>JAIUSX010000127.1:600000-1167254 GCA_026573805.1 Hesperophylax magnus
AAATGACATTAAGGCGATGCACTACGTTGTGTAATATTTTAAATTGAGCCGCTATCATAATATAATAACAACCCTTACTTAGATGGCGATAAGGTTTAAATTCCCGCTTAACACCATCCGCCTGTTTTGATTTATGCAAGAAAAAAATATGACCAAAAAGTGCCTTTTATTTTATTTTGTGGATGTTCAGGCATAAATATTAATTTTTTTTTCGATCATTTTATAAATAACTTAATTTTCCACACTATACAATAAAATCATAACCGAAAATGGGTTCGTAAGTAGGAGATTTTGAACTTTCAAGCAGTTTTCATAGGCCTTTATATTATTTTTTTCGGGGCTTATAAAAAGACTTATCTAAAAAATATTCGATTATTTCAAAGACCAAGATGTATTCTACTCGCAGTATTTAATTAAAGCATCTGAAACATTTCTAGGCGACCAAATTTTCAAACCAAAAACGCATGATTTTACATTACTACGTATGGCATTGCCTTAAAATGTTTGATGACCAGATTACAATAGCAGTTACCTCCACGCCTTCCTCTTCGTAATCTCCTTCCTCTCACTACTATCTTCAGCCTAACAACATACCCAAATCGGGAATGCCATAGACTCAAAAGGCTTTAGAAGTTTGAGAGCAATTGGTAATCTATTCGGTATTAACACAAAAATTAAAATCATGTGAAATTAAGCTGATATCCATTTCAGGTAAATTCGTGCAGAGGTTAAAAAGGGGAGATGCGGCTCCCACCGGGTAGTGAGGTAGTGACGGGGCAAGTTGTCCCCTCTCCTCCCCACTCTACCCGCGCTTCCCCCGTTAACCTGCTAATGAATTAAATGGAGCAAAACTGCCAGTTCATTATACCGATAGGTTATTAGTGCTAGGTATTGTTGCGCGGGGTAAATACCAACCACTCAAAGACAACTAGATGGGCTCCACTAAACGTTTTCTTGCCCTTCTGGTGGTCTAACTAAATCGATAACTTTAAATATCGGATCGATAGGTGTAACTACCGATGATTTTATACCGATTTCCCGTGCACGGTCGCAATATTGATATCCAGACTGATGTTGATAATGCAATAAATCATAATTCGATATTTATAATTATAATTTATGCAACGAAAATGCCAACATTTTTATAAATCCCAACCAGGAATTATTAGATTCCTGGAGGGCGATTCTCGTTCTTTTAGCCTTAAGCTAAATGATAGCATTCGTCAACGACTGCTATCGTTTGCGAAAGATAGCTGTCCGTCGCTTGTAACATCTTTTCTTAACTATTAAGCGATTCTCGTTCTTCTGATAGCCTTACAAGATCGATTTTTGAGAGACCTAGTAAAAAATCCTAAAGAAGCGTGGTTAAGAGCATCTACGATATTGTTAAGAGATTATTGAAAACACAAATTGGTGAAATATAATTAAGTGACGCAAGGTTTCTAACTAAAACTTAAAAAAACAAATACTTTGTATTATAATGCATTTTAATAACTGCTTATTTTATTTATGAATGACATAAATAAGCCATTTATCGAAGATTTACGTTTTGTGAAAAGGTACTTACCTCGCTGGATAGTAATGACTTTGTTACAGATTCACCACTTCTAAAGTGACGTTTGCTGTCAAACTAACGCTGCCGAATGGCGCTAACTGTCACCCAAGTTGATTTAAGAATGAAAGGGATTCTTATTTCGTTGTGGTTAACTTCAAAACCCACAATTTCGAGCGCCAGCCAGAAACTTATTATTATTTATGTAGAAATCCTCAATGGTATGTGTAGTTTATTGTAAATTAAATCACTTATCTGGCTTTCGACATGTTACGTACTTTACAAACATCGCAATTACCTGATTCAATTCATTTAATAGCATTATTGTGCCACAAACAAGTCACTAATCATGTTTACAGTCAATACTTACGATAATATTAAGTTTTCTCTTATTAAAACTACGCAAATATTGCTAATTGTCAAAACGTCACAATTAAATGAAGCAAATTCTCCGCGAACGCTAGCGTTCGGCCGCCGAATGACAGGTCTAGGGGTACCCTTCGCGTAAGGCTAAAAATTTTGGCGCGCAATCGAAAATCTAAGGATTCCATCTGTCAACGAGAGAACCGGAATCGCTTCATACGAATAAACCGAGAAAAATCGTTAATTTGAATGTAAGGACGATTTTAGTGTCGTTAAGTAGAACGAGAATCGCCCTCCTGGTCAAATAAAATTTTACACGCAAAACACTTCAATTATCTCAACTAAACGAATGTTGACAAATTTTCGTCAAACAAATGGTTGAGTATTGGAGAGTTGAGCGCAGAAATAGAAGGATTTATGCTTGCCATTCAGGATAGAGTCATTAATACTTAAAATTATATGAAGCATATAATCAAAGATACAAATCGAATTGATGATTTAGGTAGAAAATATTTGGCTTTTCCGGAAACTATAAAACATATTATATCGGGATGTTCTATATTAGCACCGTCCGAGTATACATTTAGGCACAATCAAGTTTTAAAAATAATTCACCAAAGTTTGGTAATTAAACATAACTTGATTGACTGCCGTAATATAGTACCATATTATGAATACGAACCAAATTCATTTTTAGAAAACGAATTTTATAAAATATATTATGATAAAACTATACTAACAGACCGAACGATTAGTCATAATAGACCCGATATAGTTTTACATGACAAAATTTAAAAAAAAAACTTATATCATTGATGTCGCTATTCCGAATTCCTGTAATATTCAAAAATCTGTTAATGAAAAAATAAGAAAATACACAGATTTAGGAAATGAGATTAAAAGAATTTGGCATTCTCAGACTATAAAAATATTACCATTCGTTATTTCGGCTACTGGCATTATACCTAGCTCTCTCATTCAAAATTTAGGCGTATTAGATCTATCAAAAAATTTATATATAAAAATGCAAAAATCAGTCATTTTAAATACATGTAGGATTATGAAAGAATTTTTAAATATTTATGTTGAAGGATCAGTAGGATTTATAGGTCGAGTTAGAAGTTCTACCGAGCCGAACCCTCTGATAAAAAGATATTAGAAGAACGAGATGTGCTATGAGCAGTTCATACTGTGTGGAAGTGTTTTGAGTGTCGCCGGTTTTGTTCACCAATACTACTGCACACTTTCGCTTACGCTAAGGTATCCGCACTAATACATAGAACAGATTTCTGTGCGTACACGTCCCGATACCGTTCAAAGTACCCTAATTAGGTAGTACTCCGCCTACGGTCCGGCGGCCAACATAGCATATCTCGTTCTTCTAATATCTTTGCTCTTATATGAAAATATCTGGAGTCGGTGAATTATTTTCCCATTTGATCTCTGGTGAGTTGACGTGTTGTTCTTGTATTATTTTGTATTTATTTTGCTTATATAATGCACTTGCATAATGTTGATTGACTAGATGATCATTTGTTGAAAAGTGTGTGGAAGGGTTTAGTTTTTCCTGTGGGGAAGATTTAACCCGGATATAAAGTCGGAAAAAATAGAGAGAAGTCACTTTGTGATTTTTAAAATATGTAATAACCACGGTGAAGAATTGCCGGTATCGCTTAAAACAAGCATCATGGTAAAAATTAAACTGATTGATCTGAAACAGTGACACACCTCAACACCTCATTTGAGGTAAGACACCGAAACACCTCATTTGAGGTGAGACATCGGAACACCTCATTTGAAGTGTGACTCCTAAAATTTCATTTGAGGTGAGACACCCTAACTCTCATTTGAGGTGAGACACCCAGCACTATTATGAAATGCTGCTGTGTTCCATTTATCTTCTCATAATACAATCAAAATATTGGAGTTTTCGACTATTTATATACCTACATATAGTTGAATTAAGTTACTTGCTGACATCCGATTGAGCTGAAACTCGGCAAATAGACTCGTTGTAAATGACAATGCATTGGCGGCAGTGAAAAATAATGTGTTCGTGTAGTTTGTAGGAGTTTTTATCATTTTTCCATTCCGTTACTTTCGTTACGTTTTATTTTTAATTTTCCACCAATACCAGATTACTAGAATCGTTTTCCAGTTCAAAAATTCTGGGAATAACTACCATAAAATGTACTGTTTATTGCCCAGAATACTAACGGAGAGTTATATTAGATTCTTCATTGCACATTTTCAATTTATAACTTAATAAATACAGTTGATCGTTACTGTACAAATTAAAATTCAAATATAAGGGTATAGCTTATAGGTTACATCCTATTTCTTCCAGCTAACCCAACAAATACACATTATATTACATAACCCAACAATTACATGTTAACAAATGCATGTAAATAATAAATAAAAACAGAGGTATTTAATTTATGTAAGGTATTCATTTAAGGTGTAGTGACATTTGTTTAAAAGAAATGTTTTTAGTGATGATTTAAATTTAAGTATGTCGGTTATTTGTTTGATGCTACGTGGAAGGTTGTTATATATTTTAATGGCCATGTAGTGTGGTCCTTTTTGAAATATAGTTTTGTTTGCTTTGGGGATTAATAAGTTTTCTGTGAACCTTGTAGCGTGTTTATGTGTTGAGTTTTTCTGTGGGAACTTTTCTGAAGATGATCGAACTAACAGGCATAACTCCATTATATATATGGTCTACATGAATCCCGGTGATCAGAGTTTGTAATTTTTCGTACAATATTAATATAATTGTAAAATGTAAAAGTCTCTAAGGGTTGGAATCAGCACTCCGCTGTGAACTGCTCAGTAAACCCCCCATACAAAACAATAACAGCCCAATGGGAGGCGTGCAGAGAAGAGAAGGACCAATCTAGTCCATTCTATCCCTTCGGCAGTAAATATTAGCTTTGGGTCCTGCCTCCTATAGACGAAGGGAGAATCATCGGTTGTTTGTTTGTTCACAGATATTAAAAGCTGTCTGGTTTATTAGGTACGTTTGTTGTATTTCCAAATTAATATTGTTCGATGTACTGTTCGCACCAATCACTGGTCCCCCTCTACGTACAATGAAAGCGCGGTAGGCTGTGAACCTCCAAAAAAGTAAATTAAAAATAGCGGATTCTTAATATTATTAAGTTGTTATTAATGGTGGGTTTTAAAAAAGTAAGTTAAAAATAATGGGTGTGTGTTAAAAATTGTGGGTTTTAAAATAATAAGTTAAAAATAATGGGTTGATTTTTTTTTTAGTTTGTTAAAAATGGTGGGTTTGCTAGTAAGTTAAAAATAATGGGTTTATTTTTTAAATGTGTTAAAAATGGTGGGTTTTATTTAAAATAGTACGTTAAAAATAATGGGTTAATTTTTTTAAATGTGTTAAAAATTGTGGGTTTTATTAAAATAGTACGTTAAAAATAATGGGTTAATTTTTTTAAATGTGTTAAAAATTGTGGGTTTTATTTAAAATAGTACGTAAAAAATAATGGGTTACTTTCTTTAAGTGTGTTAAAAATAGTGGGTTTTAAAATAGTACGTTAAAAATAATGCGTTAATTTTTGAAGTGTGTTAAAAATTGTGTGTTTTAAAATAGTGTGTTAAAAATTGTGGGTTCATTTTTTTAAGTGTGTTAAAAATTGTGAGTTTTAAAATAGTATGTAAAAAAATAATGTTTTTTTTTTAGTGTGTTATAAAATGGTGGGTTTTAAAACAGTATGTTAAAAATAATGGGTTAGTTTTTTTAAGTGTGTTACAAATTCTGGTTTTTAAAATAGTATGTTAAAAATAATGGGTTAATTTTGTTAAGTGTGTTATTAATGGTGGGTTTTAAAAAGTATGTTAAAAATAGCGGATTAAAAAAATTTAAAAGTAAGTTAGGAACATTGTTTTTTTTTAAACACTCAAGTTAAAAACAACGATATTTTTTTTTAAATATGTTAAAAGTAGTGGGTTAAATATATATTTTTTAAAGTTAGTTAAAAGTGGCAGGTGAAACCGCAGAAGAGTCCCAACTGCTCCCAACTGTCTGGAGCCATCGAGACTGTCATCCCCAATTGGGGTATGTTGCGAGATTGACGGTAGTGGGGAGGGAAGGAGATGTCACCAAGCACAGCTAAAGCCATTTCAAGCAACGTTTCAATTCTAAATGGTGGTCTTACGGTCATATTCAACACTGGAACGTATCGAAAATATAATACATATCAATTTAAATTAGTTCATTTGTGAAATTAATAAAAAATCAAATAAAATGAATTATTTTTTAATGAAAAGCTAATGTATTTAAGGCAAGGTTTTTATGCATAAGCACAAAGGATAACAAATTATTATAAGAATTAATTACTAGCCTGAAATATCCATACAAATTAAAAATATCTTCCGAGTAAAAATAAATGCCGCTGAGGGGAATTGAACCGGCACCTTCTGATGTCCGGTCAGATGCTCTGGACCACTAAGCTACGTCGGCTTATTCCCAATTACGGCTTATTATTTTTTTATATTTCATAAAATGAAGTTGCGCACGTCGAGATTTAAACCCGCGACCATCGGATTGCTAGTTGAGAGCCTTACCCCTCGGCCACGGAGACCTATTTTAAATAAACCTTTGATGAATATTTGTTAAAAAAATAACCTTTTTTATGTACCTACCCAAACATGCTTTTAGTTCACAAGTTGGAATTGTTCAGTCTAGGGTGAAGCGGTCTAGTATCCGGCAACCAATCACTTCCAAGTCATACATTCCATGTATTTTCTTCTTTCATCACTAACGTCTAATTTAATCACAAATAATTATTTGATTGATATCTTCCTCGGACCTCCCTTCGACTAGTATCCTGAACATTTACTGGGATCTGCTGTATCTAAGTATATCCATAACCTGAACACAATTCAAAAAGGAATCATAAAGACCATATTGAAAGTACCCATAAGAACGCCATCGATTGAAATTTTCAATAGTTTAACAAATGTATAACAAATATAATATGATAAAAACATATTATTGAAACTATTCGAAAATACTAAATCCTCCACAATACCGCGTATTCATCAAACAAGGTCAAATAACAATTGCATTAAAAATATTCCAGGTCATAAAACCACATTCGGACAAATAAATTATATATGTTTTGCGATGAAACTCCACAACATCCTTCCCCTGATACAAAGCGAATAGAAAATTTGAATGATTACAAATCAAGAATAAAAATCTGGCTGAAAGAGATTAATAAAAAAACTCTGAAAAAAAAAACAAAAACGACATAGAAAACAAATAAAACAGAAATGAATAATTTTAGTCCGTCTCAGCACAGGTCACCCTAGTGAAGAGGAATAAGAAATACAATTTACTATACATATATTTAATATCAGTATCATGAAATCCACATTATTATCGCATTTAATTCGACTCCTTATCGGGCTCCCTCGGGCGTCCCCGACTTCTTCTACCATTTAAACCACTCTCTAATCACCCCCTGGCACTAATAACAACAAAATTTTTTTTTTTAGCGAAAGCAGTCCAATAGTTTTTGAGATAATAGGAAACAAACAAAAGCAATTAATTAAAATTAACTTTGTCAAATCTCATCTGCAATATACGTACGAGTATATGAACTATACGTGGAAGTTAATACGATTCTATTCTAAGTATATTTTATTTTTTATTTTATTTGTGTACAAAAATTTTACAACATTACAGATATTTTATCTAACTAATTGTAAAAGTACCATTTTCACAGTGAGAATGTAGTGCCAAAAACCTTACAAACTCATTGAATTTTCCGAAGAATATGTCAAATTTTTTATCTAATATATTTAAATGGCGTATCGCTCTTCCCACGGGCGAATTCGGATACAGATTTGTACGACTTAATCGGCAATATTATATGAACTATACGGGGAAGTTAATACGATTCTATTCTAAGTATATGAACTATACCTACTGGGAAGTTAATACGATTCTATTCTAAGTATATGAACTATACGGGGAAGTTAATACGATTCTATTCTAAGTATATGAACTATACCTACTGGGAAGTTAATACGATTCTATTCTAAGTATATGAACTATACGGGGAAGTTAATACGATTCTATTCTAAGTATATGAACTATACCTACTGGGAAGTTAATACGATTCTATTCTAAGTATATGAACTATACGGGGAAGTTAATACGATTCTATTCTAAGTATATGAACTATACGGGGAAGTTAATACGATTCTATTCTAAAACCAGTCCTCATGGCACAAAGGGAATTTTTGAAAATTATACTTAGGGTTCCCATCAGAACTCCATACGTATATATGTATATATATTTTAATGCCCTGAATTTAATGAGTCTGAAACATTTAACCACTCGAGTGATTGATTTCATACAATAACACTGCTTATTTCGGTTTAAAGCCAATGAATATACCTATTATATTTGACCTTTCATCCCAGATTTTTTAAATTTATTTAATATCAACGGTTTAAATATACCATATCCCATAATTACACGTAACAGAATAACAATTAACTGTGGCATTTGATCATAAAATGACGACAGAAAGTATAAAATTAATACTAGAAAGAGATACAAGTACTTACAGAATATTATCAACAAGTATGAGTAGACTTACATCGTATTAGTAATGATTTATAGCCTTCTTTACCTAGCTTCTGTACAGTTAAACAGATTACCTCGCTACAAGCAAATACCCAGTACGGATATGTGCTGCTCTAGTTGTTTAATCTCACCTCTTGAGGTACACCTCAAGTGTTAAATACCCAGTGGAATCTTTAGTTGTTCGTGTCTCAAATTATAAAACATATTCTTTGTTCATTCGCTCTACATGCGCAAACCATCTAAGCGTTCCTTTCTTGATATTACTCATTATGCACTCTTTGTGGATCACCACATTTCTAACACGATCGTTCATGGTTTACCACAATTACGCCTCAGGGATCTCATTTCAACAGCATTCAGTCTAATTTCATCCTTTCTCTGTAAGTTCAGAAGTCGGGGACGCCCGAGGAAGACATGGCACGATCAAGTGAATCCGATGCGCAAAGTCCTAAACGGTAAATGTCTATCTCCTAAGGGTAACCCCCAGCAACGCCGGGTACACGTCAGTTGGTATTTTTATTTTTTTATTTAATATTTGTATGTTTGTTACAATAAATGTTATAAAGGTAAATAATAATAGCTTTTCTTCACCATAAAGAGACGAGGCTCTTGTGTTTGGTGAGTGAATCCTAGCTCAATTATATGGAATCATGTAAGTAAGTAAATAATATATTTGCAAAACCTTATCTTCAATATTTTTTAGATATAATGGAAGGATGTTAAAATATGTTATACCTAGATAGATATAGGTATTTTGTGTGTGCTTTGTATTAAGTTTTGGGATTTTGATAGTTTTTTGATATCTTACTGATGAATTGAATTGTAAGTTATTTAACTGTATTTCTTTATAAATTTGTAGAATTGAATATTTTTTATATATAATGTCTATTGTGGGTACATTGAATATTGAAAAGAGAATCTCAGTAGAAAATTTGGATGGTTTTTTCAATATTACTTTAATTATCAATCTTTGAACTATTTTAAGTGGATTTAATATATTGTTATAAGTTCCTCCCCAGCCAATAATACCATATTGTAATATAGATTGTACAATTGCATAGTACACTCTTTTTAGATTTTCTAGTCTAAGAATATTTCTAAGTCTTATAAATATATAAATACATTTTCTAATTCTTTTGACAAGTTCAAAAAATTGTTTTTTCCATTTAAAATGTTGATCTATATATATATACCAAGATATTTAATTTCAGAAGTTAGACTAAGTATAGAACATTCTTGATTGCAATTAGTTCTGTTACATTTAAGTTGATGTATTATAATTTTTAATTCTGGTATTAATTTAAATTTGTTGATAGAGAATGGGATACATTTTGTTTATCAGTATTTAATGAGAGGAGGTTTTTATCGAACCAATTTTTCAGTATATTAATATCAGTATTTGCTAAGTTATTAACATTATTCCAATCAGTACCTTCAATTATTATGACAGTGTCATCAGCATAAGATATTATTTTTCCATTTAATCTTTGATTGAATATGTCATTTACATAAATGATAAACAGTAACGGTCCCAGGACTGTACCTTGAGGTATGCCGAAGTGACTTGTTTTTTTGTTGACTAAGTACATCGTTGATTTTTACGACTTGAGGGCGTTTGAAAGGGTAGCTTTTTATCCATTCTATAGCTGTACCACTTAATCCAATGTTTCTTAATTTACTTATAAGTTTGTCGTGTGATATGCTATCAAAAGCTTTTTTTAGATCTATGAAAATTCCAATGCATTTTAATGATTTATCTAATGAATTTATGAACAAGACTAGTTAATTTTGCAATTGCATCCTGAGTGCTTCTACCTTCCATAAAACCGAACTGATTTTCATTAATTAATTTATTACATTTTACAAATTGGTTTATCCTTTTTTTAACTATCTTTTCAAAAATTTTTGCTATGTTCGAGATTACTGATATGGGTCGGTAATTGCTAACTTCTTCTGGGTTACCAGATTTAAATATTGGAGTAATGGTAGTTTGTTTGTAGATTGATGAAAACACTCCGCTTTGGAAACTTACATTTATTATGTGTTTTAACGGTTTAGAAATTTGATTTTTAATATTTTTTAAAATATTAACTGTTATTCCATCAAAACCCGGGGTAGAACCTCCTTGCATACCGTTTATAATTGATATTATTTCGTTCTCTGTGGTGACTTGGAATGTTGCTATATTATTGTCAGTATCAATACTACAGTCTGGAAATGTTATATTTGGGTCAGTATGAATGAGATTGGCAAGATTTTCCCCTACGTTCGCAAAGAAGGTGTTAAATATGTTTGCAGCTTTTGAGGGATTTTCTTTACAACATGTTTTCATGTTGTCATGAAATATAGTAGCGATGTCGTTATTCTTGTTTTTTTTCTTGTCAATTATTTCATTTATAACTGTCCACACTCTTTTACTATCATTTTCAGCCTGATTCAACTTTTGTTTATAATACTTTTGTTTTGTATTTTTTATAATATATGAAAGTTTGTTTTTATATGCTTTAAAATGATTTAGTAAATTTTTATTATTTGGTTGTTGAGTAGTTAATTTGTAAAGAGCTTGCTTATGTCGTACAGATACTACTAAACCATGAGTAATCCATGGTTTAATAGGTTTCAAGTTCGACACTTTGGATTTGGTTATTATATTATTATTTGTCGAGTCATTTATGCATTTAGATATTTTTTCTTCAAACATTTTACAACATATATTGACATCATTACATTGTAATAATTTATTCCAATTTTCTGATTCTAATTGGTGTTTTAATGTATCCATATTAAGTACTTTTTGAGTAATTATTTTGTTTAAATAATGGCAAAGTTAGATTGCTTAATTTATAGTTAAAAATACATGAATAATGATCAGTGATAGTTGTATGAATGACAGCTGATTTTATATTTTGGATATCAGGAATATTTGTAAAAATGTGATCTAAGCATGAGGGGCGTTGACCTTTAACATTTCTAGTATAAGAATTTATGCACGATAAATAATTGAGTTCTGCTAACATATTTAGAAATGTGTCTTTATCTTTACTAGAATAGTCGTTTGCAATATTTAAATTCATATCTCCAACAATAATATTTTTTTTATTTCTAAAATTTAACAGAATATTTTTTAATTCATCTATAAATTGAGGTACTATCGATGTATGCGTACGATAGATAGCAATAATGTTATTATATTTATTTACGTCTTTAAATTCTATATTTAATATGTTAACATTACTAACATTAATTAATAAATTATTCACAATATGAGAAAAATTACTTTGTACATCGGATTTCTAAAAACTTTGCTTTGCAAAGCCGGGAAGTAAATAATAATTACACATTTCATACATTTATGACAGCAAATCAACCTTCAAAACTTGTATGGCATTTTGTTCAGACAACAAAGCTAATCGAATGTCTCCATTGTTAGAGCTAAACTTTCTCACGTTCCTGCCTATTGTGTTACCTCCCTCTTTCTTGCAACTCGCCACCGACTTGTACAAATAATAGTTGCGTAACGATTTCATTAACTAATTGGCCGACACCCCGCGGGGGTAGGCAGGTACCTAAATATATCGCATTGTGTCTATGTTGTTACGAAATTGGGGTAAAAATTTTGTTACAGGTTGAATTTATTTATTTATTAAACTTACTAATTTCGACTGTCGGTGAATGTGTGCATGCGTAAAGTGAAGTGAAATATTCCTGTGTAATGCGTAAATTTATTTAATTTTCATAATTGGAACTGATATGTACTAATCAAACGAGGCAAGCGATAAAGTAAGCGATTCTATATTTGAAATGTGGGTTATTTATTAACAAGGAATATAAAGAAAACATCAACTCTACTATTGCCACTAATCTTCTAAAAGAAACATCAACTCTACTCTTGCCACTAATCTTCTAAAACAAACATCAACTCTACTATTGCCACTAATCTTCTAAAATAAACATCAAATCCACTCTTGCCACTAATCTTCTAAAAGAAACATCAACTCTACTCTTGCCACTAATCTTCTAAAAGAAACATCAACTCTACTCTTGCCACTAATCTTCTATAAGAAACATCAACTCTACTCTTGCCACTAATATTCTAATAAATGTATTATCGTTAGTAATGGAGGGTAAATTTGCAAATGTAAAATGCAAAGTCCTAAACTTCCCTCAGGGCCTACGTCATCTGCGGGGATACTGTGTGGAGGGTGCGTTTGAGGAGAGGAAGGAGTGAACATGGGTCTTTCAAGACCCATGTTGCAGGAGGGAGGAAACACAGAGACCGGCAAATCATTCCACAGCCGAGCTGTTGAACTCAAAACGAGTCGTAGAAGCGACGCGCGTTTGGCGTGTTTTCCGATTATGCACCGGTGCCGAAGGGATCAATGATTCTAGTCCCTCGGAGCATCTTCCATTGTAATACCGGTAGAACAAGGACAGCATACCTACCTGACGCCTGAGTTATAAAGATTGCAATTCGTTTGAAGAGAGGGAAATGTAATGAATCAAACGAACACGGAGATTTTTTAAATGTATTTATCTGAAGTGAGCTGCCACTACCAGTGAGTAAGTTTTCTGTATCTGTTAATAATAAAATTAGATAGAGCCAAGGAACTCTTAATAAATTGTACAGCGTCCTTGAGGTGATTTTTCACAAAAATGACGCTATATAAATGATGCAATCATCATTATTATTATAGGAAAGGAACCGGACTTGAGAACAGGACTGGACTTGACGACTGGACTGGACAGGATTGGACTTGAGAACAGGACTGGATAGGACTGGACAGGAGGCTCGTGACTTTTGGGTGTGATAGAGCCCAAATATTAAAATAAAATGGTATTATTGTTGTAGTTAAAATAGATTTGTTTATAAATATTTTTTGGAAATCGGTGCAGTGCACTGCCAAACTGAAATTTCCTGAAAATTTTCATACAAAATATAGGAATTTCAATAAAAAAAATTAAAAAAAACATTTCATAATGACATTTTATTTAATATAAGCACTCTAGAACACCCAAGGTCACGAGACACCACAGGACAAGACTGGACTTGAGGTCTGGACTGGACTTGAGAACTGGACTGGACTGGACTAGGGTTGCCAGATGGGCCAGATGAAAATACCGAACATTTTTTATCAAAGGGTCCCCCCTTTGATTTTTTTTTGTACAATTTGTCAAAAAATCAAAGCGTCCTTCGATAATCATAAACCCCTTAGATTTAGGTCCGATCAAACAGAGAACATTACCGAAAATTACTGAGGGTAAACACTTAGTAAATATTAAAACTTACATTTATTATTACTATCATTGGTAAGCAAAAAAATCACTTTTTAACAATCGTTTTTTGCCTGAAGTTATATCTTTAAATTCGATTTATTTTATATATATAAATTACAAACAATACAAAACAAAATTAACCTTTGTCTGTCCAACTGGGAAGGATTCCCGTTTCAGGACAGCCAAATTGTGTATTTAGTACATAATATTCTTACAATGAAATGGCGATGCTGTCAAAACAAATTTTGAGAACATTGTTGATTGCATTCTACATAAGTGACAGGATGGTTTCTTTATCCTTGAAAGAATCGCAAAGATGTAATTTATTACCAGGGTCAATTTGGATAACATTAGTAATTGCATTCAGAACAGATGAATGGTTTCTCTCCTTTTTAAGAATATGGCATTTTGGAGAACATTTACAATTGTATAGTTAGAATTTCCACATTTATAAATCAATATATTTAAATTGAAGAAAACACATAATTCGCTTTTTACGGTATTCACACCTAGTCGATTTTTTTTGTCAGTCCATACATAAGCATTACACTAAAAATTCTTTCTACGAAGGCTTTGGAGACGGGAACACTGCACACATATTGTCCCATTTTCAACAAATTTGGTGCTGATTCATCGTTGAAAACCCTACACCACATATAATTTCTTTCAAGTAAAAGAAAAATACTTTGAAGTGCAGCTAGTTTCTCATAAAGATTTTCATGAGAATTTGCTGCTTCCATGGGGACAGTGACCATATTTCAATTAGTTCATCTAGCGTAGGTAATTTATATCCAAGCAAATTGTAAGTTTTGTAGGTATTGTTTTTCAAAAGGGTACCACTTTTCAATATGGGCCAGTGCTCTTTGATAACGTTAGGAGCGTTTTTGGCGCCTCTCTCCCCCGCAAGGCTTGCTTCATGGCTTTTGATCTGTAAATTATCTCGTGAATGTGGTATAAAAAACCTTACTGTCCGGTCCAAAACCGGACATTTGGCAACCCTAGACTGGATTGGAGGACTGGACTGGACAGAACTGGACTTGAGGACTGGAGAAGATGATTTTAGAGTCTGCATTTATCCGACATGACGTCTCCAGATTAGCTTGCCAACACAGAGGCACCCAAATGCGTCAGCCACCAATAAATGGAGTGAGTGGACAGTTGCCCAAATAATGGAAAGGAGAAGTCGAATAATTATTCCTCGTGTTTTTTTAATGTCTTTGGGGCGCCTCCGACTTCTTCCGCCATTCACTACTGTATACCACAATGTCACTGTTAAAAAACTACATTACATCGACTTTAATTCCACTCCGTATCTCATTCCAGTGCAGAGATATTGCATTAAGTATTCCTTAGACGTCCCCGACTTCTTATAACATGCAAACTGTTCTCTAATCACTCCTGCCACTAATAAAAACAAACTTTGAAATTTTTAGCGATATCGGTCGAATACTTTTCGAGTTTTGAGAGCACAAACAAAAGCAGGCTAAATATTTAAATAGTATAAAACAAAGTCGCTATCCGCGTCTGTCCGTTTGTGCGCTTAGTTCTTCTAAGCTTCGCAACGGATTTTGATAAAGTTTTCACTATCATGTAGAGAATTTCTTCCGGAAGGTTTACATATATAATACTTACAAATTATATTTTTAGAAAGTAGAGAAAAGTCGATGTTTTGTAATGAAGTCGTAAAATAATATTTTCGGGAGCTTACATTGCTAACGCTGGCTAAACTTTATGTGTTCAATAAAAGTAATTTACTACGGAATTGTATATCTTAAAAAAGCCTACAGAAAAGTTCAACACGGTATATGTCTATCTTCTAAGGATAATCCCCAGCAACCCCGGGCACATCTCAGCTAATTTATAAATTAAGACTGTACCCGGCGTTGATCGACTTTTCTCTACTTTGAATAAATATAACATCCATGTATTATATATATAAAGCTTCCGGAAGAAATTGTCTAAATGATAGTGAAAACCCTATCAAACTCCGTTGCGTAGTTTAGAAGAACTAAGCGCGCAAACAGACAGACGCGGATAGTGACTTTGTTTTAAACTATGTAGAGAAAATTAGTTTTACTAACTATGCATATTATTGTATTTTGTATTACCGCCTATTTTGGGCTAATTTGTACGGTTTTGGGAACAAACAACTATCACACGTAGATTCAATCTGTTCGCTTTTCGGAACAGATCATATATAGTAGGAAATCAATGTGTGTCTCTTACCAATGTCTGTCAGAGTAAGCCTATATATATATAAATATATAACCACAGAACTTAAAAGTTCCGACTGCAATTTGAGAAAAAATTATAAAACATTGTAAATTTTTAATTAATTATTTTTATATGAAACGACAAAAAAGTGAGGAAGTCAAAATATTTATAAAGCGTTTTTTTTGTCATCAGTAATTTGAGGTCAGTGTACAGATGAAAAAACAAAACCCATTTTTAAAAGATTTTTTAGTTTTCGGATATCTTCAGAAACATTTTTTTTTTGATTTTATTGCAAAGCGCAAATACACACAATTCTCCAAAATTCTGGCAGCTTCTTTAGGAAATATAACGTGCAATGTGCCAGAGGCCAGAAGGGTAAATACAAATAAAGTATCTTACCTTATTTTCAAGCGTTTTTTAAAATCCAACTCGCTTTGCAAAACAAAAACTTTGATTGTTAACAACAATATACTGTAGAAATTATCACGAATATTTTTTTACAGAAACATTAGTAAAATTCAAACACAAAATTATACAAGTATTTATATAAAACTAGAGCAGATCCGTTAAAAATCACGGGATATTGTAATTCGAATTAGAAAATAATTTTTTGTTAAAATACTATATATTAGGTAGTTATTTTTTCACTTATTATTATATCAAACAACAATCAGTTCCAATTTTGAAATTTACACTTAAATTCGAAGCAATTTTGATTTCATTTCACAACACTCACTTAAATTGCTAATTTATTTTAATTTTCATAAATTGTGAATTAATCTTGAAAATTTTCACTAATAATTCACTAAACGACAAATTTTTTAACGTTTTTTCACAAATTTTCACCAATTTTTATGCGAAACTCCGGGAAAACGCGCGTTTGTTTGTGGAATTTCAACGCTAGAGGGCGCTGGGAGCTGTCAAACTGTTTGAAATTGGAACGAAGGGGGAGTGGTCTGACACCAAAGTGGGCGGGGATAAAGAAAATTCACTAACGAGTTGTCTCGCTCCAACTGCTTGGAAAAGCGCGTGAAAAGTGCGACAGCTGAAGAAATGGGTGTTTTCAATATTGCCCTCTAGCTCTGGTTCACAGATGGAAATGGGTAAGAGTGGGATGCACGATGTTGATTATTTCAACTGAAATCTCGATGTGTTATTATTTTTTTAGGTGAGTAACGAACGTCCATGAGTCCAGAGCAAGTGGATCTATGGCGTAGCTAGCCAATTTGTGGTATGTTGTGGTTTTGAAGGTATTGTTTAGGGGAGTATCTAGCTATTCCTATCTGGTTGTGCGGCTAGGGGAGCAGGGAGGAGAAGGAGGAAGGTTGGGTAACACCTGGCTACTCATATCTAGTCACAAAACGAGGCTAAAGTCATTTGAAAATCAACGTTTTCGTTTTTGAATGATGAATCTGATCTTTTACAGTGTAAGTGTATTGTATATTCTCCTTGTTGGACGGGTATTTCAATTAAAGATGCTCCGATCAATTTCGGCATAGGTGCACAGTCGGGAAACACGTCAAACGCGCGCCCAACATACGTACACAGTTGACATTTGTCAATCGAAAACGAGTCATTTTTCCTTCATGAGTTCAACAGACTGTGGAATAACATGCACGTTCCCTACAATTAAAATACCCTTCACTCAGCATTCCCAGAGATGATAAGGGCCACGAGAGATATTATTTTCCCCTGGGTCAAGTGTTTTCTTCCTAGAACTCCATCTTTTACCTTTCCTTAAAAGGACCCTCCACACAGCATCCCAAAAGATGACATCTGCTGTGGTAAGTAATTTTCGTCAGAGTCTTCTGTATGGAGTCAATGTAAAAAAAATCATTTTCTTGCTTTCCTTAAAAGGACCCTCCACCCAGCATCCCTAAAGATGACATTTTCTGCTTGGCTTCCTGTGGGAAGTTAATTTAAAAATAAGATTTTCTTTTTCTTGAAAGGACACAGCATCCCCAAAGTTGACATGGCCCCTGGGGGAAATGATTTCCTCTGCTCTCGGGAACTTTGAAATCTTCCTCTGCCCTTCTCCCTCACAACACCACCGACAAAACCATTATTTACAAACACGCACCCGACATATGTACACAGTTGACATGAGAACGGGTCGGCTGTGGAACGATTTGCCGGCCTCTTTTGTGTTTCATCCCTCCTGCAACATGGGTCTTGCCTTCCCCTCCTCAAAAAGACCCCTCCACACAGCATCCCCAGAGATGATATGGGCCCAATGAGAAATCATTTTCCTCAGGGCCTCTTGTGTAAAGTTAATATTAATTTTTTATTTATTTTTTCTGATATCTTTATTAAGGTCAAATACGTAGGTAACGTACATTATTATCTATGTGTTCATAGATGGCAAGTTGAATTGTTTTATGAAAATACACTTACAATGGATTCTAAATTACAAAACTATTTATTCATATTGTAAACGATCGTGTTAAAAAAGCGGAGAGACATACACATGGTTAAATAACATTTAAAACACAAAGTTATTGCCATCTATGAACACTTAGATTAAACCGCATGTGGCGTTTAACCTTAATCTTGATAAGCATAGTTAAATATCATTGAAAAAACATACATTTTTCATTCAGAAAGAGATCTTGCTAACAGGAACAAAAAATAATACACACGAAAAAGAAAAGAAAAAATGGATATCTAATATTATTATTGAGAAATACTTTAATTTGTGAGGCGGGTACCGCCGCCCCGGGAACCATTCATTGGATAATCAGCTCTGCCATAGGTCACCCCAAGCGGCAAGCTACGGCCGGTGGGTTCATGGGGTGAGGATTGTCTAGGTCTTAGCCACAGATGCGTCTGTTCACCTACTGCCCACCTACTGGCACGTACTGCCCACCTACTGGCACCTACTGCTCACCAACTGGCACGTACAGGCCGTACAGCCCACCTACTGGCACACACTGCCCACCAACTGGCACGTACAGCCCACCAACTAACACGTACTGCCCACCTACTGGCACGTATTGCCCACCTACTGGCACGTACTGTCCACCTACAGGCCGGATTTGGAGAGGCTGGCTGAGGGAGATCTTGTTACCTCTCTAGCCGGACTCTCTCGACCCATCCTCCTGGACATACCGATACCCACCCTTTTCCTTCCCACATCTTCCTCTCTTTAAAAAAACTCTCTACACAACATTGCCGAAGATGACACGTGCCCTAAAGATTGCAATCCGTTTGTTAAAATAGTCCGTTTCTGGAGTCAAGGGTTGTGAGGCTCCAGACTAGAGGTGGCTGCTGAATTCAACCGTGGGTCACACTTGTGATTTGTGCAGGGTTAGCAATAAAGTACTATTAATCTTGCACAAGTCTTACACTCTTTTCCAATCTCCAACCACGCAAACTCCTCAGGGATCTCAACTTTTAAGTAAACAACAAAATGAAGCACGCAACGGACATAAAAACAAATTTTATTTACAACGGAATTATACAGTTAATAAATAATTCATACAAATTAATATCGCTTTTAGATTTGGGACGTTTAGGTTATATTAGACAGATCATTGTTAGAGTTTTTCTTCAGCTTTTCATCTTTTTTCTCTTTTTTCTCCTTTTTATCTTTCTTCTTCTTCTTCTTCTCTCCAGCCACCTTGCTGTGGATCTTCACCAGTTTCTTGTACATCTTCATCAGTTGTCTGGCGTCCTTCGCCATGGCTTTCTTCCTATTCTCTTCAATGTGGTCAACAACAGGGTCTACATACTTGGTGCAGCTGGCAAGGGTCATGTAAAGATCAACAGAACCTTCAACCGGCATCAATTTGCTTGGTTCCACGTCTATTTCACCTTCAAAAGCACCGTCTTTTGGTTTGTCGTCAATTTCGGCACCTTCCAAACAGTTTTCTTTTGGTTCATCTGCAATTTTGATACCTTCGTTACAGTTGTCTTTTGTTTCGACTCCTTCATCTATTTTGACATCGCTTTCCGTACCTTCGTGACTGTCTTTTGTTTCTACATATTTCTGATCATTAATTACTGTTTTAACTTCGATTTCAGGAGCATCTGAAACATGCTGATTGGCATCGTCTTCAACATTCAAATTGTTGTCTAATCTTTGTTTTAATTTGCTTTCCTCCTTCTGTTTCTGTTTCTTGATCAACGCCTGTTCGGCTTTAGCCTCTTCGATGAGTTTCAGTTTGACTTCTTTGTTCTTCTTCCTTAGAGCGTTGCACAGATTGGAGGTGGCCAACACCTTTCTTACCTTGTCGCTTTTGAGCCAACGCTCCTTCCACGAACTGTCTGATAGCTCTTCAGCACTCACACCTACGCTTTTCAGTATCTCCTGTCTCATTTCCACGTTCACCATCTCTCCGGTTACTCTTCTTTCGAATACAATGTCTTCCCGGTCAATTTCCGAGTCTATCTTTTTACTTAATTCGATTATTTCTTCAGTGGTCGGTTCTTTGGACATCCTAGTAACTTCTTCATCGCTGGAGTCATCGGAAATTTCAAATACTTGGTAATCATCATCTTTCATTGCATCAGCTGTTGAATCTGAGTTAATGCTGTCCTTTTCTAAATCCAACTTTTCAGTTTTTATTTCGATGGCAGCTATTGCATTATTTCTCTGAATTAAAGCTGCTTTACCAAAACCTGAATCTTTTTTAAATAAATCTAAATTGACTCCGTCTAATTTCTCTTTAGATGTATCTTCTTGTACTACGCAAACCGATTCAACTTCTTTATCATCATCATACTTACCTAATTCCTCTTCTGTGTTATTGGAATTGTCGGCATTTTCCATTTCGTCTGTTTCAAAATTAGGTTCTTTCCTTTTTCCACAATCTTCTGAACTGCTGCTGCCTTGGCTAGATAGAGATTTCCTCCGCTTTCTGTATTTTTTCTTCTTCGGTCTCCCCTTTTCCACGCTGTCCACACTGATGGCATCATCCGATATACAAACCACTTCGTGCTTCAACTCAGTGATTTCGATACCATCGGAGCTGTAACTGCATTCTCCTTCAGAGAGTTCTTCCTCTGGTATTTCCAAACTAACAACTGATTCATTGTGTTCTATTGATTCTAAACCTATTCTAATATTTAAACTATCACCAATTAAAGCCTCCTTTGCTGCAATATTCGGCTGTAAATTTTCTAAGTCTTTTGCACTATTTTGGGATTTTTTTTTACCCATACTTTCACGATCTTCATGATTTTTCTTGGTCTTTTCAACGCTGGTGGCTTCGTTGCTCCTCCTGGATTCCCTGGATGACTTTTTAGATTTCTTCTTCTTCTTTTTACTGCTTGTATTCTTATCTTTAGCGGTTTCCGTTTCTTCGACCTCTTCACGCGGACTTACTACGGCTAAACTCTTGACCAAATCCACATTATCGGGACTCTTCCCAGCTTTAACATCTTCTTCAACCATGACTTCAGCACCTTTAGAATCATCTACAACATCAGAAGTCGAAACATCTTTTATTCTTTCTCTTTCTGCCGCATTTTTGTCAACTTCTCCTCCACTGTCCAAATCAATAACCTCACTAACGGAAGACGAACGGACCTCACCCACATTTTGACTCTCAACAATAGCTTTATCAACGCTGCTCCCTTCAACCACATCATCAGGATTCTTGGCTTTATCAGTTACCGTAATCAATTCGTCATCTCCACCAGCTTTCACCACTTCATCATTTCTGTCAGTTTTCATAGTTTCATCAACTTTAGTTGCCAATTTATCAACAGTGTCTTTCCCGGGATCAACTTCCGGTTCTTCATCCGAGCTCTCTTCGCTGCTGCTAGACTTGGAATCGAAACTATCTAACAGATCGTTTTTTTCCGTGTCGGAGAGTTCGAGCATGATTTCGTCTTCGTCAATGCTGGTTTTGCTCTTCTTCTTGCTGGCTTTACCAGTCCCTTTGTTCTTAGGCTTCCTTACCTTCCCCAACCTGTCCTTAATTGACTTCCCGTCGATTCTGCCATCGAATGGAACTGAACCGTCCTTTTCTCCTTTGGGTTTGGATGATTTGGCACCGTCGACAAACTCTGAATCATCCTTATCCGCCTTTCTTTTGCCATTGCCTTGTTTCGTTGCATTGTCTTTGTCTGCATCCTTTGGAGTGTCCCTTTTAGCATTTACTTCTTCTGCTTTATCCAGATCTATAACAGGACTCTTTGTAGCAATATTCACTTCTTCTTGAGCAGCTTTACCAGAACCAGTGGCTACATTGGTAACAGAGACCAGCAGGTTGTTCCTTTTGAGTTTGATCTTCCTGGGGGGATGTTGAGTGGCTATGACGGGCATGGAGACAACCAGAGTGGGAGCCGCTTTAACATGGTCATTTTTGGATTTGTCTTTAGAAGAAACGAGTGATGTCGACAACTTCTTGGCATTTCCTGATGACTTTTTTTTATCTGAAAAAAAAAAAAAAAAATTATCGAAGGATTTTGAAGGAGTATAAATTGATGCTATGAGTATGGTTTAAGACTAAACTTGCCTCTAAATAGAGATAAATGAGATTAAAAATTTTGGTTTGGTAAAACCCTTCGAGCCACAATATAAAAACTTTACAGATGATAAAACGAATGTTTACAAATTTGTCAAACTAATTAAAAAATCTTGAAGTTTACAAGAGAGTGGATATTTATTCAAAATATTTGAATTCTATTTATAAACTATAGCTGTACCCCGCCACGCGTTGCTGTACAGTACGCCCAGCTTCCGAGAAGCTAACTTGTCTCCGACTTCGACGGAGCCTTCGTGCCTGAGCTGGTCACTTAGTTACACCAAGCATGCGACTGACCTGATGGATGTTCCTCGTCGCTGCTGGAGCTGACAACTTCCACCACCTCCGGCGGCTCCTCCTTAATTACCACCTCGTCTTCATCTTCCTCTTCTTCTGCGCTTCCCCCCTCTCTCTTTCCCACCGCCGACACTCCTTGCTCTTCCTCCGGATCGGAGCCTGTAACACATAGCACCATATTATTTTTACACAGCCCTTTTCGAAAACTAAAAACTTTGAAAGGTGACGCACATGCTTTCAAATTTTTTATTTTTTAAATATAAAATTTTGTAATGCAAATATAAAAAAGTTTAAAATTATACATTAAAAAAAATCATATCTCTGAATATATAATATACAGGGTGTATCGGCACGTATCCGACAAACTTTAACCAGCTATTCCTTAGCACATTTGGAGTAAAAAATGTTATGGGCACTTTGCTGTCCGGTAACATTTTTTTTCCATTAAAAACAAAAAATAAATAAAAAATCCACACTCCGTCACTGTCATTTGCATTGTTTCGGGTGTTCAACAGCTGTTATTAGCAAGTGTGTCAAAAAGTGTCCTCGCTCTTTCGTACACACTAAATAATAATAGTTAAAAATGAGACGAATGGTGCCGTGCTATTTCGTTGTGATTGTAAAAGCGCGCCAACGTAGGTACGTATGTACATTATTCAACGAAACTCGAAAAAAATATTGCCAGACGGGTTTTCAAACTTTGACAAAGGATAAAACATTGGTGACATGTGGTGAAAATATGAATAATAAATTTTTTATTAAAAAAAAATGTTACCAGACAGCAAAGTGCCAATAACATTTTTTACTCCAAATGTGCCAAGGAATAGCTGGTTAAAGTTTGTCGGGTACGTGCCGATACACCCTGTATAATGTCGAAATAAAATTTTTAAACTCTCAATCAAGTCACCCTTTTCTCTTCTTTCTTTTAGACACTTGACATTCAAAATAGGAACAAAACTACTGCCTATGTCTGATTTAGAAAAACTCTGCATAAAGCTGGACATTCAGGGACTTATATATATAGCGAGTTATCTTATAAATAACTGTTTTATTCGTAAATAATAATACACACAAGAATTGAACTGACCTATGTTAGCGTGTACAGCCTGCAGCTGCGCTCGGATAGCCCTGGCCCTCGCCTGCAACTCCAGCAGCTCTAGGACTGTCATGCCGGCGGGGCCGCGCTCCCCCTTGTCCTCGCCGCGGCCCCTTCTCTCAGCCTTCTCGCCACGCGTCCCCACCGGAGCGGGCCCGCCCAGCTCCTCCTGCTGGTGGCGCCGGTGATGTTTTTTCTTCTGCAAATACACCACATTCAATAAACAGCATCATTTGATTTGAAGGAATTTATACTATATTATAGGAAGTTGTAAATGAAACCGCATAAGAGTCCCAATTTTTCCCAGCTGTCTGTAGCCAGTGAGACGATGGCATCCTCAATTAGGGTACATTGTGAGGCTCAAGGTAATGGGAAAGAAGAAGAAGATGGGGAGGAGGAAGGTGGGGATGTACCTGGCTATTCGGATCTGGTCACCGAACATGGCCAAAGCCATTTCATGTAACATTTAAATTCTGAATGGAGGTCTTACGCCAGGTTGATACTGAGAGTTTATTCCGCTCTGGAACGTGATGCAAATGGGTCCATGATTACTCAACACAATCACACCTTCCTTTGACCCCCACCTCTCCCCTCCACTACCTTCAGTTTCCCGACAGAAGCTAATCGGGTATACCTTCCACCTATGATGTCCGAACAGCTCGGGAAGTTTTGAAGCGAAAAATTGACCACCACCTAGAGATGGTTCGTGCCTGGGGTAAGGCCAACTTGGTCAGTTTCAACGTCTCAAAAACCCAAGAGTGTCTGATTTCGGCAAAGAGGGAGATCAATGACTGTCTGGTGCAATTTGATGGGAGCACTCTCCCCAATAAAGACTCCATTGAAATGCTTGGAGTTACTATATCAGACCAGCTCAAGTATCGGGGATCCATAGAAGCCCGAGTAAATCAGGCCTCCAAAAAGTTGGGCGTCTTGTACAGGGCTAGGAGATTCTTCAACAGTGACCAGCTGCTGACCCTGTACAAGTCTCAAGTCCGTCCAACTATTGAATTTGGGAGCCACCTTTGGGCTGGTGCCCCAAAATACTTGATAAACCTGCTTGAGTCTGTGCAAAGGAGAGCGATCCGTCTGATTGACAATCCGTTGTTAACAGACCGATTGCCTTCTCTGATGCATAGACGCAATGTAGGCATGCTGTGTCTGTTCTACAGGTATTTCAATGGAGCCTGCTCCAAGGAGCTAGCAGCATTGATTCCTGATGCACCGGTGCACGTGCGCGAAACTCGACGGACACGAACTGAACACCCGTTCACGGTTGACGTTGGCTTCATGAGAACGGGCCGTTTTTACGACTCGTTTTTGTGTAAGTCGGCTCGTATGTGGAACGAGCTACCGGCATCTGTTTTTCCTCCCTCCTATAATCCGAGCCTCTTCAAGGCCCGCATTAACAAATCCCTTCCTACAGCCCCTACCTTACTCCGCCTCACAACGCCGCCCAACCGGGTGGTGACATAGTTCCCCTGTGTGCGATTTCACACAATATATTAAAAAAATAAATTAAATTAATTGTCCAATATTTAACTCTTTGCACGCGGCCGTATCAACTGTTGTTACGGCAAAAAGTCTATACTCACACGCGGCTGTATCAACAGTTGATACGGAAACTTTGACGGCCGATATTCCAGCGCTCTTTCGTCATAAATGTATTGACATTCGTAGAACTATCACGATGCTGACATCTACAAGAATTTCTCAAAAATTTCATAAAAAAAGATCGCCTTTCGCGCCTTTTAGTCCTTTAGTTTACATTTTTGTCAACGGATGGCGTTAGTACTAGTATGTCATTCACAACTTTTCATAACTAAAAATGATAAGTGCTCATGGTGTCCCACTTGTGTCTATCACCTAAGTACACACACGCCGAGTGAATGGCGGGACCACATTCAAAAGATACGGTACGTCTTTGTATGAAATTTTATGTTTTTGTTTTTTATAAACATCTAAGAGTGTTGACACGCGAGGATTTGTTTTCATATTGTGGAGAATAATCTGTTCTGTCTATATAGTCCAATAAATCATGCCAGAATGCTATAATTTGACATTTGATTGCGTGCATAGGTATTTGAAAATATGTACCGCGTACGGGTATAGATAAAACGGAGCAAATTAATGCGTTCAAAAGGTTAATTAATATTTTTTTTTGTGCGTGCAAAATCATCTCTTCTCCAAGTTTAAACTTTCTAATAAAAGTTTGTTTGTCTGAAGCGAATATCTAGGAATTGCTTAGTCATCCAGCGTGACGTTGAAGCAGTGAAACTGAAGAAGTGTAACAGTGTTCTAAGGAAATGAGTTGGTCAGTTACCTTGGTCTTGGTGGACACCTGGGCCAGCGGCGGCTGCCCTTCGTCCGACGAGATGCTGTCCAGCGAGATGGTCTCCAGCGCCAGTGATGGCGCATCGTCCAGACTGCAGTCGGAGCTGTCGGTGTCCGAGGGACAGGAGCAGCCGTCCAGGATGGACGCCAGCCGTGTGGAGCTGATGCCCAGCACCTGACGACCAGCACAGAATAAATAAATAATGGCGGCCTGACTAGCAATACGAAGGTCCCGGGTTTAAATAACTTAATGAGTGAAACCTTAAATTGTAATATTTAATTATTGAAGAAAATATTAGCCATTCCTAAACGAATATTTGAAACAGAAAAAGATATGGTCACATCTGGGACTCGAACCCAGGACCCTGCCTTGCCGGGACACCGCTTTACCAACTGAGCTAATGAGTCGGGTAGCGCACATGATTTTCTTAACCTTTCCTTATCTGTGGTGTGTATTTACTACACATTGCTTCTAATAACTTTAATAACTCTATAAATATAATAAATTCTGGGTTCAGATTTTAGGTATTCCTCCATTATACATTTATGCACTGAATTAAAAAATAAAATTTTACATAGTTTTCAAATTCAATTAAAAATCAGAGATTTTTGTTAAAAATCGGAAACAAATACACCAATACAATCAACCGTGTGACACTGCTACGCGAAGAGTGTGCGAGGAAATGACACGCTATTGATGTCCCACTTTAGTTCGCTATGCGGGAACATGAGAAATTCACACGTCCATAGTTGTATTTTGATTTAGACCATCGATACCTACGACCGCATAGCTGTGTGTGTGCCAGCCGCCAGCCAGACAGTCGCGGACCGTCGTTAGATGTGGACCCCTCGCACGTTTTTTTAGCATCTGCCGATGGTTTTTTTTATGTTTTCAGCAATTAAATTACAATTATTATCACTTTAAATATAAAATATAATAAACATAAGCGATTAGCTATGAATATTCATATTTTTCTGATATTAAATCGCTTATTTTGAGATGTGTATTGACCACACAGCATCGGAACGCTTGGATTTTCTTAGCACAGTAAGGGAAAGGTTAATAACCTTAAATAAAAATTAATAAAAAAAGTTGTTGTTTCTTGTAGTAATTGTTGAAACAAAGTGTAATTTCGATAATCTGCACTTGAAGTAGGTTACCCGCCCACCGGGAGGAATCCGTTTTCGTTGGCTATATAGGACAAGTGCAGCAGTTAGGTAAATTTTTACACTATATGTTTATGGTTTGGATAAAGTTGTCAAATTACGCCTCACTAATGCAATTTTTTTTAAAAACAACACTTGATTTCAACTTAAATATCTAATGGAGACAACTATTTAAGTCGGAAGTTTAAGTAAATGTGCACAAAATAGGTTTTTAAGGCGATGCACTACGTCGTGTAATATTTTGAATCGAGCCGCCATCAATAACACTCCTTACGTAGAGGGCGATAAGGCTTAAATTCCCGCTTAACACCATCCAGCTGTTTTGATTTATGCAAGAAAAAAACATGGCCAAAAAGTGCCTTTTATTTTATTTTGTGGAGGCACAAATATTTAAATGTTTTCCGATCATTTTATAAATAACTTAATTTTCCACATTATACAACAACAAAAAAAAACCGAAAATGGGTTCGTAAGTAGGAAATTTTGAACTTAAGCAGGTTTAATAGGCCTTATAATTTATTTTTTTCTGGGCTTATAAAAAGACTTATGTAAAAAAATACTCAATTATTTCAAAGGCCAAGATGTATTATACTCGCGGTATTTATTTAAAATACCGCGAAAAAACATTTCTAGGCAACCAAATTTTCAAAAGAAAAAACACATGATTTTGCATTACTACGTATGGCATCGCCTTAAATTTCTAATGGAGACACTATTTAAGTCGGAAGTTTAAGTAAACGTGCACAAAATAGGTTTTTAAGTTGTTAGTTTGGGTTATTTTAATAATTTATGAGTATTTCTTAACCTTCAAACATCTTCCTGTCAAATACGTTAAATTTAGAACTTAATTGAGAAAAAAATTGATCTTTAATGCGTCTTTTACAATTTCCCCTGACGAAAATAGTTGTTTCTTGTACCAAGTGCTATTTATACATTTGTGCGTATAATCGAGAGGCGGAATTCGACAAGTTTATCATAATTTGTAATGTCATTGACTTTTGAATCTTTTACCATCTCCCCTGATGTAAATAGTTGTTTCTCTGACTCCAGATATTTTCATATCAGTGGGTTCGGCTCGGTAGAACTTCTAACAGGGCCTATAAATCCTACTGATCCCTCAACATAAATATTTAAAAATTCTTTCGTAATCCTACATGTATTTAAAATGACTGATATTTGCATTTTTATATATAAATTCTTTGATAGATCTAATACGCCTAAATTTTGAATGAGAGAGCTAGGTATAATGCCAGTAGCCGAAATAACAAATGGTAATATTTTTATAGTCTGAGAATGCCAAATTCTTTTTATTTCATTTCCTAAATCTGTGTAAATTAATTAAATGTGTAAATTCTTTAATTAATTTATTTATTTCAAAGAAAATTTACGTTGGATGATACATTTTGAATTTTATTTCAACCGCCATGCTAGCGATGCCCCTGTGTTATAGCGAGTGAAGCTTACAGATTGAAGAATTTAATAATATTCATAATAGTTAGCAGTCCACAATGGAGTGCTGGTACCTACCCAGATGTATTGAAGTGAGGCATGGAACTGGCAAAGAAAGGATGAAAGGAGATTGAATGCTGTTGAAATGAGATCCCTGAGGCGTATGTGTGGTAAAACCATGTTTGATAGTGTGAGGAATGTGGAGATCCGCAGAGTGCAAGGATGATGTGAGCGTAATGATTAAGATCAAGAAAGGGACGCTTAGATGGTTTGGGCATGTAGAGCGAATGAGCGAAGAAAGGAGTGTAAGGAGGATATATGATGCAAATGTGAATGGTAGCAGAAGTCGGGGACGCCCGAGGAAGACATGGCACGACCAAGTGAATCAGATACTCGAGTCGGGCCATGTCAAGAGTCAGAATAATAGAAGAGTATGTATGAATGTGGATGAGGCAAGACGGGCCGGTTTGTCCAACATAAACAGAGTTGCATTCGTCACACTGGAGTTAATAAATGCCGCTATTTTGTAATTTGAGTACTTTACTTTTTGAGTTTTTAAGAGATGATGCTGAGTTGTTATTTGTGCGGAAAGCAATATTAATTGAAATTAAAATACCTATCTACAAATAATATAAATGTATCGTCTGTAAGTGGGCTACCCACAGTTTGATAATGCCTTCAGAGGGCGAAACAGCTGTCACGCGTAATAATAATTACACAGCAGAACTTGTTTAAAAATAAACTGTTTTTATAAACCCAATAACAATGTATGGAGCAAAGTTTCTTTTTTTAGGATATATCAGAGAGAAGGTTGAAGTTTTTGGGAGCTAGGTAGGTGAATTGTCTTTGTGCTGAAGTAGTATGAGGTTTAGGTACATTGTAATGTCGTTTGGTTATATTTCTGTTGGCGTGATTGTGTTGTAAGAGAGTTTTTTTCATTGAATTTGTACAAGAAATGTGTTAGCATAAATTTTAAATGGAGTTGATTTATATTTAAGACACTATACTCAACAAAAAGTCTGATTAAGGAATATTTTGTCGGTCGCTCATTGATAACACCTATTACCATTTTTTGAGCTATTTGCAGAGGATCAATAATAGTTTGAGCACAGCCACCTCAAATGATGATACCGTATGCTGATATGGATTAGCAGAGAGCATAGTATACTGATTTAAGTGTTGAAGGAGGAAGGATATTTCTGCGAGATTGAAACACATAAGATAGCTTGCGAATGAGGGGAGTTGGGCGGACCATGTGCTGATGCCAACGTACATGTTGATCAATCAAGAACACCAGATAGTTTATATTGGTGACTTGTGCAAAGTATAGGCAATTACAGAAAGAATCAGGTCTTGGACAGGAGTGAATTATTATTTTTATATTGTAAGTAGGTTGGGTAGCAAACGACAGACTGAAGGTTATAAATTTAGTTTTTCCAGCATTGAGAGTAGTGTTATTGAAATAATTTGAGCGTATCAAGTAAAGTAAGGAAACTTTGTAAGGTTTGTACTCAATCAATCCACTTAACAAATAAACAAACAAGTGAACAGTTGAACAAACCTCATCCAAACATAATTCTTGTAAATCATCCACTTTGACAGTCCTAAGACACTGAGGGGCCATTGCGACCAGTTCTCTGTCCTTCAGGATGGAGAATATCTGCCTCATCAGCTCCACCCGGTCCCTAATGTAGTAGGTAAGGTCCTTCTCGGTGTCATCTTCAGCGACCAGCATTGGCGCAGCCGCAACCGCGGATTGCGTTTTCTCGACTCTCTCCTTCTTTACCTTAGTCCGCTTTGTCTTCTCCTGCCTGCCGCTCAACATTTTAAGCGATTTATTTAATAATAACAATAATAAATAACGTCAAACTGCATTCTAACCTGACATTTTGATTTGACAGGACGCTCCATAGATAAATTTGACAGAACCAAAACTTAGAATCAAAACGTCTAACCTTATAACTATGTTACGCTATATTAACTTTAAAACATTCAATTTTAGAGTCGGTTATCGTATGGCATTTTTGAAATAGATAGTACTTTATTGTTATTCTGAGTGGTAGAGACTAGATACAGCATCGATAGTAAAATAATTTACTGGTATGCAAATTTAGCTTTTAACCACTACAAATAAGGACTATTTTTGCGGATTAAAAATAATACCATAGCAGACCGCATTTCTAATTGAAATGAATTACATTAAGCCCGTCGTCCGACGGGTCGGTAAGCAATTCATATAAATTGAATGCTCCAACACCCTGCGTAGAAAATGAAGTCGCCGTAGTAAGGTAATGCATAAAAGCATGGAACTGGAAAAGAAAGGATGAAAGTAGATTGAATGCTATTGAAATGAGATGCCTGGGGCGTATGTGTGTTCAAACCATGTATGATCGTGTGAAGAATGTGGAGATCCGCAAAGGGTGCAAGGCGGATGTAAGCGTAATGAGTAACATTAGGAAAGGGACGCTTAGATGGTTTGGGCATGTAGAGCGAATGAGAGAAGAAAGGAGTGTAAGAAGGATATATGATGCAAATGCGGATGGTAGCAGAAGTCGGGGACGACCGAGGAAGACATGGCACGATCAAGTGAATCAGATACTCGAGTCGTGCCATGTCAAAATTCAGAATAATAGAAGAGTATGTATGAGACAATGTATGAATGTGAACGAGGCAAGGAGTGTGTGCCAGAACCGAGTTGTTTGGCGGTCCGTCCTCTCTGCCTACCCCTGCGTGATGGTTAGTTAGTTAGGTAACGGGTAACGGTTTGCAGCACAGTACAGCAAAGAACTTTTCTGCGCTGGGTCTTGCGGCATTCGATTTATGTCGATTGCTTACCGACCCATGTGACGATGGACTAACATTTCAATTTCAGTGTCAGTTTAGTCATGGAAATTATCAATATAAACCGATTAAAGAAAAAAATTGAACTAAGTTTTAGTCTCAGCTTTGGAGCCACAGTAATAATATATAATATTTTTAAATATTTCCCTTTCTAAACTAACCAAGTAATTCAAAACAATACAATAAATTAATGCATTTAAGATGGTGCGGGTTCAATTTTCGTCGGCTGCATTTATTGTTTCTATTTATAGTTATGTTTCGGGCTAATAATTATGGCTTTAAATAATTTGTGATCCTTTGTGCTTCGCATAAAAGCCTTTTCTTGTGAACATAAGTTTATCTCTAATAAATAAAATAAATTAAAATCTGTAATTTAGTTCCTACATGGTTCCTACCGAACTTTGGCTGTGTGAAAAAAGCATGCATTGAACCGCCATTGATAAAATAAAAATGTCGCAATGTTTTGATTGTCCGTTTCGGCTGTCTGTTTTTCGACTACTTGTTTTTATTTTGCACAATTGGACTTTATTTTACAACTGAAACGTTTCACGAATCGTCCAAATCACTTCTTCAGAGTGCGTGTCGGACATTTCGTCAACAAAAAAGTGATAATTTGACAATTTTCGTTCATTAATTACTGAGATGCTGTCAGATTCGTAAAGCGATAAAACTAATTCAAATTACACATTTGTATAGCATTTTTACGTTGAGAGTTCAATCTTCAAAGACTTGCTACAAAACATTGACAATCTAATAATTATTACAAAACGAACAGTTTAAAAATCAGCAATTTTCTTAAAAAACAAACCATTTTGTTATTTCAATTTGTAATGTCTGTCCATTTTTCAAGTTTGTTATCGTTTTGTTATGTTTTCGTCGAAGATGTCGGCGGACGATCCAGGAATGGCCGGCACCAGCTTTAACGCTAATGGCAACTTCGATAACAACAACGGCTTAAGCAATAGCATCAATGGTTTAAGCAATATCAACGGCTTGAGCAATAACAATGGATTTGACACCAATCAGTTGTTGCTGGATGATGGCAGCTTGATTCTAAATAGCGTTAGGAATAGAAAGAAAGCGAGTGGACTTCCGTGTTGTCCAATTTGTTCTTGTACCTTGAGAGCGAATGAACTTCAGAGTCATCTGGGACTAGAGATGGAGAAGCTGTCTAAGATCTCATGTTCGGGGAAACGGAAGAGCGCCGGCACTCCCAATTCTTCGGGTTCCAGCTCCAACGGACTTAACGAAGATGTGGACATCTCGGGAAGCACTGGCAGTGAGGTGTATGAGGTTTGTACACAGTCTTATATATTTTACAATCCCAACAGAATCCAGGTCTAAACTAAAAACTTGTTTTAGGCTCTCATAATAATAATAACAACATAGAATTTATAGCCAGAGTAAAGTTGGCCTCTCAGAAGCTGGGCGTACTGTACAGGGCCCGCAGATACTTTAATAGTACACAACTGCTGACCCTGTACAAATTGCAAGTGCGCCCTACTGTCGAATTTGGCAGCCATCTCTGGTCCGGAGCCCCTAAATACCTGAAAAAAACCCTTGACTCTGTGCAAAAACGGGCGGTCCGTTTGATAGATTCCCCAATCTTAACAAACGGACTGCAATCTTTAGAGCACAGGCGTCAGGTAGGTATGCTGTCCTTGTTCTATCGGTATTACAATGGAAGATGCTCTGAGGAACTAGCGTCATTGATCCCTTCGGCACCGGTGCGTAGTCGGGATACACGCCAAACGCGCGCCCAACATTTGTACACGGTTGACATTTGTCACGTGAGAACGGGTCGCTTCTACGATTCGTTCTTAAGTTCAGCAGCTCGGCTGTGGAACGAACTGCCGGCCTCTGTGTTTCCTCCCTCCTACAACATGGGACTCTTCAAGACCCATGTTCACTCCTTCCTCTCCACAAAAAGACCCTCCACACAGCATCCCCAAAGATGACATAGGCCCTGAGGGAAATTATTTTCTTCAGGGCCTCCTGTGTGGAGTTAATATAATAAACGAAAAAAAAAATATATATATATAGCGCAGTTTAGTGTCATTTCACTTCTAGTGCGCTTTACTATAACAAACTTAAAAACGGTAATTCAGTATTAGTGGTCATTTTCTTAAAAGTATTCCTACAGTGTGCCTTACCCAATACAGATCTAATATTATAACACTAAGGACGGGTTGTTTCGGAGAATCTGAACAATTCATCAAATTTCAACGTTCATTTTCAAGTTCTGTGAAAGATTTTTTTAAGTTCTGTTTTTATTTCAGTTTTATCAAGCAACTAGCCTACAATAATATAAAAACAGAACTTGAATAAGTCTTTCACAGAACCCGAAAATGAACGTTGAAATTTGATGAATTGTTCAAATTCTCCGAAACAACCCGTCCTAAATATTAAATACAAAGTGATGACAAAACTTAGAATAACAATAACAGCAGGACAGGACAAAACAAGAATATTAAACAGGAGGTAGTTTGTGCTCAGAAATGAGAATCTTCTGAGCAGACATTCGTGCTTTAAATTAAATATACATGCCTGAGAGTAACTAACTAACCAACCATGACACCGTTTCGTCCAGAGAGGACGGACCGCCAAACAACTCCGTCACACCACACACTCCTTGCCTCATTCACATTCAAACATACTCTTCTGTTATTCCGACTCTTGACATGGACTGACTCAAGTATATGATTCACTTGATCGTACCATGTCTTCCACGGGAGTCCCCGACTTCTGCTACCATTCACATTTGCGTCATATATTCTCCTTACACTCCTTTCTTCGTTCATTCGCTCTACATGCCCAAACCATCTAAGCGTCCCTTTCTTAATCTAACTTATTACGCTTGCATCAGCCGTGCATTCTTTGCGAATCTCCACATTGCTCACACAATCATACATGGTTTTACCACACACACGCCTTAGGGATTTCATTACTTTCATCCTTCTTCTGCCAGTTCCATGCCTTACTGCCATGCATCAGGGTAGGTACCAGCACTCCATTGTGGACGGCTAGTACCCTTCTTTCAATATCTCTGTCAGCCTTCCCATCTCTCTAGAACATGCTTCCTAAATACACAAACTCATCCACCTGCTCCAAGTATTCCTCATTCATAACTATATTGAACACTGTTTTCGTACTCTCTCTTTCAAACACCATCACTTTAGACTGTGGGGAGGGGCTTTTTATTCACAGGAAGCAGAGAAAGTTCTGAGAAGGAAACACGGCGGACAAATCACATTTAGGAAGATAAATTCTTATCAAATCCTCGTACTGAAGTACCACCCAACATAAAATTTGCTTTTCCTTTCCTAAACACTCTAATTAAGGAACATACCATAATAATAATAATAAATAGATGATTTGTATAGCGCAGTTTTTGTGCAAAATCAACTCAAGGGTGCTGTACAAATATATAATACACTTCTACAATGATCTATGTTATTACTAACTATATATGGAGATAATATACAGTACAATACTTACCTGGTAGGTCACTTGAGATTAACATTAACTAATTGTTTATTAGCGTTAAATTTAGATACAGGATTTAGGACATATAGATCGGAATTCTGTTGGACTTGTTATGGATCTCAGTTCCGGAGGTAGTTTATCCCAAGCCTTCGGCCCAGATACTCCGAAAGCGCGATCACCAAACTTAGTATTTGGCTTGCGCTTAGGTTCTATCAGTCTGCCTACAGCTGATGATGTTGCTGATCTAAGAGTTGACTGCCTCAGACCAGTGTTTTCCGGGACGCATAGTTCAGAGATGTAGGGTGGGGCCATTTCATTGATGGATTTAAACACCATCCAGCACAATTTGTACTGGATTCTTTCAGGGCACTTGAGCCAGTGAAGGTTACGAAGGTGTTCTGAAATGTGCTAATATTTAGAAACCCCGGTTATGAGCCGTTCTGTTGCATTAAACACTGATTGAAGTTTGTCAATTTGATATTTTGTAAGGCTGGCATAAATGTACATGTATATTATTGAAATAAATACTGGAATTAATAATGGCATTTCCAATTACAGTATACGCACATTCTAACGCAGTATCACATTCATTGGTCTAATGCATTGTACATATAGTGATCGACGTCGTGCAATCTTTTAGCCATAAGGTTGGGAGCAGTTGGGACTCTTGTGAGGTACATTAAAAAAATAGAGCAAATAACAGAATACTTTTTTTTTAGTAGAAATATATTATATATTTGTCGAGCTCTTAGCTTTTTTAATCTTTCCCTTACTGTGCTAAAAAAATCCATGCAAATCAGTCCGGTGCTTGTAGTCAATAAACATCTCAAAATAAGCGATTTAATATCGGAAAAATATGAATATTCATAGCTAATCGCTTATGTTTATTATATTTTATATCAAAAGTGTTAATAATTTTAATTTAATTGCTGAAAACATGAAAAAACCATCGGCAGATGCTAAAAAAACGTGCAAGGGGTCCACATCTAACAACGGTCCGCGTCCGACTGGCTTGCGGTTGGCACACACACAGCTGTGCGGTCCTAGGTATCGATGGTCTAAATCAAAATACAACTGCGGACGTGTGGATTTCTCATGTTCCCACATAGCGAAATAAAGCGGGACATCAATAGCGTGTCATTTCCTCGCACACTCTTCGCTTAGCAGTGTCACACGGTTGATTGTATTGGTGTATTTGTTTACGATTTTCAACAAAAATTTCTGATTTTTAATTGAATTTGAAAACTATGTAAAATATTATTTTTTAATTCAGTGCATAAATGTATAACGGAGGAATACCTAAAATCTGAACCCAGAATTTATAATATTTATAGAGTTATTAAAGTTATTAGAAGCAATGTGTAGTAAATACACACCACAGATAAGGAAAGGTTAAAAGACATATTTTTTTTGGTAATTATGTTTATTATGTATATCTATTTTTTATAATATATACAACTGGTAAATATTTATCTAACCGTCGCACGTTTAGGCAGTTTGACAAAAACAGAGAAAACTGTTGGTATTGCAGATTTCTGTTTTCGCATTTACCGCCTTTAGCTGAATGTCCATTACCTTATCACCGTCTAATTGACTCACGGGTACTGTTTTAAGGGTAGTGTAAATATTTCCGTAACTGCCACACTTGTAATGTACACAGTTTATGGAAATTACACTTCGTTTTAACTTAATTACTACAAGAAACAACGATTTACATCAGGATATGTGGTAAAAATGCATTATAATTCCATTTTTATTTAATCAAAGTTCACGATTTACCTTCTAAAATAATCTCTTTGCTGCCATTTTGGACTTTTTTTGTACGGAGTGACACTTGTTTCGATCTAAATATGCTAATAACCTATTTGTTGCATGTAAATAGTTGTTGTTGAATGTGTAATTTCTTTAATCTGTACCTAAAAGTGCAGCGTTTAGCGAAATAATTTGCAAAGGTAATGTAATATATTAATATAAATTGTAATTTGGTACGAGATTGAGAAGACGGGCGCATGTGGCTACAATAACAAAAGATTGTGAATCAAGTCAGTTTATGATATTACTAGTGGACCCATTGCTTCGGTATTGCTAATGTTTTTCTCGGGCGTCTCCGACTTCTTCCACCATTCACTACTGTATACCACAATGTTAACGTTAAAAAACTACACTGCGTCGACTTTAATTCATTCAATAATATAAATATAATATGCTTGTTTTATATATGTAAACCTTCCGGAAGAAATTCTCTACATGATAGTGAAAACTCTATCAAAATCTGTTGCGTAGTTTAGAAGAACTAAGCGCACAAACAGACAGACGCGGATAGCGACTTTATTTTATACAAATATATTCTCATTTCTTCGTTTATTCGCTCTACATGTCCAAACTATCTCAGCGTCCCTTTCTTAATCTTACTCATTTGCAACAGTTTTGTTACGTTATCCGTAAACACAAATAAGTTGGTTTCTGTAGTTCGACCTTTTCTAAATCCGTGCTGTTCAGCAGTTAAGAATGGCTCCACTTGTGGTAGTGTGTATTTATGAAGACGGCTCCACTTGTGGTGGTGTGTATTTATGAAGACGGCTCCACTTGTGGTGGTGTGTATTTATGAAGACGGCTCCACTTGTGGTAGTGTGTATTTATGAAGACGGCTCCACTTGTGGTGGTGTGTATTTATGAAAACGGCTCCACTTGTGGTGGTGTGTATTTATGAAGACGGCTCCACTTGTGGTAGTGTGTATTTATGAAGACGACTCCACTTGTGGGGTACTGTGTATTTATGAAGAATCGATTTGAACAATTTAGCCGGTGCAGATAATCTGAAAGGTTCTCCGTACAGCACAGGATCGCAAGTATTGGAGGAACTTTGACTGACCACCAGGGAACTCGAGGTACTACTAAATAAGAATAGTGTGTTTTTAACATAATTGTGTGTTTTTCCAGCGTGTGAGACGCAACAGATCGCGCCGGCTGCGTGTGGCTCGCGGCCGCGGCGTGACTTGTCCCGTTTGCGGAGAACGCCTAGGCTCCGGAGCTGAGAGTCATGTGGACGCATGTCTCCGCTCCCAACAGGAGGAAGAAAGTGTCGATGTGGAGGTAATTACCATACTTATATTTGAACCTTCGACCAACATACATACCACCATTAAAAGATATTTCAATCGAAGGCAATATTACTGCTTCGAATGTGAATATGGGTCATTCCAACTTGGGAGACGGTTTTGGGTACCACCGCGTCGGGAACCATTTATTGGATAACCAACACCTCTGCCATAGGTCACCCCAAGTGGCAAGCTATGGTCGGTGATTTAGCAGGGTTGTGATGCCTAAGTCTTCTCTTTGTGTTAATGTCTCAAGAGCATTAATTATAGCTGTTTGTGTTTGGAAAGTATTTTCTAGAGCAGGGGTCCCCAAATACGTTCATATGTTTGCGATATTGTGTGTATGAGTGGTTCCTTTGCTGACAACTTGTCACAACTCTTCACGCTAGCCTGGAACGGAGAATTCTATTTGCACATCACTCCTTGTACACGCAGAAAACCCGAAGTGAACGAACGCCACGAACTGAGCGGATGAACGCCGAAGGCGCCAAAAAAAAGGCACATGACTCTGCCAGCTCTGTCTGTCAGTTAAAGCAATAAATATGGCCCCGACAGCCAAACTGACAGTAGTCACGTGCTCGTACCGTCCCGATCGGTTCGGCGATTATCAGCTCACTTCGGGTTTTCGGCGTGTACAAGGAGTGATGTGCAAATAGCATTCCCCGCCTGGAACCGCGTTGTTGTCATTTTGATTACAATTGCTGCCCCGAGTTTGTTGATTAAAAATAGGTGGTGCCCGCCACCCTACCGATATTTTAGAATGTGCTCTAGAGTACAAAAAGGTTGGGAACCCCTGTTCCAGAGAGATGGGATGGCTGACAGAGATATTGAAAGAAGGGTAAATGCAGGTAACTCCATTAATGGAGGACTGAACGCAGTTGGCGCTAACAAAATACTGTCTAAAGAAGCCAAGCTAGCAGTCCACAATGGAGTGCTGTTACCTACTCTGATATATGGCAGTGAGGCACGGAACCGGCAAAGGAAGGATGGAAGTAGACTGAATGCTGTACAAATGAGATCCCTGAGGTGTATGCATGGTAAAACTGTGTTTGATAGTGTGAGAAATGTGGAGTTTCGCAAAGTATGCAAGGCTGATGTAAGCATAATGAGTAAGATTATGAAAGGTACGCTTAGATGGTTTGGGGATGTAGAGCGAATGAGTGAAGAAAGGAGTGTGAGGAGAATATATGACGCATATGGCGGCATATATTATAAATATTATTACAACTATTATACGTATCTCTAGTAAGAAGTCTAATTGAATATAACTCAGTAGTTTGGTCTCCATCTTACAAAATTCACATTAACAACATTGAGCGAATACAAAAAAAATTTCTACGTTTTATAAATTTTAAATTAAATATCCCTGTCGAAGACTTAAAATGCAATTTTTTATTAAATACTCTAAAAATACATACATTAGAAGATAGACGTAAAATAAACGATTTAACGTTCTTATTCAAAATACTTAACTCTAAATTCGACTGTTGTGAACTTCTGCAACTTATAAACATACATACACCCACAGTAACAACACGACAAAATACAATATTCTACAGCAGCACACATAAGCGTAACTACATTGCCCACTCTCCGATACAACGACTTCACACCATGGGAAATCATTACTTGGGTGATGTTGACATATTCAATACCAACTTGGCAAGTTGTGTGGATCATTTAAAACATTTATTTCAACAATACTCCTAAACACATCATGTAAACCTACAAATAGCTGTAATTTTCTGTTTTTGTTTCTTGTGTTTGTATGACTTGTTGCATAGCTTTTATCAAATGTAATTTTATTCTTATTTTTTATGTTTCAAAATTATACTACCAACCATGTAGCCCTCTGGGCGTTAAATAAATAAATAAATATGTGAATGGTAGAAGAAGTCGGAGACGCCCGAGGAAGACATGGCACAATCAAGTGAATCAAATACTTGAGTTGGGTCATGTCGAGAGCCAGAGTAATAGAAGAGTATGTATGAATGTGAATGAGACAAGGAGTGTGTGGTGTGACGGAGTTGTTCTCTGCGTCGTTAGTTAGTTTGTTTAATATTAAATTTGGTTTATTGACTATTTTATCAGATCTCTTTTGTATTCGTGTCTTATATGTCGTGCATCAGTAATCATCTCAAGTTTAGTCGGTGACTGTATTATATCTGTTTCCTTTCAGGGTGACCAGCCAGGGTTTGGCACTGTGTACTCTTGGTGCTCGGTGGAACGCGTGAGGGCGGGAGCGCTGCAGCTGGCCGAGGGGGGGGCCCTGCCACAGGGGGCGCTGAGGGTGCGCCGAGCTTCCACCGATTCTGAGCTGGTGAGTTCATTCGCACTCTTTCATGCTCTATATTAGTAGAATGGATGACATGTTGTGGAAGCTAGTTCCATGCTTCCTCTACTCTATATTAGTAGAATGGATGACATGTTGTGGAAGCTAGTTCCATGCTTCCACTACTCTATATTAGTAGAATGGATGACATGTTGTGGAAGTTAGTTCCATGCTTCCTCTACTCTATATTAGTAGAATGAATGACATGTTGTGGAAGCTAGTTCCATGCTTCCACTACTCTATATTAGTAGAATGGATGACATGTTGTGGAAGTTAGTTCCATGCTTCCTCTACTCTATATTAGTAGAATGGATGACATGTTGTGGAAGTTAGTTCCATGCTTCCTCTACTCTATATTAGTAGAATGGATGACATGTTGTGGAAGTTAGCTCCATGCTTCCACTGCTCTATATTAGTAGAATGGATGACATGTTGTGGAAGTTAGCTCCATGCTTCCACTGCTCTATATTAGTAGAATGGATGACATGTTGTGGAAGTTAGCTCCATGCTTCCACTGCTCTATATTAGTAGAATGGATGACATGTTGTGGAAGTTAGCTCCATGCTTCCACTGCTCTATATTAGTAGAATGGATGACATGTTGTGGAAGTTAGCTCCATGCTTCCACTGCTCTATATTAGTAGAATGGATGACATGTTGTGGAAGTTAGCTCCATGCTTCCACTGCTCTATATTAGTACAATGGATGACATGTTGTGGAAGCTAGTTCCATGCTTCCACTACTCTATATTAGCTCCATGCTTCCACTGCTCTATATTAGTACAATGGATGACATGTTGTGGAAGCTAGTTCCATGCTTCCACTACTCTATATTAGTAGAATGGATGACATGTTGTGGAAGCTAGTTCCATGCTTCCTCTACTCTATATTAGTAGAATGGATGACATGTTGTGGAAGTTAGTTCCATGCTTCCTCTACTCTATATTAGTAGAATGGATGACATGTTGTGGAAGTTAGCTCCATGCTTCCACTGCTCTATATTAGTAGAATGGATGACATGTTGTGGAAGTTAGCTCCATGCTTCCACTGCTCTATATTAGTAGAATGGATGACGTGTTGTGGAAGTTAGCTCCATGCTTCCACTGCTCTATATTAGTAGAATGGATGACATGTTGTGGAAGTTAGTTCCATGCTTCCACTACTCTATATTAGTAGAATGGATGACATGTTGTGGAAGTTAGTTCCATGCTTCCACTACTCTATATTAGTAGAATGGATGACATGTTGTGGAAGCTAGTTCCATGCTTCCACTACTCTATATTAGTAGAATGGATGACATGTTGTGGAAGCTAGTTCCATGCTTCCACTACTCTATATTAGCAGAATGGATGACATGTTGTGGAAGCTAGTTCCATGCTTCCACTACTCTATATTAGCAGAATGGATGACATGTTGTGGAAGCTAGTTCCATGCTTCCACTACTCTATATTAGCAGAATGGATGACATGTTGTGGAAGCTAGTTCCATGCTTCCACTACTCTATATTAGTAGAATGGATGACATGTTGTGGAAGTTAGTTCCATGCTTCCACTACTCTTTTTTATTTTTTTTTTTTTTATTTTTTTTATTTCTATATAATATTTACAGTGTTCACATAATTATTTATATTTTTACATGATATATTTCAAACTTATAACTATAATATGTTGTGTGTAAGGTAGGTTTGAGAAGGTGAAACTGTGGTGGGTAATGTTATATGTTTCGTGAACACCTCACTAGGAGAACCTGTGCTGAGGTGTTTACGTGGTTATGATTAAATGGTACATGTATTTATGTGTATTGGTTAAATTTTCTTATATAAATTGTGAATTGTGATTTTAAATTTTTTTTTTTTTAATGGTATTTTTTTTAACTCTATATTAGTAGAATGGATGACGTGCTGTGGAAGCTAGTTCCATGCTTCCTCTACTCTATTTGCAAGGAAGTGTTTCCTAGGATTGGTTGCAAAAGATCTCCACTGAGATATATATTTTTGTCGGTGGTGAAGATTTGGTGTATGCCAGGGCAACGATAATATCTAGATAAATTATTTTTAATGTATCACTTTCCAGGTGGTTGATGGGGACGAGGATACCCTGCTGTACGGACCTAGTCAGTATTCGCCCGAGAGAATTGCTCAAGAGGTACGTACCCAAATTGAGACTTGATAATTAGAATATGTATATTATATATAGTATGTGTGTACATTTTGAAGGCTTCCTTGGTGGAGGGGTAATGCGTTCGACTAGTAGTCCGAAGTTCCCAGGTTCAAATCCCGGCGTGCGCAAGTAGATTTTAATTGATGAATTTATGTAATTTCACAATTTATTAATTATAATAATATATAATGGGAGATACTATCAGTATCGCCCCGGTGTAAGACCACCATTCAGTATTGAAATGTTGCTTGATTTGGCTATGGCCGTGTTTGATGACAAGATCTGAATAGCCAGGTACTCCCCCACCACCTTCCTCTAGCCTCACAACTTATGGTTGGGAGCAGTTGGGACTCTTGTGCGATATTTACATAAAAACAGCAACTCTACGAAATATTAACGGTCAATATGCCGGAGGTTAAGACTTATGATTATTTTATTTTTTACCAATAATTCCATATATCCAATTCTTCTTCTTCTTTTGTATGGTGGCGGGGTCAGAGGGGGACATCTAGGTCTGCAAGCCAGTCTAGGGCCTCAGGCGTCGCCATGTGGACCGCCGGGGAATGAATGGAGCGAGCATTCGCTGACCACACGTTCGGTGGTCTGCACCGCACCACATTCACACATCGCCGACTCTTTAACCTCTCAGACATAGAATTTTATTTATTATGTGTCCCTTTGAGAACTTCAGAACGTGATAATTTTTGTGTTATTTACGAGTTTTACTAAAATCTTCATAACTCACGTTTTGGGAAACGTAGCCTCATTCTAAAAAATGTTTTGGAAAGATTATGAAATCCACTATCGCATTGTGTTGTTATACATAAATATTTGCGTTTCTAAATATACGTTTTATGAAAACGTCAAAAATATGTAAAAATCGCTTACCATTATTTCAAAGCCTTGAAAAATGTACTTTTTTCTGAGTAGCATAAAGGAATAACACTTTATATATTGAAGAAATATATTTAAAAACTATTAGTCACCTCAAATTATTAACTGTCCAAACTAAAATATTTTTAATAAATTATTTAGAAACGCAATAAATTATTAACGAACATCTTGACAGTTTCAATCAGCTTAGATAATGCACCTCTACGTTCCATAGATATTCTTGAATACAGACGCGTAGCGTTATTCATTATCGATACTCTGTTTATTAAATCATGGCAATCCGTATACTAGTGATGGAAATAAATCAATTTTTGTAAAATCTCGCGCGTTTACGTGAAAAGACGTTCTAATGTCTTGACCGCTATTATCATATTTACGTCTTTTGACGTTCTAATGTTCTGAGTGGTTAAGGCCCCACCTGTGCATCGTGTGGGCGCAGCGGCTAGGATGGCGGACCAGGTTGAGAAGCCAGGCTGTCTCTCGGTGGGGTCCTGTATGAGATGGGCATTTCCCACGTTGGCCGTTTGCCACTCAAGTTTCCACCTATCTTCTGGGCTGAGATGTAATCGGAGAAGAGCCTCTCTCCTTCCGCCCAGAAGGCTTTTCGGGACATGTACATATATCCAATTAGCAATAGTCATTTTTCTCCGTGTAGAATTGTTGAAATGTTACTTAAATGACTTTAGTAGTTTTTTATGACTAGATCCAAATAGCCAGGTCCCTCCCCTCCCTCAGCCATAGTCTCACTGGCTCCAGACGGTTGGGACCAGCGGTGGCTCGTGTCTTTTGGGTGTACTTAGGGAGCATTTCACTATCTCTGATTATGTTCTGACTAAGCACTAATCCGCGGATTAGTCATTTTTTCGTTTTCACTATATCTGAATAACGCTAACGCTTGGGTTAAAGTTCGATTTGACTAATCAGTGCTCGAACCTCACGTTAGGCGCTATTCCTCGAATCAAATATGGCGTCAAAACATTCCGAGTTTGACAGCGGAGAAGTGAGTCGAATTTTGTTCCGAATTATTATGGATACCGAGGTTTTTGATTTACAGAAGCAGGTGAAAGGGCGGCGATGCGAAGGCCGCGAGTTTTAAGAGCTCGAATGAATTTGAATGCTTGTATGATCCATCCTGAATTATTATGGATACCAAGGTTTTTGATTTACAGAAGCAGGTGAAAGGGGGGCGATGCGAAGGCCGGGAGTTTTAAGAGCTCGAATGAATTTGAATGCTTGTATGATCCATCCTGAATTATTATGGATACCGAGGTTTTTGATTTACAGAAGCAGGTGAAAGGGCGGCGATGCGAAGGCCGCGAGTTTTAAGAGCTCGAATGAATTTGAATGCTTGTATGATCCATCCTGAATTATTATGGATACCAAGGTTTTTGATTTACAGAAGCAGGTGAAAGGGGGGCGATGCGAAGGCCGGGAGTTTTAAGAGCTCGAATGAATTTGAATGCTTGTATGATCCATCCTGAATTATTATGGATACCGAGGTTTTTGATTTACAGAAGCAGGTGAAAGGGCGGCGATGCGAAGGCCGGGAGTTTTAAGAGCTCGAATGAATTTGAATGCTTGTATGATCCATCCTGAATTATTATGGATACCGAGGTTTTTGATTTACAGAAGCAGGTGAAAGGGCGGCGATGCGAAGGCCGCGAGTTTTAAGAGCTCGAATGAATTTGAATGCTTGTATGATCCATCCTGAATTATTTGATTGTGTTCAAAATAAGAAACAATGTATTAATTCGACACGAATCTATCTAAAATGACCTGATAATCAACATAACATAACCAAAAAAATGCACACTTTGCAGTGTGTGGACTGTGGCGGGAAACTTGTCAATTGGCGTTGAAGCTAGCATTCCATAGACATTGCGGCAAAACATGACAGGCGTTGTAGTAGATTGGGTAACAGCAAACATTTTGCGATGTTGCCAGACTATTTCGAGTGTTATCTATCCGGAAGCTCGAAACAAAGGTGAAACGGTCGCCGTTGAATAACGAAGTTATTCTGATCTTTATAGCCAGCCAACGGATAGCTAGTCAGATATTTAGCCCGACATAGTGAAATACCCCCTTAGACTGCTAATATTAATGGCATTATTGATGTTGTTGTAACTAAAACTGGTAATATTAGGAGAATTTTCATTTAACGCAAAGTAACTAAAACTGTGTCTGCCGTAATATTACTGTAACAATTAAACATCGCAATATTATACGCCTAGATGAGAGGTTCCCAAAGTGGTCCATATGGACCCCCAGGGGTCGATATCGGCTTGCTGGGGGTCCATGTCAGAGAGAAAAAAATTTACAGGTCCACAAGATTCAAATGGGGGTACATACGAGCGGACCCCCATTTACCTCAATTCAACATTTAGGAGTTCCGTAAATGACACAATAGAACTAACACAAATATAATAGACTGAGAAATTACTTATTTGATATTTGTATTTTTATATTTCGTAAAGTTGTTAATTGAGGTATATAAATAGAGTCTACATTCCTTTTCTCGTCAGAATTTATATATTGAACCAAAACATTGCACATTGGAAGCTGCGAATTTTCCAGGGTAATAATGACGTTAAAAAATTTAAATGCACTTCACACAGACTTAAAACTAAGTTTGATGATATTTTGACTATGGAAATGGAATGTTGAAGAATCGGATATCATGTGACAAGAAGAACTGACCGGAATAACCACTAACAAAGAACTTAAGGGGCAGTTCTGTAGGGCCAGCTACAGAAAGAAATTCCCGTTGCTTATCCTGCTCCATTTTCATTTGGTGTAATACCTCACAAGGGCGCCCCTGTCTGCACAATGTAAAGACAGAGGAACTATACCGCCACCCGGTTGTTGGACAGGCAAGGGAAGGAAATCTTTTTACTAAAAAATAAACAATTATCACATGTGACGTTAATAGTTTTTTGGAAAATTCATTATGATTATGTTGCAGGAGGGCATTGACACCGCGGAGCCTGAAGCCATGGAGGTCCCCGAGTGCCCGGTGCCCTCCTCTTTCCCCTCTCCGCTCCCCGCAGAGGAGGTGCCGCAGCTCTCAGAGGTAACTGCTTTGGTAATTTTAGCTTTCGTTTTCGAGTAAATCGAACCCGTTGTTGAAATTATTAAGTAGATCTAAGTTTCCTTTGCTATAATATATACCAGGGACTGGAGTTAACTGCGCTACCGTCCTTGCCAAATGCCGATCATGTAGGACTGACGTTTTGGCAGAGGATTGAACCCTCCCTCCCGGAAATTGGAGTCAACCGCGCTATTGTGTACGGTTTTAGAGAAATGCATACATGTCCGCGTGTGTGTACGTGATTGACACCGAAAGTTGATAGAATGCATTGTCATCGACAACGAGTCTGTCTGCCGAGTTTCAGCTCGATCGGATGTCGGCACAGGATTACTTTCGGCTGTTTATTGTTTTTTAAAATGGATTGCAGCGTAAGACGCACCTCAAAAAGTTTTTTTTTTAATTGCTGAAAAAGGTAAAAACAGAAAAAAATCAAAATGGGATGCAAATATTGTTTTTATGAGTTTCTCGCTTGTACCACTAATTACCAGACACCATGTATAATTATGCTTTTGAACAAATTTAGTTTTCTTTTTGTAAATACCTACCTTAGGCCTGTGCTAATGTTACCTATAATACAAAAATCTTTTTTTTTTTTATTTCTTTGGCATCCACTATGTAACAATTTCTAGACATTTTTTGTTTTTTAATGAGTTTTATTATTCACAATGTACATTTGTTACGTATAAATTTTATTAATTAGCGACAAAGAACCAAACTAAATAAAACCCCATATTTCTGCACTTAAAGATTTAGTTTTAAAATAGCTAGTTAATGACACGGACGTGTCGAAACCTGTCGCTAATTAATAAAATTTATACGTAACAAATGTACATTGTGAATAATAAAACTCATTAAAAACTAAAAATGACAAAAATCTTTGTTTATTTTTATTGTTTGTTTGTTTGTTGTAGCCGCAGAGCTCGGGCGCGCACGAGATGGTGGTGGCGGCATTGAAGGAACGCGTGCGCGAATTGGAGCAGCGTCTGGCGCACAGCCACTCCACACCCGAGGTCAGTCACCACGCACGCAGTCACCGCATATACATCATACACATCGGCTTGCAGTAGAGCACCGTTTATTACAAATTCATTTTACGGAAGCAATCTTCCCAATATGTCTTCCGTTTATGTGCTTGGTGTAACTTCAAGTGACCAGCTCAGGGGCGGGGGCTGCATCTAAGCCAGAATCAAGTTAGCCTCTCAGGATACTGCAGATAGCCCACAACTGGTGGGGATGCTGATGATGAAGACGATGATCTGAAAAACTAGCGTTATTGATCCTTTAGGCACCGGTGCATAGTCGGGAAACACGTCAAACGCGCGTCCAACATTTGTCACATGGTTCGTTTCTATGATTCGTTCTCGAGTTCAACAGTTCGGCTGTATAAATATTTGCCAGCCTCTTGTGTTACTTCCCTCCTATATGTTGTTGATTATGTTGATTACACAGTTCGTTAATATATATAGTGAAGAGAAGAGGACCTAGCGTACTTCCTTGTGGCACACCAAAATTATTTTCTAATGAAGTGCTAATATCCACATTAATTCTAGTTTGTTGTAATCGATTAGAAATATAACTCTGTATCCATTGAAAAGCTTTTTCCGTTATTCCTATATTTGTCAGTCTTTGTAGGAGTATTTTATGAGGTATTATGTCGAAAGCCTTCTCCAGGTCCAGGAATAGGGCAATGGTTTTCTTGCCCCGGTCCACATTTTCTGCAACACAGGTCTCTTTAACCACTCGGAACATTAGAACGTCAAAAGACGTAAATATGATAATAGCGGTCAAGACATTAGTACGTCTTTTCACGTAAACGCGCGAGATTTTACAAAAATCGATTTATTTCCATCACTAGTATACGGATTGCCATGATTTAAAAAACAGAGTATCGATAATGAATAACGCTACGCGTCTGTATTCAAGAATATCTATGCAATGTAGAGGTGCATTATCTGAGTCGATTGAATCTGTCATCTTGTTCGTTCATAATTTATTGCGTTTTTAAATAATTTATTAAAAATATTTTAGTTTGGACGGTTAATATTTTGAGGTGACTAATAGTTTTTAATTATATTTCTTCAATATATAAAGTGTTATTTCTTTATGATACTTAGAAAAAAGTACATTTTTCACAGCTTTGAAATAATGGTCAGCGATTTTTACATATTTTTGACGTTTTCCGAAAATGTATATTTAGACACGCAAATATTTACGTATAACAAAACAATACGATAGTGAATTTCATAATCTTTCCAAAACATTTTTTAGAATGAGGCTACGTTTCCCAAAACGTGAGTTATGAAGCTTTTAACAAAACTCGTGAATAACACAAAAAATTTCGCGTTTTGACAGTTCGCAAAGGAACACAAAGTAAATAAAAGTCCTTTTCTGAGAGGTTAAGACCCATGTTCATTCCTTTCTCTCCTCAAGAAGGACCCTCCACACGGCGTCCCCAAAGAAGACAGGCCCGGAAGGAAATTATTTTCGGCAGGACAAAAGATAATAAAAAATTGAATAGAAGAATGATTAATAAAAATTTGGTGTTTTTGTTTCAGACCAAGTGCCTGATCTGTATGGGTCCGTACACTGAACCTGTCGTGTCCATTCAGTGCTGGCACGCGCACTGCGAGGTACGTAACACGCTTGCTCACTCTTCTTCCTTCAAGCAGTTAGAGAACGCTCAGATCATTTGATCTCTCTAACCGGACTTGACCCATCGAGGGATGGATTCATACTTCCTTTACTCCTGGATAAACTGACCTTCCCAGAACTTCCTCTCCTTCCTTAAAAGACCCTTCGTACACCACCCCCAAAGATGACACAGGTCCAGGAGGCCTAGCACGGACAATCGGGGATCCATAGAAGCCCGAGTAAATCAGGCCTCCAAGAAGTTGGGCGTTTCGTACAGGGCTAGGAGATTCTTCAACAGTGACCAGCTGCTGACCCTGTACAAGTCTCAAGTCCGCCCAACTATTGAATTTGGGAGCCACCTTTGGGCTGGTGCCCCAAAATACTTAATAAACCTGCTTGAATCTGTGCAAAGGAGAGCGATCCGTCTGATTGACAATCCGTTGTTAACAGACCGATTGCCTTCTCTAATGCATAGACGCAATGTAGGCATGCTGTGTCTGTTCTACAGGTATTTCAATGGAGCCTGCTCCAAGGAGCTAGCAGCATTGATTCCTGACAACCGGGTGGTGACATAGTTCCCCTGTCTGTACACTGCACAGGCAAGGACGCTCTTGTGAGGTGTCACAAAAAAATCGATAAAGCCCGATATTGACCAAATCCATCATCCGAGGGTCGGACATTTTATGGATAACCCAAACTTCTGCCATAGGTCACCTCGAGTAGTTCGCTACATTTGGCGACTCGGCAGAGATGCCTGGGTTCGCCGGGGTGAGGATTGAGAGACTGGTTCAGGAAGATCATTTTACTTCTCCAGTGGGACTCTCTTGACCTGCAGCGGGAGGGATGAATTCAAGCGTTGTCACTCGTGGACACACTGACCCCCAGATACCTGCCCACCCTTCTTACCTCTTTCCTATCTTTCCTTTTCTTAAAAAAACTTCCGAGGAAATACAAACATGGAGATGGATAGATCACAAGATGTATTACAATATAATTCCCTTTTTGCAGAATTGCTGGCTCGAATCTCTCAGGGCCAAGAAGACTTGTCCGCAGTGCAACGCCATCACAACAACCTCCCACCTGCGTAGGATATACATCTAGACGTGCTTCGCGCCCTCCGCCCCTCATCCAACAGACGATGCATCCATCACATTACATACATTTGGTAGCCATTCCGGTCTGGAGCCCCAAACTAAACTCCCGATTCTGTGCTGAAACGGGCGATCCGTTTGATACCCTCGTATTGCAATCTTTGTAGCACAGTCATTAGATAGGAATACTGTCCTCGTTCTACCGATATTTTAATGGAAGATGCTCCGAGGAACTGGGTTGGCATTGACTCGTTGCTGTGTTCAACAGCTCGACTGTTGAAATGATTTGCTGACACACATCATCCCCTGAGATGACTGAGGGAAATTATTTCCAGAACGTCAGCAAACATCACACCACAGACAAACTTTCTGCGCTCCGTTTCATCTTTTACGGCAATTTCGCCGGTGGGCGAAGTACCTGGGCCTAGCCGTTTAAAGTAGGGCTTGTTTCTATTCTGAATGGTGGTATTTTTGCCAGGGTGATACTGAGAGTATCTTCAATTGGTGTTGTCTAGTTGAGTTAACAGATCGCAACGCCATGCATTTTTTTTTGGATTTTTTTAATAAATTTATTTTGTACAAATAATTTTTAGACACTTATAAAATAGCTTTTAATATTAAAATACAATTATACATTAAAGTGTAAAGATTTTAATTTTGAAAAATTCTGTACTATATCAATCAATGACATCACAAACATATATAGACACATTACTGTCTCACAACAATAACATCACAAACATAAATAGACACATTACCGTCTCATTAAATTCTGTACTATCTCAATCAATGACATCACAAACATATATAGACACATTACTGTCTCACAACAATAACATCACAAACATAAATAGACACATTACCGTCTCATTAAATTCTGTACTATCTCAATCAATGACATCACAAACATATATAGACACATTACTGTCTCACAACAATAACATCACAAACATAAATAGACACATTACCGTCTCATTAAATTCTGTACTATCTCATTCAATGACATCACAAACATATATAGACACATTACTGTCTCACAACAATAACATCACAAACATAAATAGACACATTACCGTCTCATTAAATTCTGTACTATCTCAATCAATGACATCACAAACATATATAGACACATTACTGTCTCACAACAATAACATCACAAACATAAATAGACACATTACCGTCTCATTAAATTCTGTACTATCTCAATCAATGACATCACAAACATATATAGACACATTACTGTCTCACAACAATAACATCACAAACATAAATAGACACATTACCGTCTCATTAAATTCTGTACTATCTCAATCAATGACATCACAAACATATATAGACACATTACTGTCTCACAACAATAACATCACAAACATAAATAGACACATTACCGTCTCATTAAATTCTGTACTATCTCAATCAATGACATCACAAACATATATAGACACATTACTGTCTCACAACAATAACATCACAAACATAAATAGACACATTACCGTCTCATTAAATTCGGTACTATATCAATCAATGACATCACAAACATATATAGACACATTACTGTCTCACAACAATAACATCACAAACATAAATAGACACATTACCGTCTCATTAAATTCTGTACTATATCAATCAATGACATCACAAACATATATAGACACATTACTGTCTCACAACAATAACATCACAAACATAAATAAACACATTACCGTCTCATTAAATTCTGTACTATCTCAATCAATGACATCACAAACATATATAGACACATTACTGTCTCACAACAATAACATCACAAACATAAATAGACACATTACCGTCTCATTAAATTCTGTACTATATCAATCAATGACATCACAAACATATATAGACACATTACTGTCTCACAACAATAACATCACAAACATAAATAGACACATTACCGTCTCATTAAATTCTGTACTATATCAATCAATGACATCACAAACATATATAGACACATTACTGTCTCACAACAATAACATCACAAACATAAATAGACACATTACCGTCTCATTAAATTCTGTACTATCTCAATCAATGACATCACAAACATATATAGACACATTACTGTCTCACAACAATAACATCACAAACATAAATAGACACATTACCGTCTCATTAAATTCTGTACTATATCAATCAATGACATCACAAACATATATAGACACATTACTGTCTCACAACAATAACATCACAAACATAAATAGACACATTACCGTCTCATTAAATTCGGTACTATATCAATCAATGACATCACAAACATATATAGACACATTACTGTCTCACAACAATAACATCACAAACATAAATAGACACATTACCGTCTCATTAAATTCTGTACTATATCAATCAATGACATCACAAACATATATAGACACATTACTGTCTCACAACAATAACATCACAAACATAAATAGACACATTACCGTCTCATTAAATTCTGTACTATATCAATCAATGACATCACAAACATATATAGACACATTACTGTCTCACAACAATAACATCACAAACATAAATAGACACATTACCGTCTCATTAAATTCTGTACTATCTCAATCAATGACATCACAAACATATATAGACACATTACTGTCTCACAACAATAACATCACAAACATAAATAGACACATTACCGTCTCATTAAATTCTGTACTATCTCAATCAATGACATCACAAACATATATAGACACATTACTGTCTCAATCAATAACATTGCAAACATAAATAGACACATTACTGTCTCACAAAATTCTGTATTGTATCAATCAATGACATCGCAAACATAAATAGACACATTACTGTCTCACAAAATTTTGTATTGTATCAATCAATGACATCACAAACATATATAGACACATTACGGTCTCAATCAATAACATTGCAAACATAAATAGACAAATTACTGTCTCACAAAATTCTGTATTGTATCAATCAATGACATCACAAACATATATAGACACATTACTGTCTCAATCAATAACATTGCAAACATAAATAGACAAATTACTGTCTCACAAAATTCTGTATTGTATCAATCAATGACATCACAAACATATATAGACACATTACTGTCTCAATCAATAACATTGCAAACATAAATAGACACATTACTGTCTCACAAAATTCTGTATTGTGTCAATCAATGACATCACAAACATATATAGACACATTACCGTCTCACAAAATTCTGTATTTCCTCAATCAATAACATCGCAAACATATACATATAGACACATTACCGTTTCATTAAATTCTGTATTATCTCAATCAAAGACATCACAAACATAAATAGACACATTACTGTCTCACAAAATTCTGTATTGTATCAATCAATAACATCACAAACATATATAGACACATTACCCAAACCACTTGAGCCTCCGTTTCTTAATCTCACTCATTATGCTTACATCAGCCTTGCATTCTTTGCGAATCTCCATATTTCTCACACTATCGTGCATGGGTTTACCGCACGTACGCCTCAGTCTACTACTACCATCCTTCCTCTGCCAGAGTGCATACCTCACTGCCATACATCAGGGTAGGTATCAGCACTCCATTGTGGACTGCTAGCTTCGCTTCTTTGGACAATTTTACTGTCTTCGTCACTAGAGTCGCTTGAGACGGTATTAATTTTACGGCTGCACTCGATGTCAGTATAATTGAAGTAGCGCCGCGTACAAAAGTCAGCTGTAAAGAGTAGCATACGGGTAGGCTACTTGTGGTTGCGTCAGTTTGAAAGTTTCTCTGTGTAGGAACGGCCTTAGAAGGTTTTAATTTACTTTTCAATATAATTATATTTTTTTTGTCGATAAATTAGAGGGTCGTCAGAAGTTTACACTATTAGTAAGCTTGGAAAATCATCTGTCAAAAATTTAAACTAACGAAATACGCATCTCAAATATAGAATTATTAATAAATTAAAATAATATAATTTTTTAAGGTTATTCCCATCAATGTAATATATCATTGAAGTAGAAGATACTACTAACAATTCTAAACAAAACATGAAACAGAACAAGACACAGAAAATAAAAAAAAGTTAAAATATAACAGACTCAACTGGGAATCGAGCCCAGGATTTATGTCTTACCGGGACAATGCCCCTAACCACTCGACCATTGAGACCTAATTATTATACTATCTTGCAATTAATTTTTGTTTTGAATGATTTTTGAAAGTGTTAAAGTCTAAAGAATTGGTTTGTAACCTGTAAAATTTTTCAAAAGTGTCGAGTGGTTAAAGACGTTGTCCCGGTAAGACAAATCCTGGGTTCGATTCCCCATTAAAACTGTTACCTTTTTATTTTTCTCTGTCTTATTCTGTTTCATGTTTTGTTTAGATTTTTTAGTATTATCTTCTTCAATAAAATAATATAATTTTGGTACTTTATTTATCGCTTGTCTGAACTGTTTCCACAATCAGTTCCAATTTTGAAAATTAAAAGTTCATCGTACGACTGAAATTAGTGTGTTTAATTGATATTTTGAAGTTTTTAATTATTACGTATTCTGATGTGTGTTTATAAATAATGATGTGGAATTCATTTTCCTTTTTGCATTTAGGTTTACAACAGTAATTTAATTATGTAAAATACTAAATAATAAAAATATGTTATACGCATTGTATATAATTTATTCAATAAGGGAAAGGGGAACAAACCAAGTGCGCGGAGCGGGGAGGCAACATGCCATCTTCATTTCTGTGATTTTTCAATAAATCAATCTAACAGTATTCAGACAACTAGCTTTGTAATATCACTATTTACTGTGCCAAAATTAAATCTGCTTATAAATTAATAGTCCTTTTTGCAATGGCGCGCAAATTGTTGGCTGCGTAAAAAACTTAACTACAAATCCCAAAACGAGTAAATAAAAGTTTAAAAAATTGAATATTCATTTACACTATCTAGCTAGACACTTTGTGGGTGTTAAAAATTACCCACCTCACTCATTTTTAGCATCAGGCGGTTCGGTTAAAAATGAACATTCAGATCCTGATCGGAAAAGTTCCACAATGTAAACCGTTGCCTAACGAACTTTACTTTTCAATCGGCGGTCAATTTACGACTGATGACTATACGTGGTATATCACAGACAATTGATAAAGCCCTATGTCATTAATCTATGGTCAGCTTGAGCTATCGGCGAGCATAGTCAGTATACGATTCCAACAGTCGCTAGACAAAAGCAGCTACTTGTAGCACGGCATCCAAGGTCCAAGGATAAGTTGTCAATATGCATAACTTTTTGGATAATGTCGTTCGTTATACAAAATAACTGGCTTATTAATGATTGAAGGTGAACTAACTAAGCTCTTAGAATTGAAAGAAATCTTATACAAGATCCATAGACATAATTAATTCATCTAAGACCCTATAAATTGATTGCGTTCCAACTTGGAGAAACCAAAGTTTTAGTCAATAGAGACACACATTCATAGCATTAGCAATATTTTCACGAACTAAAGCGATAATAAAAAAGATTTTTAGTCGCTATAATCTTGTATTGACAGATCGAAGAACGAACATGACTCACTCTACTGTAGAAACATGTGCCATGTTGAAATTCATTCAATAATACAATAAACATGTTTCAAGTGATTTTGCTAATTTATTTGTTTTTCCCCTCTTGCTGACTCCCATTCCTTGACGTTATCCTGTTTAGCTATAAACGCTAAATTAATGCTATAAAAGCTATTTTTCCAATAACATATGCTACATTTCTTAAAAATTAACGCTATGAATGGGTGTCTATAATCATAAATAATGACCTCGTGAACTAATTAACTGCCTTTATAATGTCAAAAAGTAAATGCGCACTGCCAATATATATTAAAGTTAATATTTCACTTGTACATTGTCAATTTATTAGTATTTTTTTTACTTTTACGTAGCCGTCTAACGTTTAGGAATGCAAATTCATAGACAGATGCGCCAATGTTGCCAGCATATGTCAATTTGCATTTTCAATATCGGTATGTGTATCATAATCTCGACCACGCTCGGGAAATCGGTATAAAATCATTGGTAGTTCCGCCTATTGATCTGATACTGTAAAATCATCGATTTCACTGGGCTCGACCGCTGGTGCTAAAAATATAATACTTTTTGAAATAATACCCAGATATCACATTAGGCAAGTTTACCAATTTGGATGTCTGAATATCGCAAACAAGCCTCAACCGCCTGGTGCTAGTAGGACCAACCCAACCCTCCTCTCCTCATCTCCTTGCCTTCTCCAGTCCCTTCAGTTTCAAACTACCTCTACATGGCTTTTATGTTCTCAAAAGGGACATCTAAAAGATCACATGCTTACTCATACTGGAGAAAAACCTTATTCATGTTCCTGCTGTAACTATTCATGCTCTTGAAATGGAAATTTTTAACTTCACATTCTTACCCATACTGGAGGAAAACCTTATGCATGTTCCTACTGCACATATTCACCATCACGAAAGGGATATTTAAAACATCACATGCTTACCCACACTGAAAATAATCTTGTTCAGGTTTCTACTGCAACTATCGTGTTTTATAAAAGGAAATTTAAAACTTCACATGCTTACCCACAATGGAGAAAAACCATATTCATGTTCTTATTGCAGCTTTTAAAATTTCACGTTCTTACCCACACTGGAAAAAAGCTTATTTATGTTCTCACTTCATCTATTCATGTTCTTTAAACGGAAATGTAACACTTCATATGCTCGCCCATACTGGTGAACAACCTCATTCATGTTCCTTCTGCAGCTATTTATCATCGTGAAAAGGAACTTTAAAACGGCACATACTGATCCATACTGGGGAAAAACCTTATTCATATTCCTACTGCAGTTATTCGTGTTCTCTTAGCGGAACTTTTAAACATCACATGCTTACCCACATTGGAGAAAAAACCTTTTTCATTTTTTTACTGCTATATATAACTATTTATGACTACAGAAACACCTTACTCATTTTTTGACAAACTGTAACTATTCATGTTCTCAAAAGTGAACTTTAAAACATAACATGTTTACCCACACTGGAGAAAAACCTTATCAATGTTCCTCCTACGGTTTTTTATGTTCTCGAAAGAGAATTTTCTAAAGTCGCGTGATTTGTCTTTACTCGAGAAAAACAATATGCGTGTTCCGACTGCAACTATAGAAATAAGAAATATTTAATACGCGACAAGATGACTCACAGTTCAAACAACCATTCGTGAAGTGCCCAAAAAATTAAACCCAAATCTTTTATCGTATCAACTAACATCGCAACATGACACTCTCGTTTGTTGCCCTGTGAGTCTCAGTGCATTCCTACTTGATTTATGAGTTTCATGTCGGTATGTGAATCTGTGCGCAACAATTTGGTTTTTGGCCCATTTTGACCTGGCTACTATAGTTTTCGTTTGAATTTTGTAGGTAGTAGGTTCTGTAACTCTTAGACCATGCTATACATGTGAAATTATGTAGACAGGGCGTTTCGAGTGACAAGTTTTATTCTCGCAACATTGAAATAGAGATGTTAATCTGAAACTGAAACGAATTTGCGTTTTCAGCTTTCGTTTACCGGAGTCACATGCTACATAATTACATATGGATCATTATGATTAATAGGATAGGTGTACAAAATAAATAATGTTTGCTAGATTTTTATTTTATTTAACTTTTTTTATCATCAATTTTACTCATAGGTTACATTATATTTTATGAAGATGGCAGTGAGTACATCTTAATCATATTAAAGAAAAAAATACAATGTACTTATAAAAACACAGAAGATTCAAAAGAAATTAATGTCCGAAATTTTGTATCCGCTATGGTTAAGCTACTGCAAGTAGTTCGCTAGCAGGAGCTTGGTTAAACGATTTTATATAATACTAGCTATACCCCGCCACACGTTGCTGTGGATCAGTCTGTCTGTGCACATAGAGAAACAATAGCGTTGCTTTTACATCCAACAGTTGGCGCTGTATTTCAAAAAAGCATGATTTTACCTATGCAGGTGACATTTATAAAGTAGATAGTTCACTTTATTGTTCTACAGGTAAACATAAATCGATAGATTTCTTGATTATTATGTTTGGAAGGACTGAATATAATTGATTTTTGTGGAGCCGTCAACTGAATTATTATTGTTCCGACGGCCCGACAAATTTAATGAAATAATTAGTTATTTTAGAATATGTGCATTGGCATTGCTATTGTCTATGGATATGTCAATTTTCGACGTCTCTTGCCTTGAGATTATTTCAATAATGTTTTTTTAAATTCAAGCGGTTCTACTTTTCTAGTGATGTTTCTTCAGCAGTTTGGAATTGACCACAGCGCTTCGCCTTATGGTATATAATAAGTAGGTTCTTGCTATTACACTTAAGTTCCTTTATATTGTCAGAAAATATCGCTTAACAGTCGATTGACCACTTTTTACAGCTTTCCAGCCACCTAACTGACTAATGAGAATCATCAACTTGTCGATTGTTGACTTACGGCCAGTTCATTTAATCTTAACCTAAACGAAAGAGTCAACCCGATTCCATTCAATAAATATCATTCGTTTATTGTACTGTTAAATGCACCACTCTACAATAAGCAAGCGCTTTTACCCATTGAGTTATATACAGGGTTTTCCAATAAGAGGTGTTTTTTTGATATTCAATCGTAAAAGATCAATGGTTTCGTTGCTTGTGTGGCACGTAGCGCCGTCTTGTTGAAAGTAAACGTTGTCCAGATCAATAACATCCAATTCCTGCCATAAAACAATCATTAATCATCTCTCAATAGCGCAATCCATTCACCGTAACTGTTGCTCCAGCCTCATTTTCAAAAAAGTAAGGTCCAATGATTCCGCCGGACCATAAACCGCACCAAACAGTCTAACGTTGAGGATAGAGAGTCTTTTCAACAATAACTCTTGGGTTTTCCGAGCCCCAGATGCGACAATTTTGCTTGTTGACGAAACCACCGAGGTGGAAATGGGCCTCATCACTCAAGATGATTTGCATTTGATTCACTCAAGTGAATTTTAATCATTTCAGTGCGTTGTTGAAGCGTGTATCGTTCCATTTTTATTAATGGCGTAGTTTCTACTTGTCAAATGTCAAAAAATGACATCTTCAAAAGTAACAACTACCGAAATAGCGAGCTATTCAAAATAACACCTCTTATTGGAAAATCCTGTATATATAAAGAGTCTACATTCTTTGCAATATCGGTGTGAAATATTGTTCCCATGCGAGAAGTAGGAAGTCGTGACGGCGATGAAAAATTGTGACTGCTGTCGATGTTGCCCGAATCCTTCCGACCGCGAACGAACTCAACGAACTTGTCGAAAGCGACCGGCTGCCGCGCTCCGCGTCAAATCTGTCAATTTGACATTTGTTTAGTTTGGCGTGAGTCCAAACAGTTGTCTCATACATAACGAACGAAGTGCACATTAATATTGTAAATATATAACAATATTAAATAAACAATATTGGTTTATGACATTAAACATACATGCTGACGTCTATTATTGACATTGAGATTTATTATTAACATACTGAGAATGTCTATACGCCGTTAAAAAACCGCTTTAACCTACAAGGGTTCAGGTCTCTTTTTAATAATAATAACATAGCATTTATATAGCGCAGTTACGTGTCATTTCACATCAAGCGCGCTTTACTATAACAAACGTAGAAACCATCTCTGATCCGTTTGCGACTCCTTTATAAACTCTCACATTGAAATATGTTTTAAACTTATAAACTTGTTTTAAATTTTACATCACTGAAAAGCAACCGTTTAGCAAATGTTTTGTTACAGTTGTACTTTATTTGAGCTGAGACGAATTACCATCGCATGTCAGGACGCTGTCACAGCAGTGCCATGAATCTTCACAACCCAGAGAATATTTCCATTAAGACGGAACCAGGATCCCATGAAGAAGGTGGAGGTGAAATGCCGTATACATATATAGAAATCGACCTCCCGGCTGTAAAGAAGGAATGTTTGAAGTATGCCGGGAGTGTTCAGCCAACTAGTAAGTTGCATTGCGTATATCACAGAGGTGTTTCAGATGGACGCAGTTAGAACAGCTGCTTGTTTTACAGTATGCTGAGGATGTTCAGCCAACCAGTTAATTGCATTGCGTATATCTCAGACGTGTTTCAGATGAATGCAGTCTGGACAGATGCTTGTTTTCTAGTTCCCCTCTTGTCGTTTATTCCCGTATTTAAAAAAAAAAAATTTACACTTGAAATATTGCTATACTGAAAACTATCGAACTAAAAAAATCATTAGATGATAAAACGTCTCACGCTCTCCACTATAAAAATTTTATGGACTAAAATATACCTCATACTCCATGTTTTTCGATTTTATGCCATTTAAAACTTTAAATACAAATAATCGTGAAAATACCACCGGCAACCGTAATTTTTAATGTCATATTCTCAGCTTGCCTTGATATATCTACCAATGAATGGTTATTTTGTCATTCCAGGTGGTATTAAGGTGGAGACTGTTCCCATGAAGGCAGAACCAGAATTCCGAGAAGAGGATGGAGAAGGAATTCTTTATACGGAAATAGAAATCCACCTTCCCAATGTTAAAAAGGAATGCTTAGAGCGCTCTGAAAGTATTACTGAGACCACGGTATTGGACCAAAAGACACTACCAGGAGAAAAGCCGTTTTCATGTTCCTACTGCAGCTATTCATCATCCAATAAAGGAAATTTAAGACGTCACGTGCTCAACCATGCTAAAGATAAACCTTATTCATGTTCCTACTGCAACCGTTCTTATTCTGAAAAGGGATCTTTAAAACGGCATATGCATAGCCATACTGGAGAAAAGCCTCATTCTTGTTCCTACTGCAATTATAAATGTTCTGAAAAGGGATCTTTAAAACGTCACATGTTTACTCATACTGGCGATAAGCCTTATTTATGTTCCTACTGCGGCTATACATGTTCTGAAAACGGATATTTAAAACGTCACATGTTAACCCATACTGGAGATAAACCTTATTCGTGTACATACTGCAGTTATACGTGTTCTCTGAGGGGATATTTGAAACTTCACATTCGAACCCATACTGGAGAAAAAACTTTTTCATGTTCATACTGCAGTTATACGTTTTATCAAAAGGGACATTTAAAACGTCACATGTTTACCCATCTCGAAAAACCTTTCTCATGTTCTGACTGCAATTATTCATGTTCGCGAAAAGAATATTTAAAAAATCACATGCTCACTCATAGTACAAAACAACCATTAATGTGATGCAATTGATGCCGAAAATTGTATCATCACCGATAGAATATTATGACCTAGCACATTTGGTAGACAGCTCGCGCACACAACTGCACATTTGCTCAAGAGATTCATGTGGTTAAGTGGGTTTGTGATGCAACATAGTTAATTTTCTGTTTTCCTCGGTGTTTAAATTTTGCTGTCGAAATCGCGAGTCACATATATCGCATGCGGTATTATGTTTGGCTAGTATAGAAAAAGTGAACAAGCTGGAAGCATTCAAATTAGGGTTTTGAGAAATACAATATAATAATATTTATTTTAAAAAAATGTATTTGACAATTGATTGTTACATATTATTTTCTTTGATTAAATTTATTAATGCTCACATTGTTTCGAATAATATTTTTTAAACCAGATTTCATTGTGAATTCCATACAAATCCAGGGCTTGTGAAGATAAACTTATCCATGCGAAGGTAAATGTGTCCATTCAAAGTAAGTCATGCAAAGGTAAACTTATCCATGCAAAGTAAGTCATGCAAAGGTAAACTTATCCATGCAAAGTAAGTCATGCAAATATACACTTATCCATGCAAAGTAAGGTATGCAAAGGTAAACTTATCCATTCAAAGTAAGTCATGTAAAGGAAAACTTATCCCCTCGAGCAATTGAATTAAATTAAAGTAGCTTTGGTAAAGTAGTTTTAGTGATTTTTCTGATATGTAGTAGTGTTCTAGTTTCTATAATATTTTACGTTACTGTTACACGTTGTACTTAAATTATTTTAAATTCATCAGTTTTTTTTGTTGTATAATTTTCGATAGCTTTCTAAATATATTCCGTTTAAAAATGCATGTAAAAGCCCGACTGGGCGTAAAACAAAATAAAATAATTGGTATTATATTTATATACATTTACCATATTTATTAATTTATTCACGCACCTATACAATGTTTAAGGTAAGCTGATCAGGAGTAAAATGATGAGTGTATATTACATAGCATAATAGGCCGAGTACGGACTATATAAGCAGGTACAAAACTGGTTACCGTTGATACTTGTGGTACATTCAATTAATAGTTGTTCAATAAATAAATATAAAAATAAGAGTACAAGATAGGTACTTGAAGTACTATGAAAGCAGTAGGGGAATAATATGTAGTAACATTGTTGATATTCGTAAAATAAATATTAAATGTTTAGAGTTACGTACGTAAGTATTTAGGAAACATTTATAACGTCGAATTGGGTACTATACAGAACATAGCTTAACATTAGTACATCAATAAACAAGAACAGTTTGTTGACAAGCAAATTTGTAATCAACAAGCATTTATTACGCCCGATTGGGTATTTTATGGAACACAGAAAAAATGATATAAAGACAAAGTGAGCATGTAAGAAAAAAAATGTTGTGGATCAGATACAAATATTATAATATATTGGTTTTTTTCATTTGGTAAGTGAGTAGTAGTGGTAAACATCGATTGAACTATAATTTTTCCGACTTTATGTCCGGGTAAAATCTTCCCCACAGGAAAAACTAAACCCTTCTACACACTTTTCCACAAATTATCATCTAGGCAATCAAAATTATGCAAGTGTATTATATAAGCAAATTAAATACAAAACAACACAAGACATAATCTATATCCTAACCTAACATATAATAATTCAATCTAACCTAACCTAACATTTATCCTAACCTAACCTTTAATAACCCAACCTAACCTATAATAATCCAACCTAACCTAACCTTTAATAACCCAACCTAACCTTTAATAATCCAACCTAACCTAACCTAACCTATATCTTAACCGAACCTATAATAATCCAACCTAAACTAACCTAACCTATATCCTAACCTAACCTAACCTAACCTCACCTAACCTATATTCTAACCTAACCTATAATAATCCAACCTAACCTTTAATAACCCAACCTAACCTAACCTAATCTATAACAATCAAACTTAACCTTTATCCTAACCTAACCTTTAATAAACCAATCTAACCTATAATAATCCAACCTAACCTATATCCTAACCTAACCTTTAATAAACCAACCTAACCTTATCTTTAACAATCAAACCTAACCTATACCCTTACCTAACCTATAATAACCCAACCCAACCCTTTTGAATTTTTCTTTATTTTAAAACATACCTTAATATCTTTATTTTATTTTTCGAGATTGGCCAAAATAGTACCTACCTAGTATTTGCATAGAGTAAAAATCTAGCCACCCGGAATCTATCAGGAACATCAACAAAAGAAAATGTTATCAACAGAAATCATTCCAGCAGTCATCCCATACAACGAAAGCGAATTTTCGATTTACGCAATTAAAAATTAAAATGCTAAAATTAAAACTATCCCAAATGCAGTCAGATTCCTTTTATAGTAATCAAGATAAATCAGAAGGTTTTTAAAAAATATATTTCATTTAACCCTTTTCCAGCGATTCCGAATAATTACCTTGATTTTTTTTTTATTGTTTTTGAACTCTAAACTTTGATAGTGGGGGTGATACTTATCGACTGGAGTAATAGTATCAACAAATGCGGATACTTTTACGAAAGAAGAATTGGTAAATACTAGATTGAGAAGACGAGAGTTAACATTGTGTACATCATTTAACTGCCGGAGACTTCAAAAATTTAACATGTCGATTATTTCGTGAGAACCGTGTTTGATGTTGTCCGTGCAATAAGTGCTGTTGTTGTGTATGTCCTATACAACATTAGGTAGATTGTAGTCTCTCATCAAAATCAGCTTCGCTGTCGTGGTCTAAATATATTTGGGGATCTATGGTGAGAGGCACGACATAAAAGACGTGTCGTGAGGGTCACACTGTTTAGTCACACTGAGTCAGGTAGCCGTGATGAGAGTGGACGTCGGACAGATGTAGTATTCTCCGGATGCTGGCTGTGATGGCTGGTCAAGCGCGGGTCGGTGAGTCGACGCCGGGCGCTGGTGACCGGGACTCGTTGACGGTCAGACACTGGCGAAAAACGTGGTTCCTCAGGTACTCCAGTGCTGACGGGAAGGCCGAAGGTGCGGTGGACCTTGTAGGCGGTTGAGCGAGAGCTGCGTAGACCAGTGAGGATGCTGCGTGTCCTCGTGGTGGTCATGGTGGCGTGGATGAAGCGCTGGTCAGAGGCTTTGGAACCAGGGCGCTTTAATCCGTGTAGCGCTGGCCAGGGACGGTGGCCAAGGCGCTAAGATGATATCCCGATGGAGTCCATGTCGTGTACGGGCGAAGCCGGGAGTATTGTCCTTCGCGGGGGCGTGGGGCGCGCCGGTTTTCACTCGCAAGATTTGTAAACTGACGGCACATTGATGACTGACTGACAGCTTGCTGCGTCGGGCTTATTTATACTGTACAACCGACGGCAACAGTAGGTAGATGAATTGGCAAATAAATCAGAGCCACTCGCTCAGTCTGGGCCTTTCGGGAACTTTTGGTGGCGCTGCGATTATGCATAGGCGATGGGCTCGAACCTTCTGGCAAGCTGTCGTAATGTGCCAGACCGACTTGCAATCGTATTGTCGTAGGTAGGCAAGTAGGTGCTTGTAGACAGGTAGGTCGTATTGTTTACGTTTTTGGTTCTCGGTATTAACTTGTAAGTACCTAAGTAGGTCGAGCTGTTTATTATTAATGAGACAATTCTGGATTGTTCTCTCGACGCTACATATATTTTGGCGTCAAAAGATGAGGGAATGTAGATGCAGCCGACTATAATTTATTATTTTTTTAAGACACCATTATGAATAGTTAATCAAAATGTGTGTTTATGCATTTAAGTTTTCTTGAATTTAGTTTATTATTAATGGATATTAACAAACTGTAATGTATTGATATTGTACAGGAATAGAATACTGGGCCCTTAATCTCCAGTATTCTAACGAGGATAGGGATCTGGTAATATTTCTATTAATAGTCGTAGATACTGATATACGGAGGTTGTTTAATTCGGAATATAATAAATTGACAATACAAATAACAAGTTATCTAAAAGCCGTCTGGCGACAGAATGAATCCTCGCTCCGGCAATGTAATACGAGACGGCTGGTAACGTTCGGTTATCTTCGGTAGAACCCGAAGCTGCCCGAACGTCAACAGCATACATTACACAAACCGACTCCTCTAGCTGTATTGCATTCATTTTTATCATTTCAGTATACTGTATATTCAAAAAAACCCAATTCTGTACTGTCTATGTTATTCAGTCATGGCATGATCCAAGGTTGGTAAATTTGATTTGAGGTCCTGAAGTTTAGTTCGCAGTCCGCGTACGATTTGGTAAAATATTTTTATTTTTACATTCAGTTTTTTGAGTGCATTTTTACGATAGATGGATTGTTGTTGATGTATTAAATGGTGATGTACGTTTTGCCTAAATTATTTAATTAAAACCATTCCTCAAAAATTTAATATACATACATATAAAACGGCTAACGACGATTTAAGACCACTGAATCCACAAAGATTTCTTCGTTTGTCCCATATTTTTAGGTTATATAAATTTGGCACATTATGGAAAACGATCGCCCAAACCTTTTTTGCAACCTTGGCATAACATTGCAAAAACCACTGTAGTGAATGCATCACAATTATAAAAAAATGTATGGTTACATAATTTAATTATTTGATAAATTCCGAAATAAAAACAGGATTTCGATACGAAAATAACCGGTTCCTAAAGAAATAACTGTAGGTACTGTTGTATTAAAAAAGAGTTAGGTTATTTATAAAACGAGTTAAGAAGCTAACCACTTATTTTAGAGTTGACGTTAGAGCAACCTGTTGATGCGAGCTTCTGTTCATCTTTTCTCTGCTTTCCGCGCCTCGGGTGGCGACGCGTGGAACTGACGACATTGGATAACTGTTTGATCTTGTTCTCCTTGTTTTCATAATGTGATAACCATAACAATACAATGTTAAATGTACTAAAAAACACTAACATCGTTAGGTAGTGACTTTGTCACAAACTTCGCTTTCGATTTCGAGATTTTCGACAGAATTGATTTTTCTGACAGCATTTCAGAATATCTCGATTGAAGGTGAAAAATGTGGCAGAACGCGAGTATTAATAAAATGAAGATTAATCCCTAATAAATTTATTTTTCCAACCTTTATTCTCCCCATATCTTTCCCTTCCCAACTACCTTGCGCACAACATACAAACCAAAGGGGCTACCATATTCCGAGTTAATATTTCAGCAAACAGGAACGACCGGTGCTTACTTTGTGATTATTTTCTTTAATTGGCTGTTGTCTATGGATATGTTAATTTACGTTGTCTTCTTTTCTTTCATTCTCTTACCGCGAAAATAATTGTTCCGAAGCCTTCTGTAAAGGATTATCTTAAAAACTAAACAAATTTTGTTAAATGTGTATGGCCCGAGGTTATTTTAATAACAATTACACTTTTATACTAAAGTTTTTATTACTCAAGCATTTCTAATTTTCAAGTGACGTTTCTTCAACACTTCGGAATTACAAAACGTTGTTGCTCTAATCTACAAGAAACACCTTAACTCCTTAACTGGGGATTATTTATTGTAATTATAGAGTATATAGTTATTGCGATAACAGTAGATTGTTCAGTTTTTAGCGCATCCACGATATACAAACTGTGCTAACTAACACCAACCAGGTTAACACGTGACAGGCAATATTAACAGAGTTTGTTCGTTGTTGGTTTGGTAAATACAGAAAAATAGGACACGGTTAATACGCATTAAAAGTAAATATAACACATCGTATCAATTAGGAATTAGATAACAAGGCAAATATACTGAAAATAAGGACACGGTAAATACGTACTTTTAATAGAAAACCACTGCGTGTCATTTAGATTACAATATTGTAAGTATTTCAGTTTCCGGAAATGGAAAATAATGCATTTGTGTGGCTATTTCGTAAAAAAATAAATGACCGGAATTGGAAAATTGTGTATTTCAATAATTTAATTAAAATCCATTGTTCAGTTAGCGTATTTTATGATTGATGTTAAAGTTTTAAGGTCAGTACAGAAAACACTTTTTTTACAAAGTAGCTGTCAAAATGCATTATTTTCTATTTTCAGTTACTGAAATAGTTGTTTTTCATTTTTGATTTAAAATAAAATGTGACCATTAACCAAGTACCATTTTTGTACATTACCACGATGTTAGAATGTATTTTATTAATAATTTTCGAGACTACTCGTTCGATCCACGCAAAACTACATCAACGTCAAATTGATGGTTCTGCCTTAAGTGTGGCAAATTAAGAGAATGACTCTTCAACGTAGTGTACCGTCGAACGATAATTAATAAAAATAAAACATGTATTTGCTATGCAAACATTGCGATTTTTCTGTCAAATTCTTAACTGAGCGGTCGCGCTTATGTCATTTTAATGGTTAACGTGCCTTTTATTGCAGACTGGTACAGTATGTTAATAATAGAATGATAATTTCTATGTCTACTATGTTTGTACCTCCTCTATAACCGTTCAGATTGGACTAATTGTTTAATGTTTTGTTACAGTTCTACTTTAGTTGAGCTGAGATCAATTGTAGTTATATAACAGGACGCTATCACAGCAGTCCCATGGATCTTGCCAACCTAGAGAGTGTTTCCATCAAGACGGAGCCAGGGTCCCAGGAAGAGGGCGCAGGTGAAATGCCGTATGCATATGTGGAAGTCGACTTCCCGGCTGTAAAGAAGGAATTTTTGCAGTTTGCCGAGATTGTTCAGCCAACTAGTAAGTTGCATTGCGTACATCTTGAAGGTGTTTCAGTTGCGCGAAGTAAGGACAGCTGTTGGTTTTACTTCATTTTGTTCTTTTTGTATTATCTTTATAGTATTGCTATACACCAGGGGCGGGAACCTTTGTCCCTTCGCGGCCCATTTGTATGTTTATAGCATCACCTGCGGGCCGCACTTTAGTTTTCTGGTGGAGGGAAGTGGGGGTTGGGTTGAAATCCTCTATGTATTATTTACTAGAATTACGAAAACAGGGTGTAATATAGTTGTGAATGATGAATACTTGAGCAGGCGGATGAGGTTGTGTTTTTTTTTAACGAGAGATGGGAAGGTTGATAGAGATATTGATAGAGGAGTAAATGCAGGTAACTCCATTAATGGAGGGCGGTTTGCGTTAAAAAAAACTGTCCAAAGAAGCGAAGTTAGCAATCCACAAAAAAGTGCCGATCTGATTTAAGGCAGAGAGGCATGGAACTGGCATATAAAATATGAAAATAGACTGAATGCTGTAGAAATGAGGTTCCCGAGTCATATGTGTGGTAAAACCATGTATGATCATGTGAGAAATGTAGAGATCCGTAAAGAATGCAAGGCTGATTTAAGCGTAATGAGTAAGATTAAGAAAGAAACGCTCCGATGTTTTAGGCATGGAGAGGGGAATGCACGAAGTAAGAAGTTTAAGGAGAATATATAACGCAAATGTGAAATGTAGAAGAAGTCGGGGAGGCCCGAGGAAGACATGGCACGACCAAGTGAACCAGACACTTGAGTCGGTCCATGTCAAGAGTTAAAATAATAGAAGAATATTTATGAGACGATGTATGAATGTTAATGTGTGTGTGCCAAGACCGAGGTATTTGAAACGGCATGATGGTTAGTTAGTTAGTTTTAGTTTTTGCTTCTTGGTAGTTAAATTGCTTGCATGTTCTGACTATAAACCCAAGAAGTTTGTAGTATGACTGAGTTATCTGCGATATATTGTCAGAGAACGTCAGTTCGGGATTAAAGATGACACTGAAATCCTTCGTGAATTTTACACGTGATCATATTTTACACTGTAAACTTTGTGCTTATTGAGTCGTGTATTCATAACATATCGATACTAAAGTAAAAGTAAAGGTACGATCACTTAAGGCTCTTTTTGTTTTGTTATTCCAGATCGCATTATTGTAGAGACTGTTCTGATCAAGGAAGAAACAGGACTCCAAGGAGATGAAGGGCAAATACCTTGTAAGCAAGTTGACATACATCTGCCGGATGTTAAAAATAAATGCTTAAAGCGCCCTGAAAATATTACCCAGACAGCAGGTAAAATAGATTTTTATTTGTATAAATTCATTTTTTGTTCTTTCGTTTTCATTTTAGAAATATACTTATTAAGTTTTCATGTTTTTCAGACTTAATAACGGATCTGAAGACGCATCCTGAAGATAAACCTTATTCATGTTCCCTTTGTAACTACTCTTGCCCATTCAAGTCAACGTTAGCACTGCACTTGCGCATCCATTCTGGAGATAAACCTTATTCATGTTCCGACTGCAACTATTCATGTTCTCAAAGGGGAACTTTAAATCGTCACGTGCTTAACCATATTGGAAAAAAATCTTTTTCATGTTCCAACTGCAACTATTCATGTTCTCGAAAGGGAACTTTAAAAATTCACATGCTTACCCATACTGGAGAAAAACCTTTTTCATGTTCCTACTGCAAGTATTCATGCTCTCAAAGTGGAACATTAAATCGTCACATGCTTAACCATATTGGAGATAAATCTTATTCATGTTTCGACTGCAACTATTCATGTTCTCGAAAAGGAACTTTAAAACTTCACTTGCTTACCCATACTGGAGAAAAACCTTATTCATGTTCCGAATGCGAATATTCATGTTCTCGAAAGGGAAATCTAAAAGTTCACATGTTTACCCATACTGGTGAAAAACCTTACTCATGTTCCGAATGCAGTTATTCATGTTCTCAAAAGGGAAATCTAAAAGATCACATGTTTACCCATACTGGAGAAAAACCTTATTCATGTTCCTACTGCAGCTATTTATCATCTATGAAGGGATCTTTAAAACGTCACATGCTTACCCATACTACAGAAAAACCGTTTTCCTGTTCTGAATGTACCTATACATGTTCACGAAAGCCATATTTAAAACGTCACGTGCGGACTCATAAAACTAAATAACAATTTATGTGATGCTACACTCTTCTTTTTGAACGTATGAATTTACAACGTAACTGTCTCCTCTGCCACTCTCGTTTGTTCTACGCCGGTCCCGCGCGTCTCAGTACCTTCCCACATTACGACTGAGTTCTCGCAGAGGACAGTAGCTCGGTCACATTTAATTTACGAGTTTTATATTGTTTATTTTCTTTAGTTTCTTATTGTAATCTAGGATGTATGTGTAAAGTCCTCAATTAAATAAACTTTATTTGTTTACCTTGTATGTAATGTAATTATTTTACGAATTATAGCTATTCCAAATAAATAAAAATTCGATATGTGTTTCCGAGACATTATCTAGGTTTCAAAGCAAGTTCATTAGAAACTTTGTGATCATTAAATCTGATTTAGAAAAATGATATCGAAAAATATTACGTTTAATAAGTAAGTCTCAATAGTCGAGTGGTTAAAATGCTGTCTAGGTAAGACAAGAGATTCTGGATTCGATTCCTAGTCGACCCGTTATTTTTTTCTTATCTAATGTGTCTTGTTCTGTTTCATGTTTCGTGTAGATTTATCAGTATTATCTTCTTCTTCAATCATTACTATAATATTGTATATTTTTTATCACTTAATACGTAATTTAAAATAACTGCATTGTATAGAGGACTCTAAATGTATTATAGAAAAGATAAGTAGGAATAATGTGCGTTTTAAATAAATGTTATGTTTACTGTTTGCGATGCTATGGCTCATTCCATCTGTAAAGATAGAGAAACAATAGCGCGTGTTGCTTTTACATCAAACAGATGGTGCATGCTTTTAAAAAACATGCTTTTACCTGTCACACGTGACATCTTTGTGATAAAGGTATTAAAAAATACATGCGAATTCGAATGCAACGTTGTGTTAAAATTTCAAAACAATGTCGAAGAACTTTCGGAGTTTTAAAATTTTGAAGAAATGAAAATTAATATTTTTATTTGTGTCAGCTGTACTCCGCCACGCGTTACTATGGCTCACTCTGTCCGTGCACATAGATAAACAATAGCGCGTGTTGCGTTTACGTCCAACAGATGACGCTGTTTTAATAAAAACATGTATGTCCAACAGATGGCGCTGTTTAAAAAACATGTTTTTACGTGTCACAAGTGAAATTTATATAATATAGGTATTTAAAAACCTACCGGTATTCAAAGGTATTATAATTCAAAGCTGTGTCAAAATTTCAAAGCAATCGATGAAGAACTTTCAGAGATTTAAAATTTAACATTTAAATTTATATAAATAGATGGAAGATTGATAAATAAATAGGTATGTGCATAATATAAGTTTCTATACAAACTATTTTATAAATATTAAATAAATCAATAAAAGTTAAAAAAAAAATTAATCTGTTTTATTTTATTTTTATTTTGGTAAAATATTACAATCCAGTTATGTTGTCCTCACTGGGTGGCTTAAGGCCCGTTTATAATAGGAATAAGCGGTAAGAATAGAATGTTATAATAATTATTAAGTTCTGCAAGTATTTCTGTTATTTTTACAGTTTTTAATGTGACAGCTGTTTCGGCTTTTGAGGCCATTGTCAAACTGTCACTGTCGACAGTTTGATGTTATAATAATTATTAAGTTCTGCAAGTATTTCTGTTATTTTTACAGTTTTTAATGTGACAGCTGTTTCGGCTTTTGAGGCCATTGTCAAACTGTCACTGTCGACAGTTTGATAATTTTAAATTTATTTAAAAAAATTAAATGGAGTTCTACAAATTAAACACCAAAACAATAAATAGAATAGAATACGTCCATAGAAGTGACTATGCCGCTGTCACTTGTCTATGTCAACTGTCAACCGACAGTATATTCTTCCTCCATCTTATAAAAGTAATATTGTTTTATATAAATAAATATTATAATAATAAAAGTAATATTGTTTTATATAATCAGATATTGTCGCATGTGGAATGTTTTTGTCAATTCTGGGGCTAGCATACGCTGCAATAGGAGACACAGTTGACGAAAAATATAGGAAAAAACGACGTTGGAGTGTGCGTCCCATTAACCATAAAAGGAAGAAAACAGGACATTTCCAAAATTTGTTTAAAGATAGACAGCGATCAATGAAATATACAAGAATGTCGCAGACCAATTTCTATAAATTGTTAGGACTTCTACAACACAAATATTATTGTTCGATTGTCAAATACATAAATTAACCACTCTTGTCAAATAGAGTATCGATCGAAAATACATTAATCTCGGTATATATCTCAGCTTTCTGTAATCCGTAATCGTAAAAGATAAAGTTGGACCATCTTTTCGGTTATGGAAAAAAATAAGAGATTATTGCCATCTTTTATAAACGGATACACAGGTTTCCTATATTCCAACTTCTACGGCCTAGGGCTTTACGGCTTATTCTTACCGCTTATTCCTATTATAAACGGGCCTTTACCCGTGCTGAGGCCTCCAGTATTTCATCGTGACGGATACAGTTGATGGCTTTATGAGAACGGGTCGTGTCTTCGACTCGTTTTGTGTAAGTCAGCTCATATGTGGTATGAGCTACAGGCATCCCTTTCTACTCACCGTCTCAAAGTGATGCCAACTGGGTGGTGACATAGTTCCCCTGTGCTTACACTGTACTCACAAGGGCGCTCTTGTGAAGTTGAAAAAACGACTGTGAGCTAAATAGTAGTAAATGTGAATTAGTCCAAATAAATTTCTACTCTACGGCAGTGGAAAACATATAAATGTCAATCAAATTCTAAATCTGCTTGAAAAACAGTGCACATGTGCTCGGGCCAGTTATAATTGTTGCATAGTATTTTGTTCGGTTGTTTTCCCGCCCGCGTCCCGCGGCTTTTACCTACATCACTTCAGTTGTTTAAGTTACCGCGCCGCAAGTACAGCCGCTTTCCGCATAACCTATCTTGTGTTAAAACCACCGCGCCGCGCTAAAAACAGCAAATGTTATACCGCAAAAGATCGCCGGAACGAAGTGCATAAAATAGCAATCTCTAACGCATTGACAATTTCGCAAACCCAATATCATCATTCCCTTTCCTGAACTCTCTCCAATACTAACAATTACCCTACCGGTGATTACCGCAGAGCAAAGTGGAAAGTGCCGACAGCTTGGAGATATTGCGTCGCCCCAGTGCTTAATTGTCCAAACGACCATTTTAGCGAAAATGAGTTTTTAACGCAATATTGTTAAGAATCAAATTACGCGTCGTTCGATGAAGAAAAAATAGTTTTATCAGCCTCCTACAATTAATTATAAGCATTTTAAAATGTCAATGTCCACAACAATATTCTAAAAGTGAGTCCTTGTTTGGCCAATCTCCTTATTAGGCCAACCTCCTAGAGTCGAGAATTAAAATTGCGTGCTAGTTTGTTCAAACTCCACCAACCGACCAATTACAGCACGATGCGAGGATCACGTGATGCCGCCATCTTAAGTTTTTACATTCCAACGGTGTTTGTTTTCTGATGTTACGCGGAAGTAAAAAAGCATTTAAATATATACCAAGGAGTTTTTGATAGACAAAACAACAGGAAAATGTCAATAACTAATTACAAAAGTGCATACATACGCAGCAGTGCGGAAATAGATCGGTAAGTGTTAGTTTTAAATATCTCTATCAATACCAAATTTGTTTTGTTTTTTAGATTGCAATGAACTTTGTCATACAGCGTGTTCACTTTTCTGTTTTCGCTCAGACTCTACTTTTTGCAAGTTTTTGCTGTCAAAATTGGTTTTTTGACTGACGATTCATATTAAACTAGTTAGATTAGTATTTCAATTCGAAATTTTCAGTATATCCGTATTTGTATGTAGCCGTTTGAGATTTACAAATTGATCTATAGTGATTATGCAGTTTGTTGAAATAAATTATAGTTATATAATAAATTATAATTCTGATTTTTTCCTCATTTGTGTGTTTTGGGGTTTTGATTACGATTCTGAGCATTACCAACAAAAACGGTAGGATTTTAATTTTTAGCCAAAAAAACATGTATAGGTATATTATTCACTGAAATAATTTGCATAAATTTCATATAATTTAAGTGATTTCCTGTGAAGCTGCTGACCCTGTACAAGTCTCAAGTCCGCCCAACAGTTGAATTTGGGAGCCACCTCTGGGCTGGTGCCCCAAAATACTTAATTAACCTACTTGAATCTGTGCAAAGGAGGGCGATCCGTCTGATTGACAATCCGTTGTTAACAGACCGATTGCCTTCTCTAATGCATAGACGCAATGTAGGCATGCTGTGTCTGTTCTACGGGTATTTCAATGGAGCCTGCTCCAAGGAGCTAGCAGCATTGATCCCTGATGCACCGGTGCACGTGCGCGAAACTCGACGGACACGAGCGGAACACCCGTTTACCATTGACGTTAGCTTCATGAGAACGGGTCGTTTTTTGTAAGTCGGTTCGTATGTGGAACGAGCTACCGGCATCTCTCTCCTATAATCCGAGCCTCTTCAAGGCCAGCATTAATAAATCCCTTCATACAGCCCCTACCTTAACCCGCCTCACAACGCCGCCCAACCGGGTGGTTACATAGTTCCCCTGTCTGTATACTGGCAGGGACGCTCTTGTGAGGTGTCACATAAAAAAAAAATCTGATCGTAAGAGATTCAGCCTACTGCGGTCATCTTCAGACTGGTACAGATATTCCTTAAGCTGTGCTTTATATACATTAAATTAAGGGAGGGGGATTAAAAGGGGTGGAATGCAATGATTTTATTCAAATTATATGGATATCCCATTTTCGTTGCTATGTCGTAACAACGAAGATGGAAGTCTAAAGATGGTTGATAGGCTAAACCCGGTCACGGTCAGAAATAAAAAAAAGTTGGACATTGTTTAATATATTATTATCATTGAAGTAAATTATTATAATGGAACTGTCGAGTACCTGGCACGCGTTTCAATGCCACTCAAAGAAAGATTTGTCCCGCATCCCACGAACCCTCCCCCCTCACGGATTATCCTCACCCTTCCCTCTTTCAGTCCCTACTGCTAAGCTACAAGAAATAATGCACACATTTTTATAACAACTCGATCGCCACCTATTATACAATCTGAATGCAAATTTCATAACGCCAGAGTTCACCTTTATGTATGGAAACCTTCGCCGGCGTGCGCAAAGCAACTCACCAAAGTTTCATCGCAATCGGATGAATGATATAGGAAATAATAAGAGAATCTTTATACAAATTTCACAACGCCATAGTTCAATATAATATAGGGAAACCTTCGCGGGCATGCGCACAACTCAAAGTTACAAAGTTTTATCGCAGTCGGTAGAGTGGTATGGGAAATAAGATATGAATTTGTATATAAATTTCATAACGCCAGAGCTCACTTTTATGTATAGAAAAGGTATAGGAAATAAGAAGGAACAAACAAAGAAAAAATCACTATTATAAATATATATATATATAGATTCCACCACGAATTGTCAGTATCCATAATAGAAATATTGAAAATAAACTCATCCTGTATATAACTAAAGGTGGTCGTTTGAACAAACAAGCACGGAAAGTTCTACGCAAAAGTTGCCCTATCTCCAATTCCAGTTTGTTCAATCTCCATTTACAAAATTCTGGTGGTGCGTTTTTGTTCAATCTCCATTTTAAAATGTAAAAAAAAGTATCAAAAACTATCCTTAGTCAATTTACAAAGAATTATTTAAGCTGATCAGACCTTTAGCTTGACGGAAATATCTTCATCTTAAACACCTGTCATAATGTTTCATTGAAATAATCAAAGAAAACCTCCTCCTGTAAAATTAGCAAATGGTCGTTTGGACAATTAAGCACTGAGGTGACGATTGATAAGTCAAATCAAACAAATTCACAATATATCGCAATTACAGTCCATTCACGCCGCAACAACATGTTTGTGCACTGTTTTCAGAAATCAGATTAAATAGAAACTGACCGGTGCTTACTTTCTTTGTTACAATATTTTTTAATTGTCTATGGATATGTAAATTTTCAGTGTCTCGCGAGTAGTTTATGTCTCCTAACCTTAATAATTCTCTCGGCATTCACTGATGCCCCTCCGCGATTCTAAAGGATTATCGTGTTGACCAAGCAATAACTGTGTTAAATTTATAATACTTAAGATTATTTCAATAACTGTCATATTATTATATCAGTTTTTTAAATTCAAGCGTTTCTACTTTTCTAGTGACGTTTATTCAACAGTTTGGAATTGACAGCTGCGCTTCGCCTTCCGCGTACATGATAAGTAGGTTCTTGCTATATTGACTATTTGGTGATGGTGCTTGTTTATTTAATAATTGTAACGTACTTTATTATTGTAGGTGAAAAGCATGATAATCCCGTTCAAAGGGATTGTGGGGAAGTAAATTCACGAATTAGAAAATTACGCACTTGCTCTCAAACAATACAACCTGGGTATTTAATTAATTTACTATTCATGAGTATAATTGACAAATTTGTAACTACAACAAGACAGAGAGTGCAAATCATTTCGAAAGAATTTTATGTTAACATACGCAAGTTATGACGGAAGTGTTGCGATCATATTCTTGAACCTCCTTGTCTCAATTCTCAGCTTTCTCCGCGTCATTTCCAAAAAAACTTGCTGCGTCATTTCCAAGGTGAATAGCGAAGTCCATGTTTCTCAATAAGATGTGAACACAAAGAGGATTAGAATTAAAATTCATTTGTAGATAGTATCTTGATTCATGTCTTCCCCGAGTCACGTCGACTGTCCAGCTCATGAACTGTCTCCTTTTATGGATTCAAGATCAATGATCCTTCGGCCTCGATCCCGAAGGATCTTCCCCGTGTTGCGTTTCTCACTCCGCTCGCCTTTTAAATAATTTTCCTGGATCACCTGGTTCGCTCGTGACAAAATGATATGTAACCTTGCGTGTGTACGTTTGCACGCCTTCGGCAAACTCCGGCGACTGTTGGTATTGCTTCAGTAGGGGTCTACCGTTGTGTGTCAATCGAGTATTAACCCACACGTTACAGACTATATCGCTTAACACTTGATTGATCATTTTTTACAGCATTCGCGATATAAATATAAAGCTACTCAACACCAACACGTGGCTGACGAGAGTACATGAGTTTGTTCATTGTTGATTTACGTTCGCTGTCTCTGGTAAAAACCAAGCGAACCTTGCAACTTCAATTAATCTTTAACCTGAGCGAAAGAGTTAACCCAAAAGTTTTTTTAATAAATATCCCTATTGCAACATATTCTTTCTTGCATTTACAATATTTTTTTACATTTTAAGTTTTCCAGTAATGAAGGCCTCACTGGGTGGCTTGCCCGTGCTGAGGCCTTCATTTTATAATTAAAAAAATAATCTACATAATACATTTAAAGAGAAAATAATACATTTAAAATTAAAAATACATAATACATAATAATATATTTAAAATTAAAAAATAATACATTGAAAATAATCTTGTGTGTTTGTGAGTGATGTGTGTTTATATTGGTTTTGTGTGTTACGTGTAGGTTTTATTTTTATTTTATGATATGACATTTTGGTAATATTGTCTTTTTTGTTCTTTAATCCATTTTGTAATTTTGTGTGTGAATTTATTTTTCTTTTCCTCAATTTTAATTTCAAGTTTTACACTGTTGAAAGCTTTTATAGCATAGTATTGGTAGTGTCTTTGTCCAAAGCTTGAATTTACTGTCGGAGTTTTTATGTTTTCTTTGTACGCTTGTCTAACTGGTCTGTTAGTGTTATTTTGTGTATGTTGAAATTTTTTTTGTCAAAAATGTAGTTTAGTAGTGTTTTAACGTATAATTGGCGTATATCTAGTACGTCACAGCTGTTGAATATTTGGTCTGTATCAGTCAGTCTATGTTTTTTTAGTATTACCTTTAAGATCGTTTTCTGTGCGGTTTCTATGTAATTGATAGCCGAGTTTGTAGCTCCTCCCCAAGCAATAATTCCATATTCTATTATTGATTTTCAAAGTACAAAATATATTGTTTTCAATTGTTTTATTTTATATATTTTTCTTATGTTTAGGAAAATGTGTATTGTTTTGAGGAGTTTATTTGTAATTTGTTTGATGTGAGGTATCCATTTAAGGTTATGGTCAATTACGATTCCTAGATACTTTATTTGTTCTGTTTTTTCTAGAGGAGGGCAATCGCAGATGTTGGTGTTTAAACATTCATTTATTTTAAGTACATGTTTACCATGTTCATATGCACCTCAAACGTAAAAAGTGAAACTGTTATTTTGTTCCACGCTAAATTACATAAATATCAAATTTACAGTTCTATTTATTGTAGCGCAACTCTCTTTAAATAGAAGTGTGTACCGTTTAAAGATAATTTCTGTTATTTCATTGGTAAAAGCGCTCGTTTATTGCAGAGTGATACAGTAATATACTATCATAAAGGCAAAAAATGTCTGATCTTTTATTTTATAAAATTATCAATTCAATGTTTGACTGCCCTGACGCTAGAAGTTGTCACATGTACCTCTCAAACATTCTAGATGGAAAACTTTATTTTCCAACAATAACTTCTAGTATTCAATTCTGTTGTGGAGATGCTATATAGGCAGGGCAATGAGTTTACGGATGTCGCTGATATTTTCGTTCTTGATCTAGACACATTCAAATCCTAATTAGTTCAGAACTTTTTAGTTCTCGTAAATAACCACTAAGCAATCATATTTTCGACATAATATGCATAATTAACTATTCATAATATTTTTAATTTAAAATTTTCAGAGTTTTTCTTTAAGTTAGTGTTATGTTAAATTTACAAGTTTATTGTAATTTGTGCCTCTTTAAAAAACTTTTTAAAATTTATGTTGTACTGTTGCTTTTAATTTATTTTGTGATCTTTATGTACAAGCCTAGTAGGGCGTTGATGAATAAATATTAAATTCAAACCAAGCGAACCAATTAAGTTCAATTAATCTTTAAACTTCCATTTAATAAATATCATCATTATAATATCTCTTGTCTTATCCATGCATCCCGCCTTGAGTTCGCAAATCTTTCAAAAGACAATATAACCAACAAACATTCGTGTTACTAAGTTAAAAGAAATTACAACTTGATCTTTACGGGCAGATGAGAATAAACTTTCCTTTAATGTAAAAAAAAACTCTATCAAATTTGATTATAAACTAAATGATGAAATATTGCCATCAGTAAAATCCATAGGGGACCTCGGGGTTACATTTGATCCCAAACTTACTTTTTCAGATCATATAGTGGGATTGGTCATCCTGTTATAAACTTCTTGGATTTGCGATAAGAATAAGCAAACAATTCTCCAAGCCCGAAGCAATGACACCGATGTTCAACTGCCTTATATGATCTAAATTAGAATACGCTTCTGCTGTCTGGGCCCCATACCAGCCAAAAAATACGTAGAATTATTAGAACAAATTCAAAAACAGACATCTTTATATGAGAACGCATGGTGAATACCCACGATTTATGCATCACATAGATTTGCTCTCCCAAACGCACTACGAAAATCTCCAATCTAGGAGAAATGGGACCCTTCAAGTAACAGCTTTTAAAATCATGAACTATTACATTGACCGCCCATACCTCTTGGAATGCTATAAGTTGTTTGTACCGAACAACTACCGTCAGGGTTGACGCCACGACTTGCTCTGAATTCCGCATGGAAGAACGGACGTTCTGGCCCAGCATAGCATGACAAGAGGTATGGTGCTGCTAAATGATACCTCTAGGTCTCTTGACATTTTCAACATTGGCCTTGAAGATTTAAAAAGTCATTTTACGCAAGAACTCTAAAATATCGGATATTGCTTTGTATATTTTTGTTATATTTTGTTATTTTCACGTGTATTGTAATAGGATTGCATCAATCTGCTAGGTCAGTAATAATAAAAATTACAACTAAGTATGTAAAATAAACAAAATTATTTCGTTGGCATGGGACATAATTTAACAACAGGACGTTTAAAATATCCAAATCTAGTTTTTGCCGTTCAACGCGAACGTTTTTTAAGTTCCGGCATACACATAAACAATTTGAGAATGTTGCCCTCTCTGACGAGCAAGCGTAATGTGGAGGGGACCTGTAAGTATTAACAAATGCATTTAATTCTACAATGCGATATGAAGGTAAATCTGCCATCTTTGGAGTAGGATGTGACGGATTTGAGCTGAAGCAGCAATTACATTTCCGCACTCTAGCCGAGTTGGCCGTCGCGCTACGCCTTGAACGTACATAATATGAAGATTCTTAACGCCTAAGCTCTTTAATGTTGTTTGATTCTTGTTTATTATTAGAATGTATCGCTTAACACTTGATTAATCAGTTTTCACGGCATTCGCGATATACAAAACTGAGCTACCCATACATACGACATACGAGAGTAGATGAGTTTGTTCATTGGTAATTTACGGCCCCCGTGTCTAGTTAAAACCAAGCAAACTTACTAAGTTCAATTATTTTTTTACCTAAACTAAGGAAATAAAACCCGATTTCATTTAATAAATATAGTTAATACAACTTCTTTTGTCTTGCATTTACACTCAATGTCAATAATAGTCGTCAAAAATTGTGTTTATTTTTTCGTGTTAAATTCAAAGAATAATATTGTTAATTTTAAGTACATATTTACAATTTTAATATGTTCTTAGTTCGTTGTAAATGAGACAACTGTTCCGACCCAACCAAAACTACACACGTCGAATTGACTGGAAGTGTGTACCGTTTGAAAGTGTAGTCATCGTTGCGCCCCGACAAATTGAGGAATAGTATTGTGAAATAAATAAAGTAAATTATGAAATACTAATATTATTCGTTTTTTTTAATATTTCGGGGCGTACCGATGAATAAACATTTACACAGTTTAACGATAATTTCTGTCTGAAACCGCTAGTTGATTGTAGAATGGTACAGTACGTTAATAATAAATTGATAATTTAAAGGGCGCTTTAAACGCCAAGGATTCAGGTTCTTTTTTTCCATCCGTCCAAACATTCAAATTGAACTAATTATCTAATGAATTGTTACTGTTCTATTTTTCTTGAGCTGTGACCAATTTTCGTTTTTTTCAGGACGCTATCACAGAAGTGCCATGGATCTTACCAACCCAGAGAGTGTTGCCATCAAGACGGAGCCAGGGTCCCAGGAAGAAGGCGCAAGTGAAATGCCACATACAGATGTGAAGAAGGAATGTTTGCAGTGTGCCGAAAGTGTTCAGTCAACTAGTAAGTTGCATTGCTTACATTGTAAAGGTTTTTCAGATGTTTGAAGTTTGGTTGTTTTCTACTTCACCTCTTCTTGTCCATCGGTACTTTGATTTTATCCTTCAAATGTTGCTTTACTGGAAACTGTTAAACTAAATATCATTATGCCAGCAAACAGTTCCTATTTCATCAAGCTGTTGCCGCACCGTATTATTATTGTATCACTTAAATAAAAACGTCTCCTTTCTCTGCCCTAAATATTTTTGTGGATTATATGATAATACATAACAGACTTAGATACCTAGATTTTCGTAATTATCGTTCCGATGCTAATCACCAAGAGTCAGCCGCGTTCTTAAGTGGTTTTTTGCTTTCACCATTCCTAGCTTTCACCCTTGAAAGGTGTTCTAGGCTATATTTTCAGCTAAGGGAGAGACGGAAGGAGAATTTATAAACCTATTAATTTTATTTAAATGGGAAAATTTCACGGTTGGAATGATTGGCGTCAAGTTTAGAATTAGAAGAGATGAGATCTTGAACGGAGGGGAAGCAATTTTAGATAAGGCTAGTTTAGAGAGGAACAAAAACAAAAAAAAGTGATCTTAAGTTCCCACTGTCATTTTAAGATTGGAGTATCTAAGCTGATGTACTCTTTCTACATCAAATTCCTCGGTCCACAGTAGATTGCCCGGAACTCTTATACCATTTTTATCTCTGCTAACGAACAATCGCTTGTCTCGTACCTTCCATATTTAATAACATGCCAATGGATGTCAAAAGTGAATCAACCTGCCCAACTGAACTAAAGAAAAAGCAAAACAAATATTAATATTGATATTGCTTATAAATACATTAGTATCCATTGATTCCCTGCATGTAATTGTATTCATATGCCTATGAGTGTGTAATTATGTTGTGTGCCTTTGAGTACCTTTATTGTGTTATATCTATCTATATGTTTTATCCCTTTTTCATAGTCACTAGAAATGTTATTCTTCTTCATCTATTTTCTATATTGTGGCTTCACGTTATCTGTGCGCTTTAGTGTTATGATTAAAATTAACCTGCTGATATACTACTCTGACAGTTTAGCGGGTGCTTGTCATGAATAGTAAACAACTACAAGACGACATTATTTGAAATATCCTTCTGTCTTCTTTTTTTATATTGAACATTCGTTTTCATGCGACTAATTCTGTTCTTTTTAGAAAGTTTTAGAGGTTTTCGCAAAAAATTATGGAGCACCCTACAATAATGATTTGTAACCGCTAAGGCTAACCTACTGCCAGTAGCTTGTCAGCAGAAGCTTGGTTAAAATATGTTTTTCACCGCATTCCACGCTGCTCATACCGCCGAATTTCGGGTGGTGATTATGCACGATGAACTCGTGCTACTTTCATTAGTGCCAAAACCAATTTTGAATTTACACTCTTTTTTTGTTTGTTTTTCTCTTAGAAGATTATTGGAACAAGTTTCCAAGTAAAAAACCACTGTTACTAGGCACGTAGCTAACGTTTGACGGATGGTGTCTATCTCGTAAAAGTAAAGCTACGATCACTTAAGACACTTTTTGGTTTTGTTATTCCAGATCGAATTATTGTAGAGACTGTTCCCTTCAAGTCAGATCCAGGACCACGAGAGGACGATGGTGTGGAAATTCCTTATTCGATAATACCCATAGGCCTGATGGATGTTAACAAGGAATGCTTAGAGAGCTCTGAAAGTATTTCCCAGACTGCAGGTAAATTAGGTATTTATTACTCTGAAATCGTTGTTCGGTTATCATTTTAAATATATGCATATTAAACTTAACCCGCCATCTTTTTCAGACTTAATAACGGATCTGAAGACGCTACAAGGAGAAAACTCGTTTTCATGTTCCTACTGCAGCTATTCATCTTCTCTTAAAGGACATCTAACAGATCACGTGTTAATCCATACTGGAGATAAACCTTATTCATGTTCATACTGCTGCTATTCAAGTTCTCAAAAGGGATCTTTAAAACTTCACATGCATATCCATAATAGAGAAAAACCTTATTATTGTTCTGATTGCGGATACTCATGTTCTCAAAAGGGACATCTAAAAGATCACATGTTTACACATACTGTAGAAAAACCTTATTCTTGTTCCGAATGCAGATATTCATGTTCTCAGAAGAGTCATTTAAAAAGTCATATTCGTATCCATACCGGAGAAAAACCTTATTCATGTTCCTACTGCAACTATTCATTTTCTCAACAAGGATCTTTAAAAATTCACTTGCTTACCCACACTGGAGAAAAACCTTATTCATGTTTGGACTGCAACTATTCATGTTCTCAAAAGGGAAATTTAAAACTTCACATGCTTACCCATACCGGGGAAAAACCTTATTCATGTTCTGAATGCGATTATTCATGTTCTCAAAAAGGACATTTAAAATTTCACATGTTTACCCATACCGGAGAAAAACCTTATTCATGTTCCCACTGCAGTTTTTCCTGTAATATTAACGGAAATTTAAAACGTCACATGCTTTCCCATACTACACAAAAACCCTTCTCGTGTTCCGAATGTGGGTATTCATGTTCTCAAAAGGGACACCTAAAATATCACATGTTGACCCATACTGGAGAAAAACCTTATTCATGTTTCAAATGCGGATATTGTTTTTCTCAAAAGGGATCTTTAAAACTTCATATGCTGACCCATTCTCGAGAAAAATCTTTTTCCTGTTCCTACTGCAGCTATTCATGTTCTCAAAAGGGAAATTTAAAACGGCACACACGAAGGCATACTAAAGATAAACCTTCATGTTTTGACTGAAACTATTCATGTTCTCAAAACAGAACTTTCAAATTTAACATGCTTACCCATATAGGAGAAAAAATTTATTCTTCTTCCCATTTAAGATACTCATGTTCTTAAAGGGGACAGCTTAAAGTCATAATTTTATAAGTTTATTAGGGGTTATAAAAATATTTTATTAATCACATAATTTTACCAAATACCGATTTTTTTATCCTAAATAATGTAGTGTGAAACTAGAATTTAAAGTCCACTCGGAACATGTAAACGGTTTCCGAAATTAACCCGTAACTGGAATTTTAACACATCAAGATTGAATTTTTGTGCGAGTACATGAAAATGGTTTCCTCCGATTTTTGCAGTACACAGTCTGCATCTTATATTTAGTAATCCACAAATGGAATTTTATCGTTACATTCTGAACACAAAACTGGTTTTGAACTTAAAATTTAATCCTTGTGTGAGTTCCCAATTTTAATTGAAACTACACCCGGAATACGAAAATGATTTCCTCCTATTTTTTCTGCACATAATCTTCAACTAGAATTTTATAACTGCATTTCAAACGCGAGAATGGTTTTCTTCGAAATGCGTCTGCAAATGGAACCACAACTGTAAGTTTATTTGTAAGCAAAACACAAAAATTATTTTTTTCAGAGTTTTGCCTTACATAACCTGCTGAGACCCGAGGCTTAACCAAACACCAGATTTTTTGTTGTTGTTCTTTATAAGTGGAAAAGTTTTTTGTTTTTCATAAATAGTTTATTGATTATTGAAGGTACACTGAAGTGCACTTGAGGTGTGACCTGATGTAGGAAAAAATATTGTTTTCCCAGTAAGCAATTCCATATAAAAAATGTAAAATTACAAAAAAAAAACAAAAATTTAACTAATATTAGGCATTTAAGAAATTAAAAAAAAACATATTTTAAAATAATAAAAAAGGTAACTTAAAAAAACTTCTTAAATCTTATAATCTAACAGTATGTTACATTTCAAAAAAGTTACTTACATAAATACATATTACATTTCATACAAATATATTTATATCTAGATTTACATCCAGAAATCTACATTTCGAGGCATTCACTTCATCTTGAAAACGTCGAAGATGTCCTACGTTATCAAGACGTACCTGGAGTTACAAATAGATTTATATCCAGAAATCTACATTTTGAGGCATTTGCTTCATCTTAAAAAACGCGGAAGATGTCCTACGTTATCAAGACGTACCTGGAGTTACAAATAGATTTACATCCAGAAGTCTTCATTTTGAGGCATTCGCTTCATCTTGAAAACGTGGAAGATGTCCTACGTTATCAAGACGTACCTGGAGTTACAAATAGATTTACATCCAGAAATCTACATTTTGAGGCATTCGCTTCATCTTGAAAACGTGGAAGATGTCCTACGTTATCAAGACGTACCTGAAGTAACAAATAGATTTACATCCAGAAATCTACATTTTGAGGCATTCGCTTCATCTTGAAAACGTGGAAGATGGCCTACGTTATCAAGACGTACCTGGAGTTACAAATAGATTTACATCCAGAAATCTACATTTTAAGGCATTCGCTTCATCTTGAAAACGGGGAAGATGTCCTACCTTATCAAGACGTACCTGGAGTTACAAATAGAAATAAAACTACAAATAAATAAAATAAATTTCTTTTATAATATGTCGGAAACACTGAAATGTGAATCAAAAATAGAAACACTATAAATGAACACAGTAGTAACTTTACAAAATAAAGTGTGCAAAGATGATATTATCTACCATAAGAGGAAATCGGTATTTAACATACAAAAGATATAATTATCTACCAACAGGGCAAATACGGTATTTAACATACAAAAGATATAATTATCTACCAACAGGGCAAATACGGTATTTAACATACAAAATATATAATTATCTACCAACAGGGCAAATACGGTATTTAACATACAAAAGATATAATTATCTACCAACAGGGCAAATACGGTATTTAACATACAAAAGATATAATTATCTACCAACAGGGCAAATACGGTATTTAACATACAAAAGATATAATTATCTACCAACAGGGCAAATACGGTATTTAACATACAAAAGATATAATTATCTACCAACAGGGCAAATACGGTATTTAACATACAAAGATACGAAAGATTTTCCCGAAGAAACTAACAATATTATATATTTATACGAATAACTCGCACAATAATTTAAACTTCTGTAATACACGGCGAAATCGTCAAGGCTTGGCTACATCTTCTAAAGGGCTGGGCTGGAATAAAGGATCACAAAACCACCCAGCATCTATGAACGTCAAATCACATTAGAGACATCTTAAAATATCAAGCATAACGCTAGAAGTCTTATAAAAACAACACGAAAAATATATGTACAAATGAAATTACACTCTCTGATATTCCAGTACTCTGTTTTAGTACAGTTTTACTCTGGATATTTCAGGCGAGTAATTATTGCTTATAATAATTTGGGTAACCGGATAAATCATCACAATGATAATTCATCACATCTTGTGTTGAATTGTCACTGTGTTGAGTTATCATGGAACCAATAATTTGTTATCCTTTGTGCCATGCATAAAAAATCTTGTCTTATAAATATTAGTTTATCATTTAAAAATAACACAATAATAGTTAAAAAATATACAATTGCAGTAAATTATAATCACTTCTTTTCAAATAGGTAGACGGTTCCATGATAACTCCTCAAAACACCTTTAAAAGTGATGAAACAAAAACTAGGTTAAATTGTTACATATGTAATCAAGTTTTTGTTTCATCACTTTTTATAACTTCATAACTCCTTTTATAAGTGGGTCGAATTGTCATTTTGATGAGTTATCCGGAGGTAGGTACTGGATTCATCAAGTATAAATGAAAATAATGCTTGCACAGAAATACATCCTTGCAATTAATTCAAATAACGATTCAATGAAATCTGTAGAGTAATTAATAAAATTGAAAACTCAGTAAAATCATCTAATTCTATAGTGAAACTGATGATCTGTCTTGTAATACATTAAAAATATAAAACAGGATCTCTTAATTCCTCTGCAACATAATATATGTTTAATAAATTCCTTAAGGTGAACCTCTGTACACCTTTCAGGACAATTTAAAAACTCCACAAAAATACCAATTTATAGATCTGATGAAATACGTAAAATAGACCAATTTTGCTTGTTTCAAATCCATCTAAAATATTTGAAAAATGCATACAAAATAGAGTTATTGAACATTTAGAAAAATATAAAATCTTTTCCCCAAAATCAATATGTTTTTCGAAAAGAAATCAGCAATGTAGATGCAATAACATATGAATTGACAAAACTTCAGAGATGTGCAAAATGGGTACCCAAAACCATTTGAAATGCAAAATGGAAATGGGTCAAAACTTATTTATTTAAAAATGCAAAATGCAAAATGGTTTTTAGAAAAGCATTTCAAATGCAAAATGCAAAATACCTATTTTCTAAATGCATTGAAAATGCAAAATGGTTTCTCGGGTCAAACAATTAAAATAATTATAGAATTTTTAAACAATTTTGTCATTTAATAATGGACATCAATGTAGAACAAACATATTACATGATGGTAAATCCAAAAACACCACAACTACAGATTAAGAAACCACAAAAAATTTGCGCGGTACTAATAATGCCAACGTAAAAACATAGAAACTGCTATCTAACATTTAATATTACAGCGTCATGGCCCCATGTTCAGTATTTGAATCAGTATTTTTTGTAATGGTATCACTCAATTGCCAGGGCTCCTACCAGGGAACACCTTGACAAATGGAAATTATATCTCATAGCGAGGTTGAGGACCGACTGATATTTGGGGCTTATGAAAAAAAGATGAGTGGAGATGGTAGGAAGAATGTTGCAAAAAAGCATTTAAAATGGAAAATGCATTGAGAAAAGCATTTAAAATGCAAAATGCAAAATGGTTTTTAGAAAAGCATTTAAAATGCAAAATGGAAAATACCCATTTTGCATTTCCATTTGAGATGGATTTATTTGAAATATAGCACATCTCTGCAAAACTTATATACACATCTATCGATAAGAAAAAGGTACGACTAGAGGCTGTACTTATATTTAAGAAAAGCTTTAGATACCAAAAATAATAATTTACTCATTAAAAAAATAACTCAACCAGGTTTCAAAAAAGTTATACTTTAAATACTCACCAGCTATCTCAAAGACAGAATACCAAAAATAAAAAAATGGTTAAATTTTTAATAAAGAAGCAAATATAAAACAAGGAGTACCACAGGGAACTGAGTTTGGTCGATTTTACATTTAATATATATGAATAATTTATTAAATTTTGAAATCCCGGGACAAATTGTTTCTTACTCCGACGACACGGCAAATAGTCAATGGAAATTTTTGGTGCGTGTTAAATGAACTCAAATTTATTTTGAATTTTTAGTTTTCTTATTCATTCTACTTTAACAGTTAAACCAGATTAAAATGCAATTATGCAGTTTTTTAACATTTTTTAAAATTGGGACTGATTGACTTATAATTTAAAAGAAATATTTTGATTATTGTCAAGAATTCAGAAATCCCGTGATTGTTAACGGGTGTTTCTAGCACATAACTAAATATGATGACATTTATGGTTATTAAAAAAATAAAACAGTTATGTCTCTAAAAATATTAATGTGATGAAAATAGATAAATACATAAAAAAATAAAAGGAACATTTCGAAGGATGTTTTTTGAGCGGATGGTCACTGAACCTGTGGCCACACAACACTCTCCACCCAGGAGACATAGGGGGCCACGAGGAGGTACAGCTGCTGGCAGGTGTCGCGCTCTAGCTCGCTGTCCAAGGAGAGCCCCACCAGCAGTTGGGTGCAAGCCACCCTGTCACTATTCCTGGCTGTGAGGTGGTCCGCATAGAATTCCTGCAATGCGCATATTCGAGTCAGTCAATGTGGAATATAAGCAAGCCTTTGTGTAGTGCAAGGCTGCCCAACCTTTTTAATATTTGGACGAAATTGAAATTTAAAAATCACTGGCGGGCCACTGACTACTGACGGTTCCTATTTTTGATACCTTAGCTTTTTAAAGTCTTGTTTTATGCAACAAACAAATAAACATATTGAAATTTTATTGTCGTTTATTAAAATAATAAAATTAATATCATCTACTGCCAAATAACGAAACAACATTTTATGCAACAAAAATCTGAATCCAAATGATTGATACAATCAATGTGATGTTGTTGGTACATTCAAATGGGACAAACATATTAAAAAAAACCTGTAAAAGACTCAGATCAATTGCTGGCAGAATGTACACATTAAATTTTTTCCTATCAATTGAAACACTTAGAATAATTTATATGTCGATGGCAGAATCTATTATAAGATATGGATTAACCCTACGGGGAAATACTAATATAACCAATCTGAAACAAGTTCAAGTTTTACAAAACGCAATTGTAAAATTACTAGTCGTCCCTAATATTTTTAAACAGAGACATAATACACCGTTGCTGTTTCAGAGTGCCAAAATTTTACCTGTTAAGGCTATTCTATGGCGAAAAATCATAATTCAGCATATATTTACCCCGCAGCATAAAGAAAAATTAGAACATAAATACAGTACTAGATTCACGCGCAATGACGGGTTAATAGTTCCGAAATTTAATAATAAATACGGACAGAGAACGTTTGAATACAACATACCGAAGATATTTAATTTATTACCTGACACTATAAAGCAATGTAAATCTATGAATGAGGTTAAATATATGGTGAAAAATTGGCTATCGGAAAAAAATATTTACTTTAATATGTATGAAAAAATGTTGATTCTGTAGATATAAGATGTAAATTATAACTTATAAAAATGTATATGTAACTAAACTTTAAGCACCTGTTGACAAACCAATTCAATTGGCTTAGCAGGACTTGTTTGTTAATATGTATTAACTATTTATTCAATTAAAAAAATAATAAGAATATGTGACATTGTTTTTTTTTTAATAATTCTCCTATGTTAGGAGTCAGTTCAGATGTTGACAGTACCAACAAATCAGACATATGTTAGAGATGTGCGGTATTTATTTTTTACAAAATTAAGATTAGAAAAAAACTTTTCACAAACATACGTTGATCCACAACTACTTAAAAGTTGAAAAGCCGGGTCAGCTATAGCAGTAAATTCTTCCTTTGGCACCAATTTACAAATTCTTCTGAAGAAGTTTGTGACTTTTTTCTGCAAAAAGGTTTTTTTGTGCAGAATGATTTTTCATTTCAGTAAGTTCCAACTGAATATTGGCAGGATAACTAATTATTTCACTCAAACTGATTGTGAAAGGATTAACGAAAATTTGTAAATTTTGTTTTGTTCTTTCAAAGTGAAAGTACAAAATTTCCTGGAATCTGCTTTCAAACGACTGTAATAAGTATTTAATTTTAGATTCGTACTTAGTACAGTTTATGGTGGCAATATTGATCTCTTTCAAATCTTTCAGTGTGGGAAAAAGGTCAATATAGTTGGCTCAATTAGTTAAGAGTAGGAGATGAGGAAGAGAAGAGTGGGGGAGTACCTGGCTATTCGGATCTGGTCACAAAATATGGCTTAAGCCATTCCAAGCTATTTCTCAATTCTTAATGGAAATCTTCAGAGTTGATTAATCAATCAGTCAATCTTAGCCAATATTTGTGACGTTGTCATATACAACATGAAAAATATTCGTAATACACGGTATCCGGAAACAAGAAGTACAACTCTAGTAAATGCTGGAAACACGTAAATCTGCATTTTTTAAAACTATTTTTACAATTTTTTTCGGCAACTAAAGGGTTATAAAACTTTTAGAGCGGGCTCTACGCTGAAATGCATTTTGAAACAGCTGACGTTAATCCCCAAAAGATTCCACCCTTGGACTCGATTTACTGAAAAACAAAATCCCAAATCAAAAATTTTTATACCACAAAATGATTTCCAAATGTGTTGTAGATTCCTTAATTTCCTGCTTGTGTTACGATTTTCCAGACACCGAGTACGAAAAAAGTAGGTACCTACCTGTGAAAACATTTAATTTAAAATCAACCAAATTTTTTTTAATAAAATTGCTTCATAATAAGTACTTTTACATCTGAACCAATACATCCAGAAATTGTTGAATTATTTATGTTATTATAAAGCTAATGCGAAATAACATTCTTTTTGGGTCAATTATTTAATTTAATGAGAAATTGGAACTAAAGGGATATGGTGATGATCTGGCTTGTAAGTCACACAGACCATCAGGGAATAATTAATTCCCTATGAAAAAATGGGTTGATTACAAAATTCACTCTGCAGGAAAAGTAATAAATTATAATCCAGCCACCAAATACATAAAAACAGAAGACTCACCGAAAATATCACTCGCATTGAGTTTACAGCGATTCCTTAAATCTCCAAATTCGGCAGCGGACGGCAATCGGCACAATAATAACTTGCATTCGCACCATGAACTAATAATCTATCACCATCAGCTCTCAAGAGAGTAGAATTTAGAATAATATTGAATTAGCACATTTAATTCAAAAAGTACTGTCACTCACTTGTGACAAAAATATTTTAAATCTTTAGTCTTAAACCGACAAAACAGGAATAGTGGTGCCCTCTTTAGTCAAATAATATAATTCGGATGAATCCAGATGATTAATGCATAGATGACTGTTATTCATTATCACTTTAGCTGCAGAGTAAAATCTATGCGAGAATTCCCAGAGAGGTCTATCCTATCCACTATTTTTAATTTTAAGTTAACTAAGTTTTAGTTTACTGCTTCTCCAGGATATTAAAATAATAAATGAATGATTTAACAAAATCACAGAATAGCCCGCAAGGCCCATCGAGCAGTGCATTGAATTAATGAATAGTTGCGTCATCGCTACTTACACACTCCTTCGTACTGCTGCTGGTGCACACGTGTCCGTCTGTAACTCCATCAGGTGCTCCATAACTTCCTCGAGGGAACACTCTGCTGCAATCGTCCTCGGACAGGAGGGCCACTGGGTACTGTTAATATACAGAGAAACAATAACATCAAATTGATGTAACATTTCCTGGAAACCCTTCCAATCTCTGGTCATTACCTTTGAAGGACAATCTCTTTCTTCTCATATGTACTCATTCTTTAACTAATTACCGGCTGAAATGAATACTTATCCCACCACTCAATGTTTCATCCAAATCTGCATGCAAATCTCAACCCAGATGTTTGATATGTGAAAAAAACCACAGTGCTGACCTGACCGATGTCATTCTTCCTCCTCACCTTTATGTTTCAACTGCTCCGGCTCTCATTCCGCCATCAACTCTTCTTACCCAAAACAATCTCACCGAAAAATTTTACATTTTCTACAGCCTTTCAGAACGTATCGTTTCTGCTTGTTTTTAAACTATTCTCGCGAGTCAAATAATCATTTGCTGAGGCTTTATCCAGCAACTCTTTATCCAATTCTCTCCCCTTCTCAACGACAACTTCTTTTCGTTCAACTAAGTTCACTTGCAAAAATCCGATCTCAAAACCGGCTATTAATACGATCAGCGACAAAACAATTCCCTGCTCTTAGACCCCAATGGTTCGTCTCTGTAAATTCCACATTTTGATGCGCAAACAATTATAATCCGTCCACAGCGAACTCTCAAGTTTTCTGAAAAACTCTCCCAAGACAATTCTGCATTTATTATAACCCTTATTAATCTTCTAATTGACATCATTCTTCTAATGGTACCTCATACAATCTCATTCACGGTGTCCTACTTAAAACTTATCGCAAGCTTCATTTTTCTTTCAAAAAATTGCGCGAAGTGACCAGGAAATGTTATAAAATTGGACCTCATTGTTAAACTCACCTTATCACCTTTATAGTTCCTTCTAGATAGTGTGAGTCCTTCGACAGGGTCCTGGGACGTGTGTAGACAAACCGGCCGATACTTCGTGTTGAAGAGGACCCTGAAACACCATCACAGAGTTAAATTAAGAATTAGAATTTCGGACATGTTATGAGACTGAAGAAATTAGGGTAGGGAAAGAGATGAGGATGAAGAAGGTGTGGAAGTACCTGTCTATTCATATCTGATCATCAAACACGGCTAAAGATATTTCTAATAATGTTTCGATTCAGAATAACGTTCTTTCACCAGGGCGCTACTGAGAGTATATTTTGCGCTGGAACGAGTCGCTAATTTAATATGCTTCGAAAAAATATAAGAAGACATACACAATATGTATCAAGATATATTATATAAAGACAAACACAATATGTATCAAGATATATTATATAAAGACAAGATATATTATATAAAGACAAACACAATATGTATCCAGATATATTATATAAAGACAAACACTATATGTATCAAGATATATTATATAAAGACATAAACAATATGTATCAAGATATATTATATAAAGACATACACAATATGTATCGAGTTATATTAAATAAAGATATACACAATATGTATCAAGATATATTAAATAAAAAAACATACACAATATGTATAAAGATATAGATATATAAATAAGATATATATTTAAGGTTTTTATTCTCGCGGCTCTATGGACGTTACCCTTGGCTTTACCCATCGATTTATATATTAGGCATGACCAATTACCACTCCCTAGAGACACGTAGAGGTATTGCTTTGCTTAAATATTTTTTCCAACTAATAAACGGTCACTTTTCTAATAATGAGATACTGGCCCAATTAAATTTTTTTGTACCAGAGTCTCACTCTCGAGGACGTCATCACAATCTTCTATATAGTAGAGCAAGCCGCACTAATTTATTAATGAACTCACCTGTGGGGAGAGCTACGTGCTTTTTGAATGCGGTAGATAAAAAATTAGATTTATTTTTTGTGTCCTATAGCGCATTTGCAAGATTTTTGGCATTGCATATACACTGCATAAATGGTACAATTATAACGTCTTAGGCTTTATTACCTGTAATTGTTATAAATAAATGTACAGATTATATATATAAATAAATAAATATAAATATTTTATAAAGACATACGCAGTATGCATATGAATAAGATTCAAATCCGCGAGCTCTATCACATAGGCTATCAGTATTAATGTGTAAGCGTAATTTGAAAATGGATAAAAAGGCATTTATTGGTAATGTTTGATGCTTACGGTTTGTCCATTTCCAGCAACACTAGATTATTAATTCCTCTTTTCCCGGCTGTGTACTGGGGATGGCGCACGCTTCTGGAGACGGAGAACACCACCTCCGGAGAGGGGGTGATATCCTGAGAATCCTCCCTGCAACCAATCAACATTCAATTACATTTTGTTAGAAATCAATAATAACCGACCACGGTTTATACAAAAACTAACTATATTTGTAGTCTGCGAAAACATTGTAAAAGTTCCATAAAATATGTCAATTCCCCGTTGTTCTGTGCGTTGTTTTGTTAGTCAACGACCTTAACAACTCTTCTGCTCCGTCCCGAAGTTTCAATAGTTTCTGTGGGGCGTTGCAAATAATATTAGACATTTTGTAACATTCAAAGTGGGTACATTGTAAGGTAATACAAAATATAAGTAACAAGTGTTCGTGGGGTACATTGTTAGATAATACCAAATATAAGTAACAAGTCTTCGTGGGTACATTGTAAGGTAATACCAAATATAAGTAACAAGTGTTCGTGGGGTACATTGTTAGATAATACCAAATATAAGTAACAAGTCTTCGTGGGTACATTGTAAGGTAATACCAAATATAAGTAACAAGTGTTCGTGGGGTACATTGTTAGATAATACCAAATATAAGTAACAAGTCTTCGTGGGTACATTGTAAGGTAATACCAAATATAAGTAACAAGTGTTCGTGGGGTACATTGTTAGATAATACCAAATACAGTAGAACCCCGTTAATTCGAACCCCGGTAATTCGAAAAATCGCGTAATTCGAAATTTTCGCCAAAAAAATTTCCGCAGAAAATTTTTTTCATACAAATTTTTTTTTAATTCGAAATTCGTTAATTCGTAATTCGAAATTTATTTTTGTCCGCGCACGAAAATTTGTTCGTGTAATTCGAAAAAATTTGATTTTTGCGAAAATAAATCATAATATTTCGTAAATCTGAATCTAAAAGTCAGCCGTGGCGGTAAAACGCCGAAAAATGTATTTTTACGTGGTTATACATCGTCCTAATTAGTATTATTATTTTGTAAATCTGAATCGATTTACACTGGAATGTTGTATTTTTTCAAATTTATTTCGAATATCCGAGTTTGAAGGGCCGAGAAAATACGTATTACGCGGATATATTTCGTAGTTTTACGAGTTTACACCAAATATCTGTATTTAAAGGGTCGGCCGCGAAATTTCGATTTACGCGTAAATGTATCGTATATTTACGAATTTATTTCGAATATTTGAATTTAAATGGCCCGCTGCGACGGAAATCGGCCGCGAAATCTCGATTTACGCGTAAATATATCGTATTTTTACGAATTTATTTCGAATATCTGAATTTTAAAGGGCCCGCCGCGACGGAAATCGAACGCGAAATTTCAATTTACGCGGAAATATATCGTATTTTTACTAACTTTACTTCGAATATCCGAGTTAAAAAATACGGCGCGACGGAAATCGGCCGAAAAATTTCGATTCACGCCGAAATATGACATATTTTTACGAATTTACTTCAAATATCTGAACTTAAAAGGCCGGCCGCGACGAAAAACTGCCGATAAAATTCGATTTACGCGGAAATATTTAATATTTTTACGAATTTACATCAAATATCTTAATTTAAAGGGTCGGCTGCGCATTCTTGATTTACCTACTCGGAAATATATCGTATTTTTGCGAATTTATTTCGAATATCTGCATTTAAAGAGCCGGCCGCGACTGAATACGGCCGTTGATTCTCGTTTAACGCGGAAATATATCGTATTTTTACGAATTTAAATTCAGATATTTGAAATAAAGGGCCGGCCGCGACGGAAAATTACCGCGAAATCTCGATTTACGCGGAAATATATCGTATTTTTACGAATATCTCAATTTAAAGGGTAGGCCGCGACCGAAATCGGCGGTGAAATCTCGATTTACGCGTAAATATATAGCATTTTTACGAATTTATTGCGAATATCTGAATTTAAAGGGCCCGCCGCTACGGTAATCGGCCGCGAAAATAAAGAAATAATTGGTATTAATACGAATTTACAACTAAAATACCACCCGGATTTGAAGAGGCGGCCGAGAAAATCGATTTTTGGCATTTTTTTTTTTTCATAAAATTTCGAATTACGTGGGAATTCGTTAATTCGAAATTTGATTTTTGATGTCCCGTGGATTTCGAATTAACGAGGTTCTACTGTATAAGTAACAAGTCTTCGTGGGTACATTGTAAGGTAATACCAAATATAAGTAACAAGTGTTCGTGGGGTACATTGTTAGATAATACCAAATATAAGTAACAAGTCTTCGTGGGTACATTGTAAGGTAATACCAAATATAAGTAACAAGTGTTCGTGGGGTACATTGTTAGATAATACCAAATATAAGTAACAAGTCTTCGTGGGTACATTGTAAGGTAATACCAAATATAAGTAACAAGTGTTCGTGGGGTACATTGTTAGATAATACCAAATATAAGTAACAAGTCTTCGTGGGTAATTTGTAAGGTAATACCAAAACATATTTAGCTGTGGGAACTGGGCGGTGAATACTACGTGATACAAACGTGCTAGCAAAATTTTATTTGAAAAAATGTCACGCAATACCAAATAAGATCAGGAATTCCCAATAAAAGTCTTTCGGTCTGCCCTCATTCGCCCCGTATACCTATATACTCGGCTCGGCTCGTTCTCGAATTCACTAGCCCGGTTGTGAAACGATTTCCGGCCTCTGTGTTTCCTCCCTCATATAACGTGGGGCTCGTCAAGACACATTGTCACTCTTTTCTCTCATCAAAAAGACCCTCCACACAGCATCTCCAAAGATGACACAGGCCCCGAGGGAAATTATTTTCTTCAAAGTCTCCTTTGTGGAGTTAACGATTAAAAAAAAAACATGGATAACACTGACATCTATTTTTGATACAACAAGAATAACTATTTAATTAAATTTTTAACCTTACTAATAAATGTGTTTTAAATTTTCACAATTATAAAAAAATGTAAGATTAACGGTTGTTTATCATTAAAATTTAAAGAAAAGGTTTATTACACACAAAAGGCTGTTAAAGTGTGAATAATTTATTTATGTATTTATTTGTAAGAAACAAACAGCTTTTACATAATATACAAGTTAACTGAAGTCAAGCCACAGAAGTTTCTTATGCTAAAGTTCTTTGGAAATTGAGTTTTAATATATTAAAATTAATTTGGTGTTAAGGGAAGGGGAGAGGAAGAGGAAAATAGGAAGGGGATAGGAGATGCTCCCGATACATTCCATCCTCTCATATTAATAATCGATCGTACGCATTACTTCATATCGATATTTCTTTAGGTTATTACCAAAAATGTCAATGCTGTAAAATTTTGTATTATATTGTGCACATATTCGAGGAATTGGGGATTTTTTTCGAATATTTGTTCTACAAGAGGGTAAATAAAATAAATCAGACTGTCGGGTTGATCTAGACGGAATATGAAGATTTATTAAATTGGTAAGTTTTGGTGAGTCCAGACCATTATTTAGGATTTTAAACAATAAGATTTTAAAAAAATTAGACGTCGTGTTTGGAGGGAGTTGAAATTATGAAATTTAATGGATTCGGTATAATTTGAGAAGTGTAAGTTTACTTTATAATTTATGTGTTCTTTCTATTCTTTCAATATGGGCTTGGGATAAAGGAGTCCAGATCGGTGTACAGTGTTCCAAGTGCTAGCGAGTATATGAGGTGTAAAGGAAATATAGAGTGTTTATGTTGTGGAAGAATAATATTAGCTGTGCAGTACTTGTGGTATTAGCCAGAGGAATATAAGTTCCTTTACTAAGAATAATCAATCCGTCCTACAAGTAAGTAAGTAAGGGCGCTGTAACTTACTCTGGAACTTACCTTGGCAAACTGTCCCAGCCATCCGCCTTGGTAAGGAGCCAGCGCTCACTTACCAGGTACACTGGTAATCCCCTCCGTAAGGACAACAATCCCTGGAAAAACACAATATCTGTGTTATAATAATAATACAATTAATAATAATATAATTAAAAAATATATTTTTTATACTTTTATGTCAACCCCTCAGGCCTCTGGCATATTGAGAGATATATTTACTAAAGAAGCTGGTGTTGAAATAATCTTTCAAATTCTTTTGTTAGAAATAAACGTGTTATTTTTGAAATATTCAGATTTTTAATCCAAACATAAACTCTGAACAAAAATTATTGATTAAAAAAAATTTGTTTAGTAATTCATAGTGGGGAAAAAGTAATGTCACAATGTGAATGTGACATAGTTTTCGCAAATGGCGTCAAATGTGGTTGTGTTTTGACATTTATGTTGTAGACAGATAGAGAATTAGTTGGCTATAGGCAATGAAGAATGAGGAATTATTGTTAATGCTTATTTGACCAATTTCCAGCCTGGTTTTAACGCAGCGAAAATTTCGTCGTCGTATTCGCCACGGCACCACCGTAACCGTAACTAGTGAGCACTACAGACAGATGTTAAACAATGGAGCAACCACATGCATGAGCACTTCAGACAACGATGGAGATTTTGAAACACCAATTTCCGGACCGTGTATCTCCCGTTTAGGCCATTTGAACTACCCGGCCAGATTGCCAGATCAAACGGATTTCTTCCTTTGTGGCTTTTTGAAATCTCGCTTTTACAACAACAAAGCACAAACCTTGCATGTCTTGAAAGCGAACATTGCAAAAGAAATCACAATTTTGGAGCCAGATGTTTTGCGAGCAACAATTCAAAAAAACCAAACCAGGAGGTGGTCGTTTACCTGATATCATTTTTTCAAATTATTGTCATCAATTTCACACCTTCAAATAAACTTTTCGTGAAAACAGAGTCAAATTTTTTGCTTTAAAATGGCAGCCAATTCACATTATGGTATTACTTTTGCCCCACGTGTATTATAAACATTACTGTCCTCTCATTTTTTGTCATTTCATATAAAAATAATTAATAAAAAAATAATTCATAAATTTTTCTCAAATTACGATCGGAACGAAGTTGACTGACTTTCAGATTTTAATATAAAGCGTAGTGTTTTCTAAGTAAGAGAGACACAATGATTTCTATAAGACTTGGTTCTTGGTTAGATTTGAATATAAAGCGTAGTGTTTTCTAAGTAAGGGACATGCAATGATTTCTATATATACGACCGGAGCCTCTCGAGCCTGAATTATTAAAAAAATCAGATTTGTAATTATTTTATTTTTGTAAGTTTTTTATTTAGTTATAAATTTTTTAACATTTTTATACCTAGTATAAACCTTTAAACTTGTTTCTGTAACATGGACACTTTACAATACATATAAAACTTTTCTTCATCGTATTAAGGATAACCCACGAAAAGCAGCAACGCTTTTAGATTCTTTAACATCTGTCGTTCATTAAAAATCTTGAATCCTCTAAAACAGAGATTATTTTTGGTTCCCGACAAAATTGTTTTTGGAAGTCTAAAATCTCCACAGTTCCTCGTGGGGTAGGCAAGTATTGCGAAATAAATTTGCATTCTTAAACAAGTGTTTCGGGAGCATCTTAGCTAAAATATAAATATTAGGGTATTGTAAATTATTACCTGTCTCACACTTAACATTCTTAGTTGTTTCTGCATAATAATAATTTTAGAATAGGTACCTACTACAATTTAATACTGCTCGCATTCCTTTATTACGAATTATTTGCAATTTCTGTATCTGTTTTTTAGTGCACAAAAAAATGACACTAGAGCGGTAATTAAACTGAGATGCTACCATGTATTATAATGCCCAAGTATTTGATTTCCTCTACTTCTTCTATTTCTTCCATAGACTAAATTAGACTAGATACGGCAAAATCATTTATAAATAACCCCGACACATTTTTGGTTTGGTTCACGTGCACATTTATGAAAAGGCCCACGCATTGTGTCGCAATGCGAAATGGTCACTGTGCATTGCGTTTTACCTTTTGTTGGTCTAGAGCAGAGGTCGGCAAACTTATTTGCCAAAGAGCCAAATATGTACATTACAACGATTTAAAAAAAAAATAAGAGCCAATTCTGTTTTTTTGATTTAGCAAACATTTATTATAATTTTAGCACTTTATTAAATTACGGGTACCCACACTGAATAAAACTTGATATCATATTTAATAAACATTTTATTCGTTGATAAAAAAATAATATATAATTAAGGAATCCATAATGAGGCATCTCATTCAAAAATCAAAACAAAAGTTAGGTCATTCTACCTCCGTGGAACATGAAAACAAATTTCTATAACTATAACAAATACCTAGATCTGTGAAAAACAAATAATATCCAAAACCAATAATATTATGGACAAACACCTAGATCTGTTAACCATTGTTAAAAATAAAATAATTACTATCGTACATTATGAATATTATGATCAAAAGCATTATAAGAATTAGTTAAATATTTTAATATTAAGTATTACACTATTACGTAATTATGATGTATTACCTATTAAAATATTAAGTTGAGATATAATTATTTTATTATAAACAAATAAACAGGAAAAATGAGACATTTCTTACAATCAAACTGATTGATCAGTTTTGTAAGATTTAAGAAACGTAAAATATTGTACAAAGAAAAATTAAAAAAACAGATTAAAAATAATATATATTAAACCATGACAATGACAATCATAATAAGTACTTAATGCGAACCATGCCCTTGCATCTCCTTCGAAAGTTTGAGTAAGTCAGGTTTGTATGTTGTTGTTCTTAATTTTAGGCACGACTCCAGGTTGTCATCAATAAGACGACTTCTCAGTTTACTTTTGATAAAGTTCATGCTTGAAAAAGATTGTTCGCATGAATATGTAGAACCAAAAAGGGATAGTACAGAAAAAGCGAGTTTTTTCAGCTGGTCATAACAGTTGGGAATACTATTCCAAGCGTTGAATATGATCGTGTCTTCCTTCTCTAGGTCTTTCAAGGTAGACCACTTGTGTTGTGAACTAAGCTAACATTTTTTCTTCTCCAGTATTTCTAAATCAACACAAAGACGTTCAAATGTAGAGCTCCATAATTCCTTGTTTTTTAAATCCATCAATTGTATTTCAAAGTTACCAACGCAACGTCAATGCCAAAAGGAGAAAAATTCAAATCTGTTTTCGAAGCATTAAGAGGATGTTTGACGAATGCTAAGGTCGCTCTGCTGTTTTTAAATTCCTGAAACCTGCTGAGAAATGCTTCCCTCATATTTAAGATGGTTGTTTTGAAGTAGTGCTTGTCAATTAAAGAATTGTTTTCTTGGCGATGCTTCTGCAGACTCGGAAAGTGAAACAATGTTTCCCTTGCAAAATCTTCAGCAAAGAGGGATAATTTGTTTTCAAATTAAACGACTTCTTCTAACATCGAAAAAATTGTATTTCCTTTCCCTTGTAGTTTATGATGTTGATTTAGATGAGACGTAACGTCTACCATAAAATAAAAGTTTTGAATCCACTTATCGTCTGTTAGTTCTGGATAGTTAACACCCTTCTCGAGGAGAAATGCTTTGATTTCTGGAAACAGCGATTCGAAACGCTTTAAAACGTTCCCTCTTGATAACCAACGTACCTTGTTATGAAGCAGAAGATCACCGTACTCACTCTCCATTTCAACTAAAAATTCTTTGAATTGGCGATGATTAAGAGCTTTAGCTAAAATGGAGTTAACAATCGTAATCACCAATTCCATAACTTTACAAATTTCTTGTGGAAATGTCTGCGCACAAAGCGCTTCTTGATGAATGATGCAATGGTAAGCAAGTATCTCGTGATTAATTTTTTCTGCTCTACACATCCAATTACAGCGTTTGCGATATCCTCTCCACGCGTCTGACCTTTGAGTGGCAATAATCCTAAAAGTTTTTCTTTAGGACCTGTATGAGAAATAAATCTTACAAAAAGCGAAATTTGCGCTGTATCATTTATGTCACAAGACGTCAACTGCTATTGATAAAGCCGAAACCAATATTAGATCTTCGATTTGCTGGATGGTTATATTCGAAGACATTTTAAGTGTTCTATCTTTCATTGTTTTGGCAGACAACGGTAACTATTTAAATTTCTGCCTTGTTCTTAAAATCCCGAAATAGTTCTTCGGATGCCTTTACAAAACAACTTTTAATGTATTCGCCGTCTGTGTACGGTTTCCCTCTCTTAGCAATCTCTTGACTAACAACAAAACTTGCCATATTAACATTACTGAAAGATTGCATCCAGTTGTTAAATACAGAAGTTGATGTCTCTTGAGTCTTCTGGAGTTCCTCAACTGCTTTCTTCCTTGCATTACATTTATTGCTAAATAAAGTGTGTTTATTTTTAAAGTGTCTCTCCAAATTTGACTTCTTGTTATGCGCCAATTTTTCCTTACAAATAAGACATGTCGGAAGGCCATCTAAGTTTTGAATAAACGCAAAAGTCAACTCTAAATTCACGGTTTTCATCTTCCGTTTTTCTTTGCTTCTTTTTGGTAGCCATGTGAAATGGGGACCTATAAAAAATCCCCGTTACCGTAGTAACGCGACAGGCAAGGTGACTGCTATCCAACGCCAACCAGACTTATTGAAACGCGAGAAGAGTCTCCCTCGCACCGCGCACCCCGCAGTCGTCACCAGCCGATACCATCGGCGCGGCTTGCGCGCCCGTCCGTGAACTTTTGCGCGGGAGCCGCACTTAAGAGGCTAAAGAGCCGCATGCGGCTCCGGAGCCGCACTTTGCCGACCTCTGGTCTAGAGTAAGCTATTTTACTTCTCAGCTATGTTGGGCAAGTTCATTTTTTCAATCACAAAAATAACACAGTTCCAAATTTTTAAATTTGAATTATGTCCATATTACAACACCTTTGACAACAAATTCTCCGTAGCTTCGCTTACGAGTTTGAACGCTTGTAGAAGAAGTTTAAACAGAGTTGGGTTGTTAAGTTCATCTCCATATTTGTGACGTACGCTACGTGGCGTTATTTTTAAAATTCATTTAACTAGATAGGGCTAATCTAGTATAATACATCAATGATTTCTTCGTATTCTATATTCAGTGCTAGTTATAAACGTCTTTTTTAAACGTTCACTTTTTTGTTCATCAATTTGACTAAGGGTCCTGACAACATTCAGGTGTTCTACTATTATATTGTTATTTTACAAGTATATAACTCACGTATTGCTGGATTCCCTCGGGACTAGCTTTTTCAAGACGGACCATGCTGTGCTGTGACATGTATTCGTTTGGCTTGGGTCCGCACAAGTCCTCCCTGCTCCATCTGGACCCGTTCCGCTGGCATGGGTGCAGCCTCTCTGCTAGATCAACGCAGTCTGCAAGCAACGAGACAACATTCTTTTTATATAATCATATTATAAAGGACTTATCTTATTTAATGGAAATTTTCTTTGCATGAATAACTTATTTTAATTTTTAATATAGTTATTTGTAAAAATAGTGGGTGGGAGATGATGTGATGATTAGAGAAGATATGCATTATGCCCCCTTGATCTACACAAGTACCATTATATGAATCTCTAGCTGCTGATTATACAAAACTCAGCATTATTTAATTTTACATAAAATAAACCAAAACTTGTATGAAAAATTAGTCAACTTGCCAACCGTGGCACTCTGCGCTTTTAAAATTAACTAGCTTCAAATTATATCATAACAAAAAAAAACGATTATATCACTCTGTTTAAGAAGCAGTTAAATCATTGTTTTGAATCTGATTCATAATATCATTATAATGGTGTGCAAACGTTCATCGTATTTTGCAGTTGTCAAAAGACTGGATATAAGACCACCCTTTGCCAGTCAACCAAACAAACGCACTGTTTCAGGCTTTCACAACGTTCAAGTTGATCGTGAAGATAGAGAAATACTTGAAATTGGTGAAGAAATTTATATAATGTGTACAGATCAGACGTTGAAAGCTAAAGGACCATAATAATAATAATAATAATAATAATTGGATAATTTGTAGAGCGCCGTTTTTGTGAAAAATCACCTCAAGGGAGCTGTACAATTTATTTCCTAGGATCTACATTTGTTATTTAGAAAAGATACCAAAACATACTTACCTGGCAAGTCACTTCCAACAAACACACTTATATTAAAAAGTTTATGCTTATAAAAGATAGAACTGCACGCAGAGGACACTATATCAAAAAACACTGGTCGTCGCATGATCTTAAGTCTGCTATAGTTTTTATTTTAATTTAAATGTATTTTAACTGTCTTAAAAGCCTACAAATTGTTACTTGTTATCATTTTTATTTATTTATTTTTAATTATTATTTTTATTTATTTTATTTTATTTTTAGTATTTTTTACATTTTGTTAATTTAAATTTAAATTGCCGTCAACTGTGAAAGTGGAGGTTTCTGAAATTATGGATACGACTGTCTGAAAAGGTGCGTTTTAAGTTTAGACCTAAATTCTGTCGAGTCTGCGATCATTCTCAAATCATGTGGCAGTCCATTCCAGGCTTTAGGTCCTGACACGGCAAAAGCACGCTCACCGAACTTAGTATCTGGTGTGCGCTTTGGTTCCTTCAACCTTCCGATAGCTGATGACGTTGCTGACCTAAGGGTTGACTGTCGGGTATTGGAATCTTCTGGAATACACAATTCTGATAAATAAGCCGGAGCCATTCCGTTAAGTGACTTAAATACCATTCAGCATACCTTGAACTGGATTCTTTCAGGACATTTGAGCCAGTGCAGATTTTTGAGATGCTCTGAAATGTGGGAGTATTTAGATACTCCGGTGATAAGCCTTGCCGCGGCGTTGAAAACGAATTGTAATTTGTTGATTTGACATTTAGGGAGACTTGCATATATTCCGTTGCAATAATCTAGACGTGAAACAACATAGGAATTGACTAGAACTTTAGTCGCCTCTGTTGGCAGGTTTCTCCGCACTGCTTTAATTTGCCTTAATTGAAAGAACCCCGTGCTTACAGTTCTGTTCACCTGAGTTTTAAGGGAAAAATTAGCGTCCAGATTGACACCCAGTAATTTGATGCACGTTTTTGGAGTGATGTCACTTCCGGAAATGGTTATTGGGGAGTTTTCAATGTTATGCTGACGTCTGCTTGTAGCAGTCCACAGAAACTCAGTCTTTGTGGGATTCAGTTTCAATCTATTTGAGGTCATCCAGCGAGTAATTGTAGATATAACAAGAGAGCCGAGTATGTAGATTTAACTAGATAGCCATGTATGTATATATAACCTTAGGGCCATGTGTGTAGATATAACTAGACGGCCATGTATGTAGATATAACGAGAGGGCCATGTATGTAGATAAAACTAGACGGCCATGTATGTTTATATAACCTTAGGGCCATGTATGTATATATAAACATAGGGCCATGTATGTATATATAGTTTGAGGGCCATGTATGTATATATAACGCTAGTACTCGATGAGCTTCTACAATAATAGTAATATTTAATGACATGGTATTTTTATATCTGTGTGAGTGTGTCTTCCAGGGCGAATTCCTAGAACTAGACTTTGAATAATGCACTCGGGATTGGCGAATGGAATACGTATGTATCTGTGTGTGAGTCTTCCAGGGTGAATTCCTGGAACTAGACTTTAGACAATGCACTCGGGATGGGCGAATGGAATACGTTTCAGTCTTCCCGAGCTAAAACCTGGAACAAAAATTTGTTTAATTTGTAATGTCTTCTTCTTCTCTGTGAGCCTTTTGGCGTCCAGCTTTGTGCATAGTTATCTCTCAAATATTATCATATTTGTTGACATATAGCGGTTCTCTTACGTATGTAGCCTGCAGTTATATGCAGCCCATCTCATCTGTGAGCGACTTCTGCTTCTCTTTCCTAACCACGGACGCCACTCGATGAAACTGAGATTCCAGCGGTCATCTGTCACATGCCCAGCATAGCTCCACTAGAGGAGGGAGATGGTGATGATAATGTTGGCCAGCTTGGACTTGCTTTTGTGACACGATACATAATAATATGATGGAGGCAATAAGTCATCTCAAGTGTGTGCATTATCATTAGAGCCAGAATGAATGCAGAGCAATGCAACTTACAGTCATTGGCCTTTGAACCAGTCTTCCGCTGGCTGACAGTAGAAGGCGGCAGAGGCGGGCAGGTCTCCACAGGCTCCACAGACTCCCCAGGCTCCACAGACTCCACACAGCAGATCTTTGGACTGGAGGGCGAGCAGAGCTGAGAAAAGGGACACTCTTGTATACATGTTTATTTTCCACATAAAAGCTTTCTACAACTTTAATTTAAAAATTTTTAAACGTTTGGTTTTAACTTCGTTACTTTTAATCAGCTTTGGTAAGTAGGATTCTTTTCTTTCGAGAGAAATGTGTTCGGGGCTAAAGTTGATATTAATTTTATTTAAATGATTTCAAAAATATGTGGAATAGATCGGTACTCGACGGATGGACTGTAATTTTTAACGAGAAAATACGACTAAACAATGGTGTTTATCAAAAGAAAACTAGGAGTGGGAAAGGAGGCCTTACCTAGTGAATATTGTTGCTACAATTAGAATTTCTGATGTTGGTTTTGAATGTTATGTGGGCACTTTAGTTTATAAATCTACATCTAGTATTGTTTTTCAACACGAACGGTTTTTGGATCACTCTCGAGAATATATAATATTTGTTTATTGTATGATGATTTGGGCTGATAATTCATACGGTTTTCTGATAATTATTATGAGAGGGCGACAAATATGCAACGATATGCAACAACGACAAAAATAACATAAACAACTGACAATTGCTTTTTGCTTCTATTTTTAAAAATCTTCTTGCTTTTTTTTCGGAGGTAAAACCTTATGGAAATGGAATAATAAAAGGAAGAGGGCAATTTAGGTGGCTACTGGATTGTCGGAATAACCATAAAAGTGTTATTTTGTCTTATTCAAATTATTTTATATATTATTTCAAAATCTGGAATGTATTGCATTGCACAATGGCTGCATAAATTCTGGAATAAACTTTTATTATTATATCACTATGGGCCAGTTGTTACTTCACAGAACTGAAATAATAACAGAACATGAATGTAACTTTCACAGAACTTGAATTACCGTTCAAATTTGATGAAATGTTCAAATTTGTTAAACAACCCGTCCTTAGTATTTGGTGATGATCTGGCTTGTAATCACACAGACCATCAGGGAATATTTTAATTCCCTATGAAAAAAATGGATTGATTATTAAATTCACTCTGCAGGAGAAGTAACACCTTATAAACCAGCCACCAAAATACATAAAAACAGAAGACTCACCAAAAAATATCACTCGCATTGAGTTTTGCTCCTTGATCTTCAAATTCGGCAGCAGACGGCAAATTGGCACAATAATATTTGCATTCGCACTATGAGATTATAATATGACAATCAGCTCTCAAGAGAGTAGAAGTTTTAATAAAGATGAAATAGCACATTGTACAAACGTACTGCCACATTGTGACAAAAATATTTTAATCCTTTTATCTTAAATCCACCAAACAGAGTGGTGCCCTCTTTTGTCAAATGATATAATTCGGAAGAATCCATCTGATTAATGCAAAGATGACTGTAATTCATTATCACTCACCTGCAGAGCAAAATCTATCCAAAACTGACCAGAGATGTCTCTTCTGTCCATTATTTTTAATTTTAAAATTTAATTCAAACTAATTTTAAGTCGACTGCTTCTCCAGTATTTTTCAAAGTTTTCCAGGAGGAAATTATACCTTTCGTCATTAGATGTGTTGTTTAAACATCGAAAAAAATCTCTTAAAATCTGCTGATATAACAGAAGCAATTATGTTTTGTTTCGTAATCTGGCACTATCACGTTACTTTCTAGTAACACGATAGTGCGAAAAAATTAAAACCCTTTTTATTTGCTTTCACAGGGTTAAATTTGTTTAAACAACTAACCAATTACTCAAACATTTTTTCAGTTTTCATTTTTTCAGCTACCGACTACCAAAGAAACAGACGTACTTTAGTACTAAGGTGTACCGTGTTCCGTATTCCGTGGTATTCCGTGATTCTAAGATATCACGGAAATCTTATATATTTCTTTAAAAATCTAAGTAATGTGGCAAATAAAAAAGACACGAAAAAAATTACACTTGTCATTCTCGTATTGAAAATGGAATTATAGGATGGGGATCTGCTGCATCTAAGTATATACATAACCTGAACACAATTCAAAAAGGAATCACAAAGAACATACTGAAAGTACCCATAAGAACGCCTTCAATTGAAATTTTCAATAGTTTTGTTGTACCAAATGTACAGCAAATATATGATCAAAATATACTAAATCCTCTACATCAGACAAGGTCAAATAACAATGACATAAACAATATATCAGGTCATAAAACCACATTCGGACAAAGAAATAATATTTACAAACTGTATCCCAGGAGTGAGCATTTTTGAAGTATACGAATTAAAAAAAATTAAATGCAAAACCATAGTTTTCTCAATATCTAGCAATGCAAAAATATTAAAAAAATAATAATTCTTGTACACACAAGTTAGAGACAAAACTAATATAGCCTATTGAAGGGATCGTAAACCATTGGAGGTGAACCTACCATAACATGATTACAACGTATATATATTTATAAACACCTACTAAAAAATATTACTCACCACAGGATGTCGGGAGAAGATTGAAGTAAATTGTATCCACGTTTTTTGTTTTTGTTGTTGTTGTTGTTTTTGTTTGTTTGTTTTTTTTTTCAGTATTGTTTTTTAGTGTGGTAGTTTTCAAAGCATGGGTATATGCATAAAGCCACATTACATTCAATGCACATAAACCTCGTATCTTTTCTCTTTTTTGGCTGATTTTTTGTGTGGCTACACACATGACATTTCCTTTGAGTTCTATTACTCTGGGCTGTCGTTTGTGGTACAGGTCTCATAAAGTGTTTTTCTGAGAGGCGAGTGGGAATGTCAAATACTCTTTGACCTCCGGATGATACTGGTCGTGATGTGTGGTATTTTTCCACTATCTGGGTTATGAGGTTTTCTCTAAAATCGCTGAACGACAATGTTTTTTGCGATTTTAGGCGGTGCAGAAAGAATGCATTGAGTGTGCCAATATCGATCAACCGGAAAAATATTTTCTTGTACCACTTCATGGTTTTCCTTGAACTATCCACGAAACCAAGAATCCTATCCACCTTATCGACAGCTCCCATGTTTTGACTATAATCTTCTACGGCCTCGGGCTTTATTTTGTTTTCTCCTGTGGTGTAATCCATTTTATTCGTTACAATCATTTTATTACTATGTATATTTGACAACATAGTAACATATCTCTTGTCGTGCCACTTCAGAGCCATCAAATTATTAGAATGATAGAATTCTACTTCCCCTTTTTTCAATCTTCCTATTCTGAATTTGGGCACTTGTTTCCGATTACTTCTCACAGTCCCACAAGCATTTGTTTTGTGTTTTTCAAGATAATCGAAGAGAGTGGGGCTTGTATACCAGTTGTCTAAAAATATTCTGTGACCTTTTCCCAAATAGTCCTTCAACATTGTAGTTACAACAGAACCAGATATACCAATATTTGGATCCAGATTTATGTCCGTTTCTGAACCAGTATACACTTTAATATCTAATACATAACCGGTAAGTGTATCACAGTGAACAAATAACTTGATTCCAAAGCGATGGCGTTTGGAGGGAATGTAAATTTTGAAAGACAGTCTTCCTTTCCATCATAATCAATAAAAGACTTTCATCTATGCACAAATTTTGGAAGGGATAAAATGTGCCTTTGAATATTTTTACCATCGGATCTAAGAGATTCCTTATTTTATGCAATTTTTCAGTATTCCGTATTTCGTTGTTATAAAAATGAAGGCACCGCAGTAAAATGAGAAATCTATCCTGAGAAAACATAACTTTGAAGAAAGGTGTTTCGATAATGGGTTTGTTGGTCCAGTACTTCTTCAAGCTATTTTTTCCGACGAGGCTCATAAGCATAATGGTAGCTAAAAAAATATAAACCTCAGCTACCGCAGTGTCTACCCATCGCATTTTCGATTTTTCTGCCGTAAATCGTATTTGGCCAGCATATCTGTTCGTTTCTGTGACAATTGTCTCCACAATTTCTTTTGTAAAAAACAACTCGAAAAACTCAATTTCAGTAGAATTCTCTGTCAGGGTAACATGAGGCATTATACCCGAATTTCTGCCATCGAATTCGTGCAAAATTGGAGTAAATTCTCCCTGATCCCACACTCGGCAATCGCCTTTTTTACGTTTAGGAGCTGATGCTTATGCAGTAACTTCCTCAATTACTTGATCCTCAGAATCATCATCATCAGATTCATCCGAAGAGTTTTCACAATTTAAATCTCCCACGTCTTCCAAAATGTCCTCATCTTCACTTACATTCAAAAAGTCTGCTATGTCTTGATCATTTAGGAAATTTGGTTTAGACATTTTTAGAAAAAATAACGGTATCGAACACAAATATTATAGTTGAAAATAAAACGACCAAATCAAAATATAAACAAACAAGAAAAATAACACACATGGTATTATAAACACGTGTCACTATCACTTCACAATATTTAGTCAAACACTCTATAAATTATTGAGCAGAACGATATTATTACATAATGTAACAATCAACAATACGCAAAACCTCGTAGTAATACGTAAAATTCCGATTCGTAGCGAAAATAACGAGAAAACCGCATAAAAACAATGTTAAAACTTAGCAAACTCGCACGCTCTCAAATCAAATGTTGTCAATCGAAGAAAGTACAGCAATGGCGGTTGATGACGTCACGTATTTTTTTAAATTTCAAATAATAACGTCGGTAAATGAGACAACTGTTCAAAAAAATTGACAAATTATTGTAAACTGTCCATAGATGGCAGTACACTTCACATTTCGTGAATAAATCGCGTATGGGTTGAGTTACACACGCGGCCGTAATAATACGGCCATACTCCTTGGAGAGTTTTTTGTTCTGGCCGTACTTGTACGGCCATACTCGCCGATATCTTTCGAGTGTGATAGACCGGCGAAGGGAGAGTCGGTCAGATCGTCAATTACGCTATTAATATCTCTCGAGTGTGATAGACCGGCGAAGGAAGAGTCGGTCGGATCGTCAATTACGCTATTAATATCTCTCGAGTGTGATAGACCGGCGAAGGGAGAGTCGGTCAGATCGTCAATTACGCTATTAATATCTTTCGAGTGTGATAGACCGGCGAAGGGAGAGTCGGTCAGATCGTCAATTACGCTATTAATATCTCTCGATTGTGATAGACCGGCGAAGGGAGATTCGGTCAGATCGTCAATTACGCTATTAATATCTCTCGATTGTGATAGACCGGCGAAGGGAGATTCGGTCAGATCGTCAATTACGCTATTAATATCTCTCGAGTGTGATTATATATTATCTAAGTAGTATTCGAAAGAGGTAATACCGTGTTTTGTATTTGCATCCAAAAGTTTACTATACACTTAAAATTGTAATATATTCCAAAAAGCTCCCCTCGTATATGAATTTTTAAAATGTTTTGCGGGGTGTTAAATGGTCTAATAAAAATGCTTATCAAAACTGTTTTTTCATGTTATTGTGCACATTAAATTAGTCTAAAAAAATGGAAAATCCTAACTAGGAGGTGAGAAATCAAATAAAAAAAATATAATATGTGTTATGGAGAAAAAAATAATAAAATACAATTTGAAACTTACAGAAAACTGAGGGAACCTAAGTTAAGTGTAAGTTTGGTAAATTTGCTTATCATACGAACATTTCATCTGTTTTGTAAGTTAATGCTCCCGAGGTATCTAAAATGTGCCAAATATTACTTATTTTTGAAGTTGTCGTTAAAAGAAATACTATTTTAGAAACTAGGTAAAATTGTCGTTAAATATTTGCATTTGAAAAAATATTGATCTTTCTAAAAAATATATTTTATTATCAAACATAAAAATGTTAACAAAAAAACTTACCAGGACATTTTTTTTGACTCGGAAAGTTTTAATTTTGAAAGAAGTCGATATTTATCAAACATATTCCTTTTGTGTGGGTAGTAAGTAATAAAACTGTCACCTCGCTATTTATACCATTTATACAATAAAAATATATTTAAAATTTTTTATCTTTCAACTGTCAATGAAAAAATGACGAAATTCATAAACATGCAGTTTGACAAGTTTTAAAAATTTTATCCATGTAATAACGTATAAATATTTGATACAATCTATGAATAATCATTATTTATCTTTCCAATGAAGAACATATCACATATCTACGCATTATAGAAAAAAAAACTTTAATAATGTATCGATGCCCTGGTCAGATCTGTCCTTCAAAGGCTATAATGGAATATGATGTTTGTGGCTAGTAATGTCCTTCCGAGGTCTGACGGGTTAATTCATGAATTAATTAATGCTTACTTCCGATCTGATGGTCGCTAATATCTGCTAATATGGTACCTGTGGCAGAATTCCAAAGGAAGCATCTTTCTTTGCTGCCGGGCACTCGGAGAACTCGCGGCAGACACCGGCAGACCCCTTCAGCGTGCAGCCTTCTGCAACATCTAAAATATACAACTGTCAATCGGGGGAAGGTAAACAATCACCGAAATATCACTCCAAACAACGACTTACCCAGTTTCGTATTACATACTACCAGAGAAGCATAAGTAGGAGAACCAAGAGTTAGATTGGCATCCAGGCATCGGCAGTCGAAAGCCTCTGCAAGCCAAATCCTCCATCACCACCATACATCAAATAATGGTTTAAATTGGTCATCCCTGCTGATATTTAAAGCAAATACTAGTCCCACTGTCATTCCACCCATACGTCTCGGCGGAGCCAACCTGACAATTTGCAGCGAAATCAAATATTTGGGGCATGTCATCACCGATGACCTAAATGATAAAAAAGACATAGAACGTCAAAAAAGAAGAGTACTGAGTGTGCGAGCTAACATGCTTGCCAGGAGATTCAACAAATGCAGAACTCCGGTGAAGAAGCAACTTTTCCAAACATATTGTACGAGTTTCTCCACTAGCGAGCTATGGACGACATACACACAAGGCGTCATGAACACACTCCGAGTACAGTACAACCACGCATACAGAGCCCTATTTGGCCTCCCCTGGCGATGCAGCGCCTCACAGATGTTCACCGAAGGAAGGGTGCATGGGTTCGCTGCTTTGATGCGCCACAGAATAGCCGGGACGAGTCAGGGCTACCAGAGATCGGACAACACTCTTGTCCAGGCCGTTGCCCAGTGGCAGGGAGCGCCTCTACACCAGAGATGGAGAATTTCACTCAAGCTACCATAAAGTGCTAATGTGCACATCAATGTATTGAATTTTTATTTATTATTTTTATTTATTTCTTTATTCATTTTTATGTATTAACTTAAATGTAAACTTTTATGGCAGGCAGAGCATTGCACACACCGCTCTGTCCAGCTGAAATAAACATTATTATTATTATTATTAAAGGAAATATGATGTTTTCATTTAACAAATTAGCGTGGTAATTGAAAACGGTCTGAGAAATAAAAAAAAATGTGGAACAAAGTTGTTTTAAATTGGTTTCAACTAATTTTTGTCATTTTACAATGTTAAATTCAGAAAAAAACGGCAGAAATTCAAGTTGAAAAAAATTTACGTTAAAATAGCGGAAAACGTACATTTAATCATAAAATGTCAATAAGTTACAGTCTCTGAGACATAATTGATATTTATTTATTAGAATTTACAAAATGGAATTACCTCGTGGCTGAAGGTCTTCCAAATTTCTGGAGAGCCAAACTTGGTGCCGGAATAAATTTGTGTACAGGGCTACTACGTTTATTTTGCAGCGTTCAGTCAGGTCTCTGGAAGACGGTGCGTTACTAATTACGCCGCGGAGGTACCAGCGCTGGGGACTTGTGCTCTGCAGCGGGAACACCAGTCCGCCCCCACTGTCTCCCGGGCACACGGCTGATCCTGGAAGGGAATGGAAAGTGTTGGTTAGGCAGGATTTATTGGTGTGGTGACTTGCAACTGCAGGGGAACTAGTAAGTTGAGCAGATTGTCAAGATCTGTAGATTTCGTGGGAGGATGACGGGGGGTTTTATTATAATTAATTGACAGTGTGAGTATTGGTGAACTTACCGTTTTTGAGTCCGGCGCATATCTTGTCTTGGGTTAGGTATGACGTGTATGAGGTTGGCAGTTGCTGGATGCAGTCCACACGCCCCACCACTGGGATGTTCAGGAATTTTAGGCTTTCTGACGCGTTACCCGCTTCAGTGAGCCCCCAACCCGCCACCTGCAGAAGAATTTGGATCATTTACTCAAAATTCATTGATAATAATAAAAAAAAAACATTTCTTCAACATAGGTTCATAAGCATCTATAGCCTCCAGTAACGCCGGGTACACGAAACCTACTTTTTTATAAGTGCGATAAATGGATATTTTTTATAAAAGTTAAGAAACGTATTAATGATAGGTTAGGTTGGGTGGAATGGTTAATGGCTATGTTGTCTTTCTAGGTTCGGACAAATCCTTAGTCCAGGTAACACTAAGCTGCACCACTATTAAAAAATATGCTTTGCCTGAACTGGTCTGCACCGTGTACATTCAAAATAACAATTAACTACTTCTTATATGCAAGTCTTTATACGGCAACTTGTTATGTTATTTCTTTGCCTTAATTAAACATTTGTGCGTCTTAATTGAAGACTTACTAATTATTATTTAATTATTGAAGACAATATTAGCGATTTCTAAACGAAAATCTGAAACAGAAAAATCTGAAAAGGATACGGTCACATCTAGGACTCGAACCCAGGAGCCTTGCCTTGCCGGGGCACCGCTCTACCACTGAGCTAATGGGACCCTATCCTCTTCGGTCACTTTTAACTGTATCATACTTCGAAAAAGAACTACCTACCAACATTGTCATCATTTTTTCACCGCAGGTTTTTTTTGTAAACTATCTTTATGTATGATCGCAAGATTCAACCCGAACTAAATGCAATCTAGACAGCGTTTTTTTAGATAAACCTGTCTTTTTTTATTATTTTAATGTGCGACATCTATTGACTTTTTTGCAAGTTTAGGATGAATGTTTATTTTTTGGAATAACTTATTGAGTAAAACCTCACATTGTAATATTTAATTATTGAAGACAATATACCTCCATGCCTAACTGTACACTGCCTCCATGCCTAACTGTAGACTGCCTCCGGGCGTAACTGTAAACTACCTCCATGCCTAACTGTACACTGCCTCCAGGCCTAACTGTAAACTACCTCCATGCCTAACTGTAAACTACCTCCATGCCTAACTGTAAACTACCTCCATGCCTAACTGCAAACTACCTCCATGCCTAACTGTACACTGCCTCCATGCCTAACTGTACCCGGCCTCCAGGCCTAACTGTTCACTGCCTCCAAGCCTAACTGTACACTGCCTCCAGGCCTTACTGTAGACTGCCTCCAGGCCTAACTGTACACTGCCTCCAGGCCTAACTGTACACTGCCTCCAGGCCTAACTGTACACTGCCTCCAGGCCTAACTGTACACTGCCTCCAGGCCTAACTGTACACTGCCTCCAGGCCTAACTGTAGACTGCCTCCAGGCCTAACTGTACACTGCCTCCAGGCCTAACTGTACACTGCCCCCAGGCCTTACTGTACACTGCCTCCAGGCCTAACTGTACACTGCCCCAGGCCTAACTGTAGATTGCCTCCAGGCCTAAGGGTACACTGCCTCCAGGCTTAACTGTAGATTGCCTCCAGGCCTAACTGTACACTGCCTCCAGGCCTAACTGTAGATTGCCTCCATGCCTAACTGTACACTGCCTCCAAGCCTAACTGTACACTGTGCATATGATTCCTGCGCATTTTTTACCAATTCATTGCACATTTCAACTACGAGGGTGGAAATTAATTAATGAATTCTGTATCCTTATTAATTTAACTAATTTAATTTAACTTTAAAATTTATTATAAATTTAACCTTTATATTAATAATCTGCCATGGGTTGTCACAGTTAATGATCAAAAGTCACAATCGAATATAATTGATTGTGTTTTCACCTCACATTCCTACCAGATAATATATTATATTTATTGTTTTTGTGTTTAATTCGTTAAACTTCATATAATTTTTTTTTATTTTCCAATTGTATAATTTGGCCAATATTGGCCATTTTCCATTTAGGCCATTTTTGGCCTTGAAAGCCGAAACAGCTGTAACAATAACAAAAACCAAAAAATACTTGCAGAACTTAATAATTATATTAAAAAATTTGACTTCAATTAAATTTTTTAAAAAATACTAGATAATCATATTATCAAGGTTATATATAATAAAAAGAGCATTTTCGACTGATCAATTGTACAAGGAATCTCAATTATTCAATCTCCGTAAACTATTTTTACTTCAAAGCCTGAAATATGTAATGAAAAACCAAAATAAATTTCAAAAATATGAACCCAAAATCAACTTTAGAAGAAATCATGTATTTTATACCCCACAAACCAATACCAAGCTAATGAAAACTCACAGTAGCTTTATTGGACCTCGCACTTTTAATCTACTACCAAAAAAAATTCAAGAAACAACTAAACTAGCGCAATACCAAAAAGAATTAAAGTTGTGGCTGTAATTGTACAGCATTGCATTGGCAAATGTTCAAGAATTATTCATTTAATTTTTACTTTGTTCTATTTTGTTTCTGTATAGTTATTATAATTTTATTTTGTGTTCTTTTAATTCATATATATTATCTTACAATCTTTATTTTTACTTTGATTTATTTTTAATATGCACCTCTTTGCGCAATCTTTTAGACTAACTTTAATTATAATCCTACCGTTTTTCTTTATTATGCTTACTGTTTTTATTTTATTTTTACTGTTATATATTTTTAAGTACAAAAATCTAATGTATTAACTTATATTACCCACGCACAGGCTGCGCCTTAGTGGGTTCCCTTTCCTATTATTATAAAACTTGTAATGTGAAATATATAAATTGGGAAAAAATAAAGGAAATTAAAAAAAAAAATAATAAAAAAAAAAAAATTTTAGAAAATTTCAAAACAAAAAAAAAAACATTTTCTAATATCTCTAACACCAGAGAAAGTATCTTTAATCTTGTCTATGTTATTTGTATCATACCAATACCGTCCTCTAATGAAGAGGAAGAAATGTCTGCCAGGTTCAGGCACTTTGTCTGTAAAAGTGAACGGTGTCACTTACTAGCTGGACAATTGCTACGTCGTCTTGTCAGTTACTGACAAATCTATCACACAGGTGATACTAAGACTGCCCCACTATTAAAGAAGATAATTACCTTGCCCACACTGCCTGGACTGGTCTGCCTGGTGTACATCTCCATGTCTGCCAGGTCAAGACAGACGATGCGCACCGTATCAGTAAATTTGAAGGCACTCGCTAGCTGCACTATGGCGACGTCATCCTGCCAGTGTAAAGCATCCCCTCCGTATTCCTCCGGTAACCGAATTGCTCGCACCTGCAACATTAAACAAATAGATAAATTATAGGAAAGTCTGCAAATTAGTAAACATACATAATTCAAAAGTACATTTTTAACCCTATTTTAAACTCTAGACGTCATGTCAATAAGACAACTTTACGCCAAAACTGCTCTCCTACATCTCATCCATAATAATCTTCATATTACAAATCAACCAAAAGCCATAATAAAAACCAGGTCATCAACAAATAAAACACTGAACAATCCGATAACACATACCACACACGGACAAAGACACTTTCAATACTACGCAACCAAACTTTTTAACAGTATGCCCATTACTTTGAAACAACTAATGACTACAAATACATCTACAAACTTTCTCAAAAAACATATCGTAGCCTGGATAAAAAATCAAGATATTCACTTTATTCAAAAGATTATAATTCCAAACCAAACATAACCAAAATATGATAAGTAAAATTAAATATTATACACGTTCTTCAAGAATTATCCAAAATACATACACGCACATATAAATGTGTGTTTTCAATATATGTCTCTGAAAAAAAAAAAAACTTTCTACTACAACACATAAATACCTGTCACACTTAATCACAAACACGTTAACACCTCAGCACAGGTTCTCCTAGTGAGGTGCTCACGTTACATATAATATCACCCACACACAGTTTTACCTATATCTACCTATGTTCTTTATTTTTTATACCTTTTTTCTGCACTTTTTCTCTGTACTACAATATAAACCACTGTAATCATTTGTAAAACATGTACTCAAGAATAGACATAAAATAAATAAACCGTATCTCACCTACTTTAAGTAAAGACCCTACTATCTTAATATAACTTTTTTTTTAATATTAACTCCACACAGGAGGCCCTGAAGAAAATAATTTCCCTCTGCTGTGGGAGGGTATTTTTGTGGAGAGGAAGGAGTGAACATGGGTCTTGAAGAGTCCCATGTTCTAGGAGGGAGGAAACACAGAGGCCGGCAGTTCGTTCCAAAGCCGAGCTGTTGAACTTAAGAACGAATCGTAGAAGCGACCCGTTCTCATATGACAAATGTCAGCCGTGTACAAATGTTGGGCGCGCGTTTGGCGTGTATCCCGACTACGCACCGGTGCCCAAGGTATCAATGACGCTAGTTCCTCAGAGCATCTTCCATTGTAATACCGATAGAACAAGGACAGCATACCTACCTGACGCCTGTGCTCTAAAGATTGCAGTCCGCTTGTTAAGATTGGGGAATCTATCAAACGGACCGCCCGTTTCTGCACAGAGTCAAGGATTTTTTTCAGGTATTTAGGGGCTCCGGACCAGAGAGCTTAACTTAACTAACGGTGAATTAACTCTCTCTGGGAAGCCTACGAGTCTCTTATTATCCATCCTTGTAATCTGTTCTTATGTTTGCTGTTTCTTTGAATGCAGAAGGGTTGGTGGTTCTGTTCCGACCATTTGTTACGAAATAAAATAAAAAAAGATTTAACTAAAACCTTTGCCAATAATACATGTCCGTGTTTAGACGAAAAATTGTAATGCGACCCATTTTTAAAACTTGTTTATGTTTTATTTAATATTTCGAAAAAAAATATTTATTTCGAATAAAATTTAATAGCGTATTCATCACCTTTCAAAAACAGTTTTTAGTTTTTGGATACGCTCAGAAATATTCCATTTATTTGGATTTTATTGAGAAGCGGAAATACACAAGAATTATCCGACTTTCTTACTGCATCTTTATACATAATATGCCAGAGGCCTAAAGATTTCATTGTTATAATCTTTTAAAGCTTTCTCCAATTATTGCATAGTTTGAATTTAAACAAATATCGTTAAAGTAAGGTGTTTTCAAGTTAACAATTCGGAAAACTCGGGGGGTATTCATGCATTTGTGTTCTATAATAATTGGGTTAGATATATCTAGGAGTAGCGAGCGAAACTAGCTTTGGGATTATTAGAATTTGAATTTATTTCCAACCGCTCTGAAAGAAAAGATAGAGTTTCCAGTATTTATTTGTATTTATTTCCAACGGCTCTGAAAGAAAAGATAGAGTTTCCAGTATTTATTTGTATTTATTTCCAACGGCTCTGAAAGAAAAGATAGAGTTTCCAGTATTTATTTCCAACGGCTCTGAAAGAAAAGATTTGGTTTCCAGTATTTATTTGTATCTGTAGCGGAGTTGGCTAGTTGTTATCATTGATTGAGTGATTTTTAGCAAATAGTGATTGTATTTTCATTTAACTTTTACATATTTTTTTATCTAGTTTTATAGGACCGGCCAATCTGTATACACACCGGACTTTATAAATGCTGTTATTTATAAAAAAAAAAAAAATGGTGGCATATATAAACTCCAGCGTGACGAATGCAACGCTGTTATATCGGATAAACTGGCCGGTGAGAAATGTAGGATAGGCAGTGCTTATTTGTGTCTATAGGGAATGTACGCCTCTGAAAGATAACCAACAATTTAGTAAGTACTATTTTTTTAAATGCTTATTAAAAAATAGTTTTAAAAATTAAAAGTACATAGTTTACAAAAATATAATATGAAATAATTTAAAAAAAGTTTAAGTATGAGTACAAAAGTATAAATAACATGGTTTGAAAGTATAGGAATAATAATTATTAATATAACTAACTAACCATCACGCCGTTTCCCCGCAGGGGTAGGCAGAGAGGACAGACCGCCAAACAACTCGGTCTTGGCACACACTCCTTGCCTCATTCACATTCATACATCGTCTCATACATACTAACTAGCCATCACGCCGTTTCGGTAGGCAGAGAGGACGGACCGCCAAACAACTCGTCTAACATCGTATCATACATACTAACTAGCCATCACGCCGTTTCGGTAGGCAGAGAGAACGGACCGCCAAACAACTCGTCTAACATCGTCTCATACATACTAACTAGCCATCACGCCGTTTCGGTAGGCAGAGAGGACGGACCGCCAAACAACTCGGTCACACCACACACTCCTTGCCTCATTCACATTCATACATCGTCTCATACATACTAACTAGCCATCACGCCGTTTCGGTAGGCAGAGAGGACGGACCGCCAAACAACTCGGTCACACCACACACTCCTTGCCTCATTCACATTCATACATCGTCTCATACATACTAACTAGCCATCACGCCGTTTCGGTAGGCAGAGAGGACGGACCGCCAAACAACTCGGTCACACCACACACTCCTTGCCTCATTCACATTCATACATCGTCTCATACATACTAACTAGCCATCACGCCGTTTCGGTAGGCAGAGAGGACGGACCGCCAAACAACTCGTCTAACATCGTCTCATACATACTAACTAGCCATCACGCCGTTTCGGTAGGCAGAGAGGACGGACCGCCAAACAACTCGTCTAACATCGTCTCATACATACTAACTAGCCATCACGCCGTTTCGGTAGGCAGAGAGGACGGACCGCCAAACAACTCGTCTAACATCGTCTCATACATACTAACTAGCCATCACGCCGTTTCGGTAGGCAGAGAGGACGGACCGCCAAACAACTCGTCTAACATCGTCTCATACATACTAACTAGCCATCACGCCGTTTCGGTAGGCAGAGAGGACGGACCGCCAAACAACTCGTCTAACATCGTCTCATACATACTAACTAGCCATCACGCCGTTTCGGTAGGCAGATAGGACGGACCGCCAAACAACTCGTCTAACATCGTCTCATACATACTAACTAGCCATCACGCCGTTTCGGTAGGCAGAGAGGACGGACCGCCAAACAACTCGGTCACACCACACACTCCTTGCCTCATTCACATTCATACATCGTCTCTTACATACTAACTAGCCATCACGCCGTTTCGGTAGGCAGAGAGGACGGACCGCCAAACAACTCGGTCACACCACACACTCCTTGCCTCATTCACATTCATACATCGTCTCATACATACTAACTAGCCATCACGCCGTTTCGGTAGGCAGAGAGGACGGACCGCCAAACAACTCGGTCACACCACACACTCCTTGCCTCATTCACATTCATACATCGTCTCATACATACTAACTAGCCATCACGCCGTTTCGGTAGGCAGAGAGGACGGACCGCCAAACAACTCGTCTAACATCGTCTCATACATACTAACTAGCCATCACGCCGTTTCGGTAGGCAGAGAGGACGGACCGCCAAACAACTCGGTCACACCACACACTCCTTGCCTCATTCACATTCATACATCGTCTCATACATACTAACTAGCCATCACGCCGTTTCGGTAGGCAGAGAGGACGGACCGCCAAACAACTCGTCTAACATCGTCTCATACATATTAACTAGCCATCACGCCGTTTCGGTAGGCAGAGAGGACGGACCGCCAAACAAATCGTCTAACATCGTCTCATACATACTAACTAGCCATCACGCCGTTTCGGTAGGCAGAGAGGACGGACCGCCAAACAACTCGTCTAACATCGTCTCATACATACTAACTAGCCATCACGCCGTTTCGGTAGGCAGAGAGGACGGACCGCCAAACAACTCGTCTAACATCGTCTCATACATACTAACTAGCCATCACGCCGTTTCGGTAGGCAGAGAGGACGGACCGCCAAACAACTCGTCTAACATCGTCTCATACATACTAACTAGCCATCACGCCGTTTCGGTAGGCAGAGAGGACGGACCGCCAAACAACTCGTCTAACATCGTCTCATACATACTAACTAGCCATCACGCCGTTTCGGTAGGCAGAGAGGACGGACCGCCAAACAACTCGTCTAACATCGTCTCATACATACTAACTAGCCATCACGCCGTTTCGGTAGGCAGAGAGGACGGACCGCCAAACAACTCGTCTAACATCGTCTCATACATACTAACTAGCCATCACGCCGTTTCGGTAGGCAGAGAGGACGGACCGCCAAACAACTCGTCTAACATCGTCTCATACATACTAACTAGCCATCACGCCGTTTCGGTAGGCAGAGAGGACGGACCGCCAAACAACTCGTCTAACATCGTCTCATACATACTAACTAGCCATCACGCCGTTTCGGTAGGCAGAGAGGACGGACCGCCAAACAACTCGTCTAACATCGTCTCATACATACTAACTAGCCATCACGCCGTTTCGGTAGGCAGAGAGGACGGACCGCCAAACAACTCGTCTAACATCGTCTCATACATACTAACTAGCCATCACGCCGTTTCGGTAGGCAGAGAGGACGGACCGCCAAACAACTCGTCTAACATCGTCTCATACATACTAACTAGCCATCACGCCGTTTCGGTAGGCAGAGAGGACGGACCGCCAAACAACTCGTCTAACATCGTCTCATACATACTAACTAGCCATCACGCCGTTTCGGTAGGCAGAGAGGACGGACCGCCAAACAACTCGTCTAACATCGTCTCATACATACTAACTAGCCATCACGCCGTTTCGGTAGGCAGAGAGGACGGACCGCCAAACAACTCGTCTAACATCGTCTCATACATACTAACTAGCCATCACGCCGTTTCGGTAGGCAGAGAGGACGGACCGCCAAACAACTCGTCTAACATCGTCTCATACATACTAACTAGCCATCACGCCGTTTCGGTAGGCAGAGAGGACGGACCGCCAAACAACTCGTCTAACATCGTCTCATACATACTAACTAGCCATCACGCCGTTTCGGTAGGCAGAGAGGACGGACCGCCAAACAACTCGTCTAACATCGTCTCATACATACTAACTAGCCATCACGCCGTTTCGGTAGGCAGAGAGGACGGACCGCCAAACAACTCGTCTAACATCGTCTCATACATACTAACTAGCCATCACGCCGTTTCGGTAGGCAGAGAGGACGGACCGCCAAACAACTCGGTCACACCACACACTCCTTGCCTCATTCACATTCATACATCGTCTCATACATACTCTTCTATTATTCTGACTCTTGACATGGCCGACTCGAGTATCTGATTCACTTGATCGTGCCATGTCTTCCTCGGGCGTCCCCGACTTCTGCTACCATTCGCATTTGCATCCTATATACTCCTTACACTCCTATCTTCGCTCATTCGCCCAAATGCCCCAACCATCTAAGCGTCCCTTTCTTAATCTTACTCATTACGTTTACATCAGCCTTGCACTCTTTGCGGATCTCCACATTCCTCACACGATCAAACATGGTTTTACCACACATACGCCTCAGGGATCTCATTTCAACAGCATCTAATCTACTTTCATCGTTTCTCTGCCAGTTCCATGCCTCACTTCCATACATCAAGGTAGGTACCAGCACTCCATTGTGGACTGCTTACTTCACTTCTTTGGACAATTTTTTGTTAGCGCCAACTGCGTTCAGTCCTCCATTAATGGAGTTACCTGCATTTCCCCTTGTTTCAATATCTCTGTCAGCCTTCCCACCTCTCTAGAACATAGGTACTTCCTAAATACACAAACTCATCCACCTTCTCCAAGTATTCCTCAGCAACAACTATATTGCACACTGTTTTCGTACTCTCTCTTTCAAATAACATCACTTTAGACTTACTTACATTCATCATTAACTCATTCTTCATACATACTTGGTTCATCCTAGACACGAGAGACTGCAGATCCTCCATACTATTAGCAATCAGCACCGCATCATCAGCATACAACAGGCAACATACTTTCAAATTATTAATATTATTTATGTTAAGATGATTGACATGGTAATTTAATTAACATTAACGTAAAAAGACAGAGATTGAATGTAGGTTTGCTCATCTATTGATAACTAACGGAGAAATTACGGGAAATACGAGCTATAGAAAATAATTTTGCTGGATGGAAATAGGAATAACTTTTACCGGATTTTGAACAAAAGCATATACAAAATTTTGTCTTTGTGAAACTGTGGATAAATCAAAACAAACCTCTGATTGCTGTCTGCCTATATCTGTAGAAGTCCAGGAAGAGGAGAGGGTTCCTGCAACCACTCGATAGTCAGCCACGTCAACTTGGTGGTCGTGAGATCGGTCGGAGAAGCAGTGCGCCGCTGGAAACCAATAACGATAATTTTATTTATTTATTTATTTAGACGCCGTAAAAGGCTTTTACAATATACATGATTTATGTTTACAGTGGTTCACAGGAGCGAAACAGTATTATGTTAAACAGAATAATTACAGAGAAATTATATTGAAAATTAAACAAAAATAACATCTGGTATACATAGATACATTAGTATTTTTATTTTCAATCCGTACAGTAGTTTAGTATTGAGGTTATTGTTACCTTCAATATTGAATTTGGTTGAATTTGCTGAGAACTAAGAGTTAGCTCTATTGAATCAGGGCTGTCAGTAAGACATCTCATAACAATTTTGGGAAAAATTATAGTTTTGATTAAGTATATAAAAATGTTAGATAACACTCTTCTGTCTGATATCTGATGTAAGTGCATTGTTTAGGTTCTGTGATAACTTATGAATAGAATGGTATTATGCCTAATAACATTGATAATTACGACAGAGGTATGTTATTATAGCCTTTTTATAGCTATATTCCGTGCAGTTGAACACATCTACTACTTCTGAGAAAGCATTGCCAACTGCATGCAATCTAGGTATAAGGGAGTTTCTAAATGACGCAGTCCTGATATTGTTATTAAAATTAAAATGAATTTTGGATCGAGTGGTTCTAGTGGGTATATGGAAGGTAATTAGGCTTAATATATCAGGGCTGTCTATAATACCATTGACAATTTTAAAAATAAAAGTCAAATCGGAAATAAGTCTTCTATCTGAGAGTTTAAGTAGGTTTAATTCTTTCATCAAGTGATTGTAATTTATTGATTCTATATTTTAATTGTGATAAGATTCCCCTGTCCAAACTGGTGTAGACTCTTCTAAACCCAGAAAGGATAGTCGTGCCATTGAGCCTATTGAGGTTTTGTTCCTAAATACAAGACAAGTTGAACCTACATAACAAGTAGGAGGATGATATTGTAGATAAAAAGAAATATCGCCTCATGAACCTTAAAGAGAGATCCTTAAGCGAACTCCACGTGTTCATTCCGAGAATAGCTCTTCGCTGTCTTATTGTTTTGCAAATACATATAACTTCTGTATAAAACTGTTCTCATATAAAAGGTATTCATGTTTGTCAAAAGTACATTTGAAAATACACAATATTTTGTAAATGAAAAAGAAAGAATAAAGGTTAACATACAGACAACAGGGACACTGAAATAACAACTGAAATACTTACTTCTCACTACTACAAAGTGTTTAAGCATGTCCCTATTTTCTGTCTGTTTACCAGAATATATTATCTAAACTCCTGAGAGATTAAGGGCGTCTCTGCCTCAGAACTCACCGGTTACCACCAGTTGACTTCTAACCAGGCTGCCGCCGCATATCTGTTGGTACTGGCCTTCGAGTCCTGGTTGCTTGCGGTAGATGGCTACGTGCCACGGAAACTCATTTGTACTCACAAGTTGTCCCCCCCACACGCGTTGCGACAAAGACTCGTATTCCAACCCGCAATCTGAAATTATAAAGTCATCAACATAATCACAATACTGCGAGTGTAACAATGGTAACAGCATCTGCTCTGTAGATGCCTGGTCTAACGTCAAAGATAAACCATTCTCATCTTACTTCTGGGACTGTGGCAACTTCTATTTATAAACTTCATACTTTTTACAAAATCATGGCCAGGGAATGTTACTTCATGTTCAAGTTTCGGGGATATTTGCTTTGTTTGGCATACATTTCCAACATTTTCTTGGTTAAAAAATAAAACAATTTTTCTTACAGAAAGAAAACAATTCGGATCGCGTACATTCACAAAAAACCGAATTCATGGTTAAAAATAAATGTTATTTTCGATAGAATTGTGATTCTTTTGTGGGTATTTTAGACATGCATTGGTAACCTGCTCCCACCCATTCGAATGTAGAAAATTTACTACATCGTAAAAATAGATGACACTCTTAGAATCAAGTATTTCATGTCTCATTCAATAATAACCAGAAAGCAGTATAAAAAAAGATAAATTGAACATGACGTCAAGGACAAACATTTGCCAAAGAACACGAATTTCAAAGTTATAAAATAAAACGTATTATGATACTATGCCGCGTTGAATAAATTAATGAGCTTGGGTACGTGCTTACTTACAAAATACATTATTTTCGTTCAGGAGAATTGGTCATCTAAAGGTCACTGAAGATAAAAATAGTCAGAATTGTCCTGTGTGCGGATCTTCTGAGCGGGTCTGTGTTCTGGGTCTTATATCGGGTGAAATTTACAGGACAAACAAAGCAAATTGTTCAGGAAACACTAAATGAGGCTTTTGAATAATAAAGTATAATAATTTATTTATTTAATGAATACAACAAGGTTTTCATATGAAGCCGATACTTCTATAGCTGTGATATGATATTATAATCTTTTTTTATAAGGAACAGTGCCTGTGGCGGACGGACCCGGCCAACATAGGGGATTTCAACTACTTTTAAATAATGTAAAAAATTATTGTTTGCATGTAATACTAGCTGAAGCCCGGCGTTGCCCGGGCTCTTCTTCCATGTAGGCAGTCACCTCCCTCTTATTTTGAAAAAATCTCGGAAGAAAATCGTAGATTTGTATTAAAATCAAATACACGCGGCCAAGGGCATCTGCTAAACAAGTCACTTTTACTATTAGTTGGGTAGGGCATCTGCTAAACAAGTCACTTTTACTATTAATTGGGAAGGGCATCTGCTAAACAAGTCACTTTTACTATTAGTTGGGTAGGGCATCTGCTAAACAAGTCACTTTTACTATTAGTTGGGTAGGGCATCTGCTAAACAAGTCACTTTTACTATTAGTTGGGTAGGGCATCTGCTAAACAAGTCACTTTTACTATTAGTTGGGTAGGGCATCTGCTAAACAAGTCACTTTTACTATTAGTTGGGAAGGGCATCTGCTAAACAAGTCACTTTTACTATTAGTTGGGAAGGGCATCTGCTAAACAAGTCACTTTTACTATTAGTTGGGTAGGGCATCTGCTAAACAAGTCACTTTTACTATTAGTTGGGTAGGGCATCTGCTAAACAAGTCACTTTTACTATTAGTTGGGTAGGGCATCTGCTAAACAAGTCACTTTTACTATTAGTTGGGTAGGGCATCTGCTAAACAAGTCACTTTTACTATTAGTTGGGTATGGCATCTGCTAAACAAGTCACTTTTACTATTAGTTGGGAAGGGCATCTGCTAAACAAGTCACTTTTACTATTAGTTGGGTAGGGCATCTGCTAAATAAGTCACTTATAATAACTTATACTAATTTTCCTTTTTTAAGATTTTTCAGAAAAAAAAATCAATGTTAACTTTATCAAGAAAATAATGCATTTTTTACAAACCATGTGTAATTTTCTGAGATTACGGTTTTTCCCGAAATGGATTTTGCGATATGATTGTTTAGTTAAAAAAAAATTAAGTTTTGATTTTTTTAAAGATTTTTAAAGTTTCGACTAAGATTTTTGATCTTGATATTCCATTTTTCTCTTTATTTTCTGAAGGTAAAATAGGATGTAATGACAACATATAGCAATAATAGCATAAATAATTCAAAATTATGTTTTTAAATACGTGTTAATAATCTAATATACCTTGACCTTAGAGTAACAATATGCGTGTTATTCTTAGGGTGGTACCAACCTAATAATATTAAAAATAAAATAAAAGATTAAAAAAACGAGATAATCTCTTGTTTCATTTCTCGGGTTCTATGCCGGTTTGCCCTTCCTTATTCTTTAACCAAAATTTCAACTCCTGCTCTGATGACGGACACTAACGCTCTCTGATGAAACTTTGGCTAAATAAGGAGAAAGTGCAACACGGCATAATAACACAAAAATAAATCACGATAATGGTTTTGCCCGTGAAAATCTCAAATCATATCTCTAATAATATTATGAAAATATCAAATCATATCTCTAATACTATTATTAAATCTCAAATCATATCTCTAATACGATTTGAGATTTAATCGTATTAAATATAATAAAATATATAAAAATACAAATCATATCTCTAATACTATTATTAAATCTCAAATAATATCTCTAATACTATTATTAAATCTCAAATCATATCTCTAATAAAATGAAAACTAAAAAAAAGAAACAAACTGAAGTAGTGATCTACAAACAAATACTTATACACAATCAATAATCATTTTATGACACTGAATTAATTTAGTTAAGGCTTATTGGATGGAAAAAAGTGATTAATATAGCACATACCGTTCTTAAACTGATCTCCTGCCACTATTGCACAACTGAATAAAAATACAAATTGGTTAAGAATCATTTTAGCTCAGAAGAGGTTTGATAAACGTCTTGTCGACTACTGACTTCAGTGAATAACTATATCCCAGATCAGTGATTTCCTCACATATATACAGGGTGGCAAAAACAAATATTCCCTAGATTATTTCATGCTCAGTATTGTATTCCCCACAATATGGAGTTTCGAAAAGACCCTTTGACTTCTCCAACTGGTCGCTCGACCCACCGCCTTGCGCTGCAGGAGGAGGGATATATTTATACGTCATTTCTGGACGCACTAATTCCTAGATTTCTACCCATCTCTGATAACTTTTTCCTTCCGAGAACTTCCTTTCCCGCCTCTCCTTAAAAATACACACAGCATTCCCAAAGATGACAGAAACCCTGAGGGATTTGTTTAATTTGATTGCCCTCAGATTTGGCAAATGCAGCAATACCGTTAAAAAATACTGTTCAACGCATTCTGTACTGACCTGTGTGAGACATGGTGTCACTACCGAACTTGCTCGATGGAACGACTCCGAATTCAATATAATGACGCCTGTAGAATCACATTTGGATACCGAAGATACAGCAGCGCATCGACAATGTTCACGGAACTAGGACTGAATGGATTTGCCGGCCTGATGAGACACCGGGTCACTGGAGCCAGGATGCGGCTAATGGCCTCCACCAACACGGTGGTGACCGCAGCCTACCAGCACCAAGCGCCACTACTGAGTGAGCGCAAGACCACACCCTGCATAGTTGTCCTTATTTGTTAATTTATTATATCTATTATACAAAAAAATGTATATCTATATGGGACGTGTGGGATGGCACTAACCTCCCCACATTCTGGAATAAAATATATATATTTTTTTAAATTTTTCCGATTTTATTTCCGGGTTAAATCTTCCCCATAGGAAAAACTAAACACTTCCACACACTTTTCCACAAATAATCATCTAGTCAATCAACATTATGCAAGTGCATTATATAAGCAAAATAAATACAAAACAATACAAGAATACAATACAGAGATCAAATGGGAAAATAATTCACCGACTCCAGATATTTTCATATCAGAGGGTTCGGCTCGGTAGAACTTCTAATAGGGCCTATAACTCCTACTAATCACTCAACATAAATATTTAAAAAATATTTATTTTTATTATTATTTATTTTATTTGGTACAATATTTTTTTACATTTCAAAGTTTTCCAGTAATGTTGGCCTCACTGGGTGGCTTGCCCGTGCTGAGGCCTTCATTTTATAATATGAAAATATAATCTAAATACAATCTACAATATAAGATAAAATAATACATTTAAAATATAATCTTGTGTGTTTGTGAGTGATGTGTGTTTATATTGGTTTTGTGTGTTACGTGTAGGTTTTATTTTTATTTTATGCTATGACATTTTGGTAATATTGTCTTTTTTGTTGTTTAATCCATTTTGTAATTTTGTGTGTGAATTTATTTTTATTTTCCTCAATTTTAATTTCTATTTTTAGACTGTTGAAAGCTTTTATATCATGGTATTGGTAGTGTTTTTGTCCAAAGCTTGAATTTACTGTTGGAGTTTTTATGTTTTCTTTGTACGCTTGTCTAACTGGTCTGTTAGTGTTATTTTGTGTATGTTGAAATTTATTTTTTTTTGTTAAAAATGTAGTTTAGTAGTGTTTTAACGTATAATTGGCGTATATTTAGTACATCACAGCTGTTGAATATTTGGTCTGTATCAGTCAGTTATGAATCTATGTTTTTTAGTATTACCTTTAAGATCGTTTTCTGTGCGGTTTCTATGTAATTGATAGCCGAGTTTGTTGCTCCTCCCCAAGCAATAATTCCATATTCTATTATTGATTGGCAGAGTGCAAAATATATTGTTTTCAATTGTTTTATTTTAAATATGTTTCTTATGTTTAGGAAAATGTGTATTGTTATTTATTCGTGATTTGTTTGATGTGAGGTATCCATCTAAGGTTATGGTCAATTACGATTCCTAGATACTTTATTTGTTCTGTTTTTTCTAGAGGAGGGCAATCGCATATGTTGATGTTTAAACATTCGTGTATTTTTATGGTGTTTGTGTTGTTTTTTGGCTGTCCCGTGCTATTTATACTGTATGTTGTGAATTTTGTCTTTGATATGTTAAGTGTAAGTATGTTTGAGTCTAGCCATGTTTTCACTTGCGAGATTCCCAAATTCGCTATGTTATATACATTATTCCAATCCTTAGATTTGAAAAGTAAAACTGTGTCATCAGCATAGCTAACTATTTCACCGTCTATTTTCATGCTGCAAAGTTCATTTATGTAAATAGTAAAAAGAACGGGCCCTAGTATGCTTCCTTGTGGAACTCCATATGTAATCGGCAGTGGTTTACTAGTATTGTTGTTAATTTTGACTTGTTGAGTTCTGTTACTCATATAACTTTTAAATAGTTGAAGTTCTTTGCCTTTGATACCCATGTTTTCTAATTTTTTCAAAAGTGAATTGTGGCAGATTGAGTCAAAGGCTTTAGCTAAATCTAGATATATCGCTATGCATTTGTACCCTTGATCTAAGTTGCTATGTATATAATCTACTGTACATGCCAAAGCTTTTTTTGTGCCTATTTTGTCTCTAAATCCATATTGGTTATCCGAGATTAATTTGTTTTCTTCAAGGTATTTTATAATTTGGTTTTTTAATACTCTTTCGAAAATCTTTGAAAGCGAGTTTAACAGAGTGATTAGTCTCTAGTTAGTTATTTCCATTTTGTCTCCGGATTTTAAATGGGGATAAGTAGTCCTTTTTTAAGAGTACTAGAAAAGCATTATTAGGTGCGTCATTTGTGGGAAATGTAAAAAAATGACAAAAAATGAATATTTTGATTTTTTCTCATAATATATGAAAATATTTTATTCTTATTTCGTCTATGTATCAGAAATTCCGTAGATTTTTGTCATTTTTTTCCTTTTTCCCAAAAAATATTTATTTTCCCTAGATCTAGGGAAATTTCCCTAGACGTAACATCACTGTCCCACATACAACAACGCTGCGTTTTATAACCAATCGGCCATTTTGTATTTTGACTGTCTAAAATAAGACGTGACGAGCACAAACTGGTTTTGCAACAAAAATGTCTACAATAACACAGGTGGGTACTTTTAAAATCGTCGAAACGTAAAATATAATTTCCGCTAATTTTTAGACAATAGAAAGAGCTGGGAAAAGTTTGTAACATCAGCGAATCAGTTGCACGAAAACCTAAACGAAAAGCGCCATCACGGAACAATGGAAGCGGGTTGTGGGCGTGTTTCTGTGCCCGAAATAATCTCAACTTTTCTATACTAACTTGAAAACGTGAAATCGAAAAAACGTTTTATGTAAATATGGTTATTTTTTCTTCATCCGATGAAATGTACAAAAAGAGAGACTGAAATGTTAATAGACTTCTCTTTCTTTACAGGATATGGACATTTACATTTAGAAATGTTTTGTCTGCCCAACTAGGAGGAATTCCCGTTTTATAACAGGAAAAAGTTAGGATAATTTGCAAACGTATTTTGTAAACATAAGATTTAAAAAATATAATTTAAACAAAACGTATTTTAAAACATAACAGTTGGTTGATGTTTATTTACCAAAGCTATTAAAATAATGAGAGACACACAAAGCATTTTAAACAAAAATATCGGAAACTGTAGATTTCATTTCATATTATAGTCGTATGTACATATTTTTTTTGGACAAACGAACAACATTTTGTTCTAAATACATATTTTGTAAAAAAAAAAAAATTGACTTGTTTTTTTGTGATTTTTTTATCCAATGGAGGGATTGGATTCATATATATATATTTACCGCAAACATAAATTAATGCCATTTCTCAAAATATTAATATGAAAACATAACATATAAACCTGCTTACTGCGGTTAATGAATCCAGTTAGATCTCACCGTTTATCCCATATAATGACGAGCGATCTCTCTAAACGTTTTTGCAAAATTGGAAAATATGCCAAGAAATCACTCCACCGGATTTAAAAGTTGCACATATTTATATATATTTTTTTCTTTATTTAATATTCAATTTGCAATTACATGTAATAACATTACATTAAGTTTGTTTTCTTTTTCTTTATAGTAATATTCGAGTAATTGATTCGAACTGCTGTTTGTTCAGCATACTTATTTAGAATGTATTCGAATTGCTGTTTGTTCAGCATACTTGTTTAGAATTGATTCGAACTGCTGTTTGTTCAGCATACTTTTTAAGAATTGATTCAAACTGTTGTTTGTTCAGCATATTTGTTTAGAATTGATTCGAACTGCTGTTTGTTCAGCATACTTCTTTAGAATTCATTATTATTTTGAAACGACAAAAACGACAGAATTGGTCCTTTTCGAGCCGGATTTTGCGTTCGCCTTCAGGTAGAAATTGTACTCCCTGGATAGATTCAATAGTTTTAAACGTTTCAATTATCATTTCAGTGCCTTTTCTACCGCGCAACCGACCACAGGTTACGTGCAATTTGCCGTGGAGTTTTTGTGCTGGCAGAGAGGGGAAACACTGAGGACACCAAATACAAGGTAGAACTTTCAGTATTCTGGTGGTATCCTCTCAGAGTTCCATTCCGTTCCCTTCGTACACAAGAAACTCGCCGGAAATATTCCAAGAGAACACCAGAATTGGCATTAAATATAGTTAATTCAGTTCTAAATGCAATCATGTTTTCAGTTTTATAAAATTCCAAAAGACATCTTGACAAATTTTAGTTTGCAATCGTACTTAGCATTATTTTGGGCAACATCGCTTTTCTTGCACCTCTTGATTAAATAAATAAATAAATTGCCGACGACCCGGGCTATAAAATATGATAATGCTCTGTGAACGACGTCTGTTCTGACACGGGTTTGATCGATCGGTTGTTTCTCAAAACTTGACTGTATATTTGTGAGAAAAAGAATGCCCTACTGTTTGGTGTTGCCTCGGGGCCCCCAAGCTTCTAGTTACGGCCCTGGCCCCTGACTGAGTAGCGGAGGATCGAGACAAGTTTAGTACGTAACCAGTTAGTACGGAATGTGTGAGTTATAAACAGCCAATACTTGAACATTTACAGAAAGGTATTTATTCATTTATTTGCTACTAAAATCAGTTCTTTACGCATCGTATTGGAGATACACCGAGTAACAGAGCTGATCCGCGTGACGAACATTAATAAAAAGATACAAAACGAATATATCAATCGCAATTTGCTACATTTACACAAGTCAAAGTTCGATCAGCTCTGACTCATTGTGGTTGATGGTGAAAGGCAGGTCATGTGCGGCCGCAATAGGATATAATCACAATATTTTGGAGTTGTTGACGTACATTGAGTTGGCAGCGCTGATGCTGTTCGAGTCAAAGTTCGTTCTGCTCTGTCTCTTGGCATTTGATGGTGAAGGGCGGTTTAGGCATGTGACGTCACAGTGCCCATAATGACTTCTTCCAGCCGCCTACACCACGTAAGTGCGTAAACTTTTACCTAGAACTACCGTCCTAACGCCTTTTTTAATAAAAATATGTAATATGCGACTCCTTACATTTGCGATTATTGACAATAGTGCTCTTTATTATTATTTTCGTAAATATTAATATACGCGTCAAACCTTATATTTGACAAAAGATTGTGAAAGCTGATCGATTTGAGGTTCGATAGGAAGATACTTCCAATCTAAAATTCACTTAACCAAGAAATCAATAAACGCAAGGTCCCCCTTGTTCGAAATAAGGTTAATAAAAATGAATAGGAAAAATAACTAACAAATCTCAAATTATGTAAATAAAAGAACCGTTTGATAAAAATGCACACATTATTAATTATTATACAAAAAAACCCTGGCTTTTTAAAAGGTACCTATCCCTCAACTAATCTTTCCTCATCCGACCCGCTACATAGTAAAGTAGGTGGGCAGAAGCATCCGTTGCCAAGACCTAAGCAATCCTCACCCCCATGAAGTCGGACACCCATGCTAGGTGACTTATGGCTGAGTTGTTGGTTATCCGATTAATGGTTGACGGAGCCTCCCTCCCAAATTATATTATTAAATTATGTGTATTAATAATTCATTTATTCATATGAAATTTAGCGGTATTTCATTATAATAATATGTTTAATTTATTTATGTCATCTTGTTTTTTTTTACATAATTTTTAAGTGGTTTTTATTAGAGGTTTGTTTGCTATTATTAAAATCCATCATTATTATTTATTATTTTTTACAATTTTAAGCCTTATTTCTAATGAGGGAGACCTTGCGTTTATAATCCCTGATTACGTGATTCTTTAGATTGGTAGTACCTGTCTATCGAACCTCACATCGATCAGCTTCTGCAAAGTTATGTTTGTAAAATATAAGGGATTTAACGTGTGTATTAATGATATAAATAAAAATAATATTAAAGTCCACTATTTTCCATTATGCGTAAGAATGCGTATTAAAAATTCGTATTAAAAACGGTAGATGTAGGAAAAAGTTTACTACAAACTCTGTGAGAAGGGTGATGCCATCATGATTGCCTCGATTTTTGGTAAATGATCGGACTGTCCTTGTAGAAAAGCACTGTCTGTCTGATGGTAGGTATTTACTTTTATGGTTTGGCAAATGATCGGACTGTCCTTGTAGAAAAGCACTGTCTGTCTGATGGTAGGTATTTACTTATATGGTTTGGCAAATGATCGGACTGTTCTTGTAGAAAAGCACTGTGTGTCTGATGGTAGGTATTTACTTATATGGTTTGGCAAATGATCGGACTGTCCTTGTAGAAAAGCACTGTCTGTCTGATGGTAGGTATTTACTTATATGGTTTGGCAAATGATCGGACTGTCCTTGTAGAAAAGCACTGTCTGTCTGATGGTAGGTATTTACTTATATGGTTTGGAAAATGATCGGACTGTCTTTGTAGAAAAGCACTGTCTGTCTGATGGTAGGTATTTACTTATATGTTTTATAAAGATTCAAAAGAAAGTAACCAAATCAACCAAATTTCCAGCATGGTATTTGGTGGCGTTAATTAATATAACTAGAGAAAAATTAAAGTTTTGTCTTGCCTCAAAACTCTACGAGAATTCATTCGATTATCAATCTTTCTCATTACTTCGCAAAATACAGAAGAATATTTCTAGTCCTTCTCACAACGCCTACATTGCTCGATTGGAATCAGATATACAAATACAGAAGACCATTTCTACTGTTACTATTGTGAGTAAGACTAGAAATTGTTGCCTACATTGCTCAATTGGAATCAGATATACAAAATACAGAAGATCATTTCTAGTCTTTCTCACAACGCCTGCATCTTGATTGGAATCAGATATACAAAATAATGAATTATGTTAAAACACAAAGAAAATCTCCCTCTGTACCTGAACACATGACCTATCATTCGACGACAGCAAAGAATTTTTAAATGGAGTTCTACGAATTAAACACAACACAATAAATAGACAGTAAAGTTACATATTTGTTTGCTGATTACTTCTCAACGCTATTTAGAAATTATCCTTAATTATAATAAATGAAGAAATCACCTTGAAATACCTCTCACTCTCAAGCATAGATATTTAAAAAAGGACCAGGAAATGACAGGCTACCAAGAATTTCAATAGGCAACTGCAGGAAATATTTGATATAGTCTTTTTGTTTGCACCATCTATGCCAAATCACTAAAAGAAGGAGCGCTTCCTCTCAAGTTGAAATCAGCCGTTATCAAGCCTATCTATAAAACCGGTGATAAACATGACGTTAAAAACTTCTGTCCAATTTCCCGAATTCTTATTTTAGGCAAATTTCTGAAACACTTGTCTTTGATCAATTATGCTTTGGTACTTACACAATAATTCCACTGAATCAGACACGGATTCATGAGAGGTCAGTCTTCTTCATCCAACCTGGCCCTTTTCATTAACTTCTTGCATAGCAAGATGGACATCAAGGAGCAAGTTGATTCTATGTGTATAGACTCATCTAAGGCTTTCGACCGCGTAATATACTCAATCCTTTTGAAAAGGCTTGTCCTACTTGGTGTGCATGGTGACCTGTTTAGATTGAAACACAATATTTTCAAATCTGTGGGTTGTGTGGGTGGTTGGAAAATTTCAGAGAAGACACTTAATCCCCAATCCCCCACAATATTATCTAATCCATTAATTCCCCACACAATATTAAAAAAAAAAATCCGTAGGGGGTGGGGGTGGCTGGAAAATTTCAGACAAGACATTAATTCCCCAATCCCCCAGAATATTATTAAACGCATGGGGGGTTGAGGTAGCTAGGTAATTTCGTGATACTTAATTCCCAAAAATATTTTCACCAGATAATTTGAATGTTTTCAGTTTTTTATGACAATATTTGTCTCTTGTGGATCCCCATTTACATCTGATGTAACAGATTTTTTTTCTTTGACATAGCTCCCTGCTAGACCACTTTGGTGATGACTGATTTAGGGCAATGTTTTGGTTCTGAACGGTGGTCTTCCACTTGAGTGATTCTGAAAGAATTTACCAATCTGGAACTTGCCGCATTAATGAGTGAATTGTGAATATAGTACAAATTAGTTTAATAAAATGTACTTGCTCGCTTCAAGATTTTATTCCGTGACCTCTAGATTTGTATTCAAGGATCGTTCCACGTCCTTCCAGTCAACAACGGTAGCCGTCATTCTGTCATCAACTCGTGTTTGTTTAATGTTATCAATTTCTTTGTTATTTATAAATATAAAGATAAGTAGTGTCGGACACTGCTGTTGTTTATTTATTGGTTTGAAGATTACTAAAAGGAAAATGAACCTTTACTGAGACGCCATGTTCGGCAGATAAAGTTTTATTACATCTATATAAATAGAAATGTAAATGTTCGTTTGTTCAAGAAAGTTCTTCACCGATTGCTTTGAAATTTTAACACAATGTTGCATTCAAATAAGCATGTGTTACAGGTATACCTGTGTTAGGTAAAAACAGTTTTTTTTTAAATATCGTAATTTGTTGGTCGTAAAAATACAGGGGTACAGCTGGTCTATGAACAAATAGTGTTATAGAAATGAATAAATGAAAGAGGTGGGTTAGTGTAAAAAAAATAATTTAAATTAATTTAACTAATTCCTAAATGTAAAAAAACAATAGGACAGTTCAACCATGAATATCTCGGAGTTAAATTTTTTAACTCATTACCAGAAAAAATTAGAAACATGAATGCAAATATAAACGAATTCAAAAGCCACCTTAAAAAGTATTCCGAACAGTTGAACTGAATCATATCAAATATAAACCAACATAACAACACCCCCCATACACACAAGCTCTGCTTATTTATGGGGGTACATCAAATACTTATATTATATTATATTATGTAATTAATAACTGTACTATATTGTGTAATGTAATTCGTGTATCTGTTTTTATTAATAAAAAAAATGTATTTTTAGGTGATTTGTATTCATTTAATGAGATTACACCATAACCTATTTTTAAATCAGTCATAAAGTTGAGAACGTAAAAGATGTCTTCTGTTGAGGTTATTAATCACACTGACTGTTAAATCTGTGTTACTACTATATGGCATACAACTGTGTTATATACGTGTTACTACTATATGGCACACTATATTTATTTATTAAAAAAAACAGTTTTCAACATAAAAAACGTACTCTGCACATCTCACTAGAGCATTCCTGTATCAAGATGTGCAGTTTTTACTTTATATGACTGTGTTATATATGTGTTACTACTATATGGCAAACTAAATGACTGTTAAATCTACTATATGAAATACTATATGACTCTTAAATCTGTGTTACTACTATATGGCATACTATATGACTGTTAAATCTGTGTTACTACTATATGGCATAATATATGACTGTTAAATCTACTATATGAAATACTATATGACTCTTAAATCTGTGTTACTACTATATGGCATACTATATGACTGTTAAATCTGTGTTACTACTATATGGCATAATATATGACTGTTAAATCTACTATATGAAATACTATATGAATGTTAAATCTGTGTTACTACTATATGGCATAATATATGACTGTTAAATCTACTATATGAAATACTATATGACTCTTAAATCTGTGTTACTACTATATGGCATACAACTGTGTTATATACGTGTTACTACTATATGGCACACTATATTTATTTATTAAAAAAAACAGTTTTCAACATAAAAAACGTACTCTGCACATCTCACTAGGGCATTCCTGTATCAAGATGTGCAGTTTTTACTTTATATGACTGTGTTATATATGTGTTAATACTATATGGCAAACTAAATGACTGTTAAATCTACCATATGAAATACTATATGACTCTTAAATCTGTGTTACTACTATATGGCATACTATATGACTGTTAAATCTGTGTTACTACTATATGGCATAATATATGACTGTTAAATCTACTATATGAAATACTATATGAAATACTATATGAATGTTAAATCTGTGTTACTACTATATGGCATACTATATGACTGTTAAATCCACCATATGAAATACTATATGACTCTTAAATCTGTGTTACTACTATATGGCATACTATATGACTGTTAAATCTGTGTTACTACTATATGGCATAATATATGACTGTTAAATCTACTATATGAAATACTATATGAATGTTAAATCTGTGTTACTACTATATGGCATACTATATGACTGTTAAATCCACCATATGAAATACTATATGACTGTTAAATCTGTGTTACTACTATATGGCATACTATATGACTGTTAAATCCACCATATGAAATACTATATGACTCTTAAATCTGTGTTACTACTATATGGCATACTATATGACTGTTAAATCTGTGTTACTACTATATGGCATAATATATGACTGTTAAATCTACTATATGAAATACTATATGAATGTTAAATCTGTGTTACTACTATATGGCATACTATATGACTGTTAAATCCACCATATGAAATACTATATGACTGTTAAATCTGTGTTACTACTATATGGCATACTATATGACTGTTAAATCCACCATATGAAATACTATATGACTGTTAAATCTGTGTTACTACTATATGGCATACTATATGACTGTTAAATCCACCATATGAAATACTATATGACTGTTAAATCTGTGTTACTACTATATGGCATACTATATGACTGTTAAATCCACCATATGAAATACTATATGACTGTTAAATCTGTGTTACTACTATATGGCATACTATATGACTGTTAAATCTGTGTTACTACTATATGGCATAATATATGACTGTTAAATCTACTATATGAAATACTATATGAATGTTAAATCTGTGTCACTACTATATGGCATACTATATGACTGTTAAATCCACCATATGAAATACTATATGACTCTTAAATCTGTGTTACTACTATATGGCATACTATATGACTGTTAAATCTGTGTTACTACTATATGGCATAATATATGACTGTTAAATCTACTATATGAAATACTATATGAATGTTAAATCTGTGTTACTACTATATGGCATACTATATGACTGTTAAATCCACCATATGAAATACTATATGACTGTTAAATCTGTGTTACTACTATATGGCATACTATATGACTGTTAAATCCACCATATGAAATACTATATGACTGTTAAATCTGTGTTACTACTATATGGCATACTATATGACTGTTAAATCCACCATATGAAATACTATATGACTGTTAAATCTGTGTTACTACTATATGGCATACTATATGACTGTTAAATCCACCATATGAAATACTATATGACTGTTAAATCTGTGTTACTACTATATGGCATACTATATGACTGTTAAATCCACCATATGAAATACTATATGACTGTTAAATCTGTGTTACTACTATATGGCATACTATATGACTGTTAAATCCACCATATGAAATACTATATGACTGTTAAATCTGTGTTACTACTATATGGCATACTATATGACTGTTAAATCCACCATATGAATTACTATATGAATGTTAAATCTGTGTTACTACTATATGGCATACTATATGACTGTTAAATCCACCATATGAAATACTATATGACTGTTAAATCTGTGTTACTACTATATGGCATACTATATGACTGTTAAATCCACCATATGAAATACTATATGACTGTTAAATCTGTGTTACTACTATATGGCATACTATATGACTGTTAAATCCACCATATGAAATACTATATGACTGTTAAATCTGTGTTACTACTATATGGCATACTATATGACTGTTAAATCCACCATATGAAATACTATATGACTGTTAAATCTGTGTTACTACTATATGGCATACTATATGACTGTTAAATCCACCATATGAAATACTATATGACTGTTAAATCTGTGTTACTACTATATGGCATACTATATGACTGTTAAATCCACCATATGAAATACTATATGACTGTTAAATCTGTGTTACTACTATATGACTGTTAAATCCACCATATGAAATACTATATGAATGTTAAATCTGTGTTACTACTATATCGCATACTTTATGACTGTTAAATCTACCATATGAAATACTATATGAATGTTAAATCTGTGTTACTACTATATCGCATACTTTATGACTGTTAAATCTATGTTACTACTATATCGCATACTTTATGACTGTTAAATCTATGTTACTACTATATGACTATAACAAACACATATGATATGGAAATAATATCATTGTATTGTAAGAAGTATTTGTTCCACTTGATCGTGCCATGTCTTCCTCGGGCGTCCTATCTTCATATCTTATAGTGTCAACTAACATATGTATTATTTTATTAAAAAATATTTTCCTTATATAAATAAATATCATTGAATCGCTGTCAGCCCTGAATTGTTAATGCCAAGTTGCGATGCCTGTTCAGCTATTCCAAGTACAATTAATTTAGTGGGTAGCAATAAACTCACCTCACCTCATACTTCGACTTATGACCGGTCTTCTACAAACCTAGCATAAAGTAGTTACTAGTATTAGTATTGTTATACTGGTATATATTTCTTTTGAATTATGCATTGTCTTACTGCACTTATATTAATAACTGCATCACTTGCAATAGAGTTTTTGTGCACACATTAATTGTTCTTTAATTTATTGCTATTTTTATCTTGTTTACCACTGTGCGCTTGTAATTCGATTATCACTGTATTGTCAAAGCCATAATGTTGCGTTTGAATAAAAAAATAAATAAAGGTGACGCAATACAAATTTATTGTTTTATCATAAAGTAGAAAGTGAATTTTTTCGTGTTTTGCAGGTCAAGTGTGCTAAATTTGGTCAAAAATTAAATCCACACACAAATAGATGAAATGTACAGTTTCATTTATAGAACACATCGTTGTCAACGAACTTGTGTTAAATATTAAGAGGAAGCTACAAGCCAAAAATGTATATATTCTTGGTATACCTTATATTGTACGTAATAGCCATTCAAATCTCTTGACAAATGGAGTCCATAAACGTTCGATTTCAAGAACAAAACTGGTTTTTATTTATTTTCTAAATAATTTTATAAGAAAGTAAAAGAGTTAATCAAGTGAAACTGTCACAGATAATCTTAGCTATAATACTATATATTTCAAAAATTGTTTCATTTACGCGTTCATACATTTCTATTGAAGAAAATATTTTTTTTAGTAGTTAACATTTATATTTATTATTGAGTAATTTATTATTTTATTTGTATTCTACTCGTATTATAATCATACTTCTATTTTTGTAGTTATAGGAAAACCTTCAATTTATATAAAGCATATTTTTGGTATTCATAATGTACACCAATTCGTTATAAAGATGCATTCCGGAGGAGATAAATATGTAATGCATCTATTTCAGTTTTTTTTTGGCAAATTTTCAAATTCTTATTGAATCTTAGATAGAATAATAGATCAAACTTTTATTTTCATTTTTTACTCCAAATAATGTCACGAATTACTGGTTAAAGTATGTTAAATACGTCCCTTGACACCCTGTACCTATTAAGGAAAAAGGAAAAGTAAGTATTTAATCTATCTACTTAGTACAGTTAACACCTGTCAAAATATCTTCCAATGTTTAAGTGAAATTGAAGAAAAAAAACTTGATTAGTGAATAAAAACAGTTTGATACACAAAAGAATAAATTTCAAATAAACAATAGTATAAATTCAAAAACTTTACTCAACAAAACCTAACGGTCTTCTGAAATCTAATTTGTACACAACATTTCAGTTTAAAATAGTGCAAAAACAATAGTAAAAGAGAACAAAAAGAGTGTGAAAAATTTTATGTTTAAAAATCTATAAAATATTAAATTAGGTAGATCTCGTACCAATAATGTATACACGTTTAATTAAATTGCTAATGAAAACATAGAAACAATGTAACATTACTACAATTAATAAGGAGATTTTTTTAATATATCATTTGTATTCAAATATCTTCTTTTAGTATTTATCTAATATTTAAAATTTTGTAAATATTTTATCCCACGGGTATTGGACATTTAGGACGGGTTGTTTCGGAGAATTTGAACAATTCAACAAATTTCAACGTTCATTTTCAAGTTCTGTGAAAGATTTTTTCAAGTTCTGTTTTTATTTCAGTTTTGTCAAGCAACTAGCCTACAATGATATGATAACAGAACTTGAATAGGACTTTCACAGAACCCAAAAATGAACGTTGAAATTTGATGAATTGTTCAAATTCTCCGAAACAACCCGTCCTTAGTGTTTGTTATAATTTGATGTTTGTATAAAAATCTGTCATTAGTTTTTATTTGTATATTTTATTATTTATAGATGTGAAAAGATCTGTTGGTTTTTCTAAATAAATAAATTAAAAATAAAATATAAAACATGAGAGCGAAAACTTATTATATTTATCTGTATATATAATAATAAGATTAAAATAATTTTTCACAAAAACAGCGCTATACAATTATTATAATTATGAGGTGCGTTCTGGCCTTGTACAGGATTCAAAATATCTCCACAAATTGAACAGGATAAATACATTTTGTAATGAACATACCATCTTCAAATTGTTTACTCCCGATGATTGTGAAGCACAAAAACAGAACTATTTTTGAAAAAATCATTTTTGCGTTGGTAAGAACGTCTCTGCGCCGCGACGTGTTGCGTGCTACTAAATAGAAGTTGCAGTTCTTGTAGAAGGAGCGTTTTTTCGTTGCACAAAAATAAAAATAAGTGATTGACAACAATTGGTTTCGAAGCTAATTCAAAATTCCAAAACTAAACCCAAAATAAAATAAACACATCTATTTATTTAAATGATGTATTAAAACAGTTTCCGCCACGGTCCTACGCATCAAACGACACGACCCAGTTAACATGATGTATTGCAACAGTTTCCGCCACGATCCTACGCATCAAACGACACGACCCAGTTAACATGATGTATTATAACAGTTTACGCCACAGTCCTACGCATTAAACGGCACGACCCAGTTAACATGATGTATTGTAATAGTTTCCGCCACGGTCCCACGCATCAAACGACACGATCCAGTTAACATGATGTATTGTAACAGTTTCCGCCACGGTCCTGCGCATCAAACGGCACGAACCAGTTAACATGGTGTATTGAAACAGTTTACGCCACAGTCCTACGCATTAAACGGCACGACCCAGTTAACATGATGTATTGTAATAGTTTCCGCCACGGTCCCACGCATCAAACGACACGATCCAGTTAACATGATGTATTGTAACAGTTTCCGCCACGGTCCTGCGCATCAAACGGCACGAACCAGTTAACATGGTGTATTGAAACAGTTTACGCCACAGTCCTACGCATTAAACGGCACGACCCAGTTAACATGATGTATTGTAATAGTTTCCGCCACGGTCCCAAGCATCAAACGACACGATCCAGTTAACATGATGTATTGTAACATTTTCCGCCACGGTCCCAAGCATCAAACGGCGTGACCCAGTTAACATGATATATTGTAACAGTTTCCGCCACGGTCCTGCGCATCAAACGGCACGAACCAGTTAACATGGTCTATTGAAATAGTTTCCGCCACGGTCCTACGCATCAAACGGCGTGACCCAGTTAACATGATGTATTGTAACAGTTTCCGCCACGGTCCTACGCATCAAACGGCACGACCCAGTTAACATGATGTATTGAAACAGTTTCCGCCACGGTCCCACGCATCAAACGGCACGACCCAGTTAACATGGTGTATTGAAACAGTTTCCGCCACGGTCCTACGCATCAAACGCCACGACCCAGTTAACATGATGTATTGTAACAGTTTCCGCCATGGTCCTACGCATCAAACGGCACGAACCAGTCAACATGGTGTATTGAAACAGTTTCCGCCACGGTCCCACGCATCAAACGACACGATCCAGTTAACATGATGTATTGTAACAGTTTCCGCCACGGTCCTACGCATCAAACGGCACGACCCAGTTAGGATGATGTATTGAAACAGTTTCCGCCACGGTCCTGCGCATCAAACGGCACGAACCAGTTAACATGGTGTATTGAAACAGTTTCTGCCACGGTCCTACACATCAAACGGCACGAACCAGTCAACATGGTGTATGGAAACAGTTTCCGCCACGGTCCTACGCATCAAACGGCACGAACCAGTTAACATGGTGTATTGAAACAGTTTCCGCCACGGTCCTACACATCAAACGGCACGAACCAGTCAACATGGTGTATTGAAACAGTTTCCGCCACGGTCCTACGCATCAAACGGCACGAACCAGTTAACATGGTGTATTGAAACAGTTTCCGCCACGGTCCTACACATCAAACGGTATGACCCGGTTTACATGATGTATTGTAATAGTTTCCGCCACGGTCACACGCATCAAACGGCACGACCCAGTTAACCTACCTAGAAAAAGAAAAGGTCCACCCAGCTGACACGAGTGCAGAAAACTTAATATCGACCAACTGATGGTAATTTTAATAATATTTTCCTTCTTTCAACAATGTACTAAGTTACATACTGTCGTTCTGTGTTCCGTTTCTGGTTCAACAGGGTGGCCATGTCTACCGCTCATCGGATGAGGGGTGTTCCTGCCCACCAGCTGCGCGGTGAGAGGTTGCTTCAGGGACACCTTTGACCTCTCCAACTGGTCTCTCTTGACCCATTTCCTTGCATCAACCCTGATCCCTAGATTCCTACCCACCACTCGTAGCTTCTTTTCTTCAAAATCCGAACCTTCTCTTCTTCCCTTTCTTAAAAAGATCCTCCACACAGCATCCCCAAAGGTGATATAGAGGGAAATTATTTTTCTCAAGGCCTCCTGATGTAAAATAAATAAATATGTCAATGTACAAAAATAATATAATATAAGAATTAGAAACATACTTCTTAACGCGAGGTCTACTTCTCATAGAACTACTAGTATTGTGTTTATTTATATGAAGAAGTCTACTTCTCATAGAACTACTAGTATTGTGTTTATTTATATGAAGAAGTCTACTTCTCATAGAACTACTAGTATTGTTTCTTCTCACACAGCCAACTTGTTTTGTGGCACCATTTTAATTGAAATTAATAAAATACTTAGTTTTTACCACTTTTATTGTTTATAAATACCAACATGTTTCATGAGCAACGCTCACTTCTTCAGGGTTTTAATAATACTAATTATAAATAATAGACAAAGACAATGGTGTCATTAAAAAATAATAGAAATTGTCTATGTCTATTATTTCTCTATTGACACCATTGTCTATATCTATGATTTATAATTAGTATTATTAAAACCCTGAAGAAGTGAGCGTTGCTCATTAAACATGTTGGTATTTATAAACAATAAAAGTGGTAAAAACTAAGTATTTTATTAATTTCTACTAGTATTGTGTTTATTTTTATGAAGAAATCTACTTCTCATAGAACTACTAGTATTGTGTTTATTTAAATAAAGAAGTCTGCTTCTCATAGAACTACTAGTATTGTGTTTATTTAAATAAAGAAGTCTACTTCTCATAGAACTACTAGTATTGTGTTTATTTATATAAAGAAGTCTACTTCTTATATAACTACTAGTATTGTGTTTATTTATATGTAGAAGTCTACTTCTCATAGAACTACTAGTATTGTGTTTATTTAAATAAAGAAGTCTACTTCTCATAGAACTACTAGTATTGTGTTTATTTATATAAAAAGTCTACTTCTCATAGAACTACTAGTATTGTGTTTATTCATATAAAAAAGAAAGTCAGTGGATTTGATATGTATGCAAATCTACAGTTTTATCCGAAACCCACTTGAATCAAATGTACACACTTGACGTTTAAAACAAGAGAAAGGTCAATATCTACATTAAATTTCGCAAAGCCGGGGAATTCAAGAAAATTATTGCGTTTTTTTACATCATAAGGATTTAGAGAACTTTTTTCCGTAGTGGCTTTAAAACAAAAATAATTTAGCGGCGAAATTGAAATGTTTAAGCCAAAAGTTTCGACTCCTGACATGAAATCGCAAAGCCAAAGTGATTCCCGGGAAATCAGTGTTTACTAAACACACAACTGATAATAGATTTGCTGACGTATTTCATGTAGGTGCAGGCCCGGACTTGAATAAAACATTTGTCTGCTGCCCCCAACCGTCTGGAACCAGTGGGACTATGGCATCCCCAATTGAGATGTTGTGAAGCTAAACATACATTCAGAGGGTTTTCTTCTTGAGGCTCTTCAAATCTGGTAACCAAACTCGGCTAATGCCGATGGTGGTCTTACGCCGAGGAAGATATTATGGCAAGTTTGCAAAAACATCTTGAGCGGCCACTGGCCATAATGTGCTTATTTTTTAGAACCTAAATATATGGGATAAAATATAGTGAAATCTTATCTTATGTGAAGTCATTGGATTTAAACCGCAGTAAGTAGTTTGTATGCGTTTCCATATTAATATTTTGGGGAATGATATATTAATTAAATCTAACACCAGAGTAACACGAAACAAACACTTATCTGTGAGGCGTATGTATCAGGGTGAAATGCATAATAGTAAGAAAGGAATGGTTAGATTGTTTGTGCATAGAGAGCGGATGAACGAAGAAAAGAGTCCCGGAGAAGGCAAGGGTCCTGGGTTCGAGTCCTAGATGTGACCGTATCCTTTTCTGATTTTTCCGTTTCAGATTTTCGTTCGGAAATCGCTAATATTGTCTTCAATAATTGAAGAAAAGAGTGTTATGAGATGTTACGATGTGGAAGGGAATGGTAGAAGCAATCGGGGACACCCGAGGAAGACATGTTACAATGAAGTAAATTGAATACCTAAAATTTCCGATTTTATTTTCCGGGTTAAATCTTCCCCACAGGAAAAACTACACCCTTCCACACACTTTTCCACAAATGATCATCTAGTCAATCAAAATTATGCAAGTGCATTATATAAGCAAAATAAATACAAAACAATACAAGAACAACACGTCAACTCACCAGAGATTAAATGGGAAAATAATTCACCGACTCCAGATATTTTCATATCAGAGGGTTCGGCTCGGTAGAACTCCTAACAGGGCCTATAAATCCTACTGATCCCTCAACATAAATATTTTAAAAATCTTTCGTTATCCTACATGTATTCAAAATGACCGACTTTTGCATCTTTATATGTAAATTTTTTGATAGATCTAATACGCCTAAATTTTTAATGAGAGAGCTAGGTATAATGCCAGTAGCCGAAATAACGAATGGTAATATTTTTATAGTCTGAGATTTCCAAATTCTTTTTAATTATTATTTTTTGGTAAACTAATGTTTTTAAGACAAGATTTTTTATGCATAGCACAAAGGGTAACAATTATTTTACAAGCAATAATTGTTCGCCTGAAACACTCATCCACATTGAAAAATCTCCTGATAAAAGATACATGACGCCAACGGGACTCGAACCCGTGTCCCTTCGATTTCCGGTCGACAGCTCTGACCACTGAGCTATGGCGGCTTATCTCTTACCCGCGAAATTATTCAATATATACTAGTGTTTCATTCAACAATTACTGCTTGTTACATTTTTCACCTGAAAACAACCAACTTTATTTTATATGAGAAAGGCATTGTAAGTGCTAACTCTCTCACTAGATGGCGTCGAGACAAATTGTCAATTGACAATTGTCTACATTTTTAGAAATCGAAGGGACACGGGTTCGAGTCCCGTTGGCGTCATGTATCTTTTATCAGGAGATTTTTCAATGTGGATGAGTGTTTCAGGCGAACAATTATTGCTTGTAAAATAATTGTTACCCTTTGTGCTATGCATAAAAAATCTTGTCTTAAAAACATTAGTTTACCAAAAAATAATAATTAATATTTGACAAGTTCAAGTATTTCACCTAAAAATGTAGACAATTTGTCTCGACGCCATCTAGTGAGAGAGTTAGCACTTACAATGCCTTTCTCATATAAAATAAAGTTGGTTGTTTTCAGGTGAAAAATGTAACAAGCAGTAATTGTTGAATGAAACACTAGTATATATTGAATAATTTCGCGGGTAAGAGATAAGCCGCCATAGCTCAGTGGTCAGAGCTGTCGACCGGAAATCGAAGGGACACGGGTTCGAGTCCCGTTGGCGTCATGTATCTTTTATCAGGAGATTTTTCAATGTGGATGAGTGTTTCAGGCGAACAATTATTGCTTGTAAAATAATTGTTACCCTTTGTGCTATGCATAAAAAATCTTGTCTTAAAAACATTAGTTTACCAAAAAATAATAATTAATATTTGACAAGTTCAAGTATTTCACCTAAAAATGTAGACAATTTGTCTCGACGCCATCTAGTGAGAGAGTTAGCACTTACAATGCCTTTCTCATATAAAATAAAGTTGGTTGTTTTCAGGTGAAAAATGTAACAAGCAGTAATTGTTGAATGAAACACTAGTATATATTGAATAATTTCGCGGGTAAGAGATAAGCCGCCATAGCTCAGTGGTCAGAGCTGTCGACCGGAAATCGAAGGGACACGGGTTCGAGTCCCGTTGGCGTCATGTATCTTTTATCAGGAGATTTTTCAATGTGGATGAGTGTTTCAGGCGAACAATTATTGCTTGTAAAATAATTGTTACCCTTTGTGCTATGCATAAAAAATCTTGTCTTAAAAACATTAGTTTACCAAAAAATAATAATTAATATTTGACAAGTTCAAGTATTTCACCTAAAAATGTAGACAATTTGTCTCGACGCCATCTAGTGAGAGAGTTAGCACTTACAATGCCTTTCTCATATAAAATAAAGTTGGTTGTTTTCAGGTGAAAAATGTAACAAGCAGTAATTGTTGAATGAAACACTAGTATATATTGAATAATTTCGCGGGTAAGAGATAAGCCGCCATAGCTCAGTGGTCAGAGCTGTCGACCGGAAATCGAAGGGACACGGGTTCGAGTCCCGTTGGCGTCATGTAAAAATTCTTTTTATTTCATTTCCTAAATCTGTTTTTTTTCTTATATTTTCATTAACAGATTTTTGAATATTACAGGAATTTGGAATAGCGACATCAATGACATAAGTTATTTTTTTAAATTTGTCATGTAAAACTATATCGGGTCTATTATGACTAATCGTTCGGTCTGTTAATATAGTTTTATCATAAAGTATTTTATAAAATTCGTTTTCTAAAGATGAATTTCGTTCGTATTCATAATATGGTATTATATTACGGCAGTCAATCAAGTTATGTTTAATAACCAAATTTTGGTGAATTATTTTTAAAACTTGATTGTGCCTAAATGTTTACTCGGACGGTGCTAATACAGAACATCCCGATATAATATGTTCTATAGTTTCCGGAAAAGCCAAACATTTTCTACACAAATCATCAATTTGATTTGTATCTTTGATTATATGCTTCCTATAATTTTTAATATTAATGACTCTATCCTGAATGGCAAGCATAAATCCTGAAAAAAATAACGTTGAAATTATGTTTTCAATAATTGATCATTTTATTATTTCTACTTTAAAACTACACCCAGTTAACTAGAATCAAAACTTTACTCCAAACCACTGATAACCCCGAGTAACTGTAACTGTAGTATAAGACAAATGTAATTGATTTTAAGAGAAAATGTAAACTTTATCATGCCAATATCACCCTTAAGGGGACGAAGACAAATTTATTTTAAAAAAATTTTTCGGGAATTTCGACGATAATTTATTTAAACGTAAAAATATTTTATACCGTTCTACGAATTGTTTCTGTTTCGTAGAACGGCTTTGTCACCGAAATATGAGCGTATTTGAATAAAGAATACCAATTTTAAAAACTTTAACATTATTTCTAAATCCCACCCATTTTATCTATTTCTATAACATCTTACCAGAGCAGTTTTTTCATTTTGGCTTGTGACCAACAATTCTGGTAAAATACATTATTTTTTTATGCGAATTTCTAATTCAGATTTCTTTTCGTTCGTTGCTTCGATATTTTGTTACTTGGGGACACACAGAGGTCGCAGGGAATAAGTGATACCTTTCAGCGGAGGAGATAACGGATCATCTTCAATTTCCCGGCAATAACCCGGCGTTGCTGGGGGTTATTCTTAGGAGATAGACATATGTATATATAAACCTTCCAGAAGAAATTCTTTAAACGATAGTGAAAATTCTATCAAAATCCGTTGCGTAGTTTATAAGAACTAAGCGCACAGACAGACACGGATAGCGACTTTATTTTATAATAATAAGAGAAGAGTGTGCTGAAGTAGACATTTTCGTCAATAATTTAGTTTTTTGTCTAAAACTAAAAGGGTAGAATATAATCTACTGAATAAAACAAAAATTACAAATGTATTTATATTCTTCCCCTTTCATGGATTAGAATGCTCACATATATTACTGTAGCGTTCTGCCACATAATCAATTTCAGCATTGAGCGCTCGGAAAGTGTTTGGTTTGGTTTGGTATTTTACTATGAGACGTGTGGGATTGCACTAACCTCCCCACATCCTGGAACAAACCTTATTATTATTATTATCATTACATCCACACTTTTATTTTATTTATTTTTCACAAAATATAATATATTATTTATTTATTTGAGGAACATAAACAGTCTTAGTAATACAATATGCATAAGAGGATAACAAAAAAACAGACCAATTATTAATGTTCACAGATAGATATTCAGAAACATAAAACTAACCTGTAAACTAGAACTTTAATAAAAATAGAAAAAATACAGAATAAAGCAGCAAATAAGAAAAATAATATTACGAATGTAAATTAAACAAATGATAAACCTATAATATGCCTACAATAAACAGCAATAAAATAAAAGTGATTATAACTATACTTAAATAGACTTGGGTTGGAACGGGAAAGGGGAGGAGAGGGACAAGGAAAAGTTGCCACGCAAGTAATATTAAAATATTAGGTACAATCAATTTAACAGTCGTGAATATGAGTTAGAATGTGATACAATGAAATTCTGTAGTGGTAGTAACTAGCAGTGAATATGTCAGCACGAGTGTCTATATTTGCAAATTTATTATTATAGTAACAATTATTTTACAAGCAATAATTGTTCGCCTGAAACACTCATCCACATTGAAAAATCTCCTGATAAAAGATACATGACGCCAACGGGACTCGAACCCGTGTCCCTTCGATTTCCGGTCGACAGCTCTGACCACTGAGCTATGGCGGCTTATCTCTTACCCGCGAAATTATTCAATATATACTAGTGTTTCATTTCGCGGGTAAGAGATAAGCCGCCATAGCTCAGTGGTCAGAGCTGTCGACCGGAAATCGAAGGGACACGGGTTCGAGTCCCGTTGGCGTCATGTATCTTTTATCAGGAGATTTTTTTTTATTTTACAAACAATTATTGCTTGTAAAATAATTGTTACCCTTTGTGCTATGCATAAAAAATCTTGTCTTAAAAACATTAGTTTACCAACAAATAATAATTATTATAGTAGTTACATGTCCTTTGCATAAATTCATTTTGCTTAGAATTGGTATTGCATCTATCAATGTAGAAAAGGGTATTCTGTCTGCTGTATCGAATTGGCGCATGGAAATTTATTTTGTTCAGCAACTCCGGGCAGTCAACTTTAGAGTTAATAATTTTATACAAGAGCATCTGATCAGCGACAATCCTCCTGTTGAGTAGTTTCGTGATTCGAAAATGTTTCTCGATTTCGTCGTAAGAGTTGTATATGTTGAATGATTTAAAATTGAGGAATTTGAGAAATCGTTCCTGAACTCTTTCTATTATTTATTTTTAATTTTTTAATTTTTATTTATTTAATATTTGTATGTTTTTTACAATAAATATACAATTTATACAGTGTTATAAAGGTAAATAATAATAGCTTTTCCTCACCATAAAGAGACGAGGCTCTTGTTTTTGGTGAGTGAATCCTAGCTCAATTATATGGAATCATGTAAGTAAGTAAATAATATATTTGCAAAACCAAAGGGATAAGTAAGAAATAGGCAAGATTTATCAATAATACAGTTTCAAGATTTGAAGGAAATAATAATAACATTATATCTTACATATTTTATACACTCTCCTACAAAAGCTAACGCTTGTGGTTAGGAGATGACAACTTATCAATAACTTAAAAATTCAACAAATTAGAGATTTACACTTTAAGATTATTTTTTTTTTAAGATTATAAAGGTAATTAAAACAAAAAATGAGTACAGGGGGTTCAAAAAAAATTGAGAATAACAAAACAGTCAAGAGAAAGTTAAAATTATATGGTGGTACTACAAAAATATGATATACTTTTTTTTAATATCTATTTGTCGTATTTTTTTTCTGTTCGCATATCAGCGGGAAATTGATTCAATAATTTTATTGTTTTATATAAATAGTAATTGTGTGCTGTTGTGGTTCGTACTGGTGGTACAGTCAGTCCACCAACAGAAGTATTCCTTATGCTAATATTTTTAGCAGTGGGGTATTATTTCACTAAATATACCGACCGGTCGGTGGCCGAGTTGACATCGCGTTCGGGTCCCACCCAGGCGTAGTGTGTTCAATTCCTCGGCTAGCTAAGTCCTTCATCACAACACAAGCAACATTTTCAGTTTACTGTGGTGGTAGTAGGAGAATTTCAAATATTGTCAGGTTATTCGTATCCCGAGAATGTTTGTCTTTCTTTAAAAAATATATATCTTTGTGTAGCTGAAGTAGTTTAATTTTGTCGTAAATTTTTGTAAGTGGGGGAACAGCGAATTCTTGGAATATATTTATTGTTGGGTAATAATACGGTTTTATTATTATAATTTTTATAAGATTTCTTTTAATTGTTTCGTGTGGGAGAAGGGATGATTTATATGCACCCCCCAAGCTATGATTCCATATTGTAGTACAGAGTACGCAAGTGCAAAGTAAATTTCTCTTAATATTTTTAATGAGATAGTATATTCAATTAAACAAAGTCCGATTTGGTAATTAATTTAGGTTTGGAAGATTACTTTTGTGGTTTCTTAAATTGATTACAATATATACTTTCTGTGGACCAACATTAAAAAAATCAAGTTTAGCATTTCTGGTATAGAATTTCTATTTATTTTTTAACACTCTTTTAGGGTATTTTACAAACCAATACGTTTTGTACAAAAGTGAAGTGCTGGGGCAGTCATTTGTATTTATTTAGTGATAAATTGAAGACGTCGCCTTAAGAATCCACATTATTACCCTCCATTATAATTCTGGGCGATGAGGAGCACATTACATACTATGGTAGTTCTTATAATAATCTGGAATTGGTGGAAACTTATAAATAAAACGTAAAAGAAACGGAATGTAAAGCATAAAAATGATAAAAACTTGTAAAAATTTTGGCAAAATACTAAATAATTTATTCTTTCCAGAAGTAAAATATTAAATAAATAAATTGAATCAGCAGTGACATCTGTTGAATGTAATAGAAGTATTAATATGTAGGTAATAAGGTATATCGAAGTTTAGTAAATAGTTCTGTCATTTAGCCAATAGATGGCAGTAACAAACGGTCTTATTACAAAATGTAGGTAATAAGGTATATCGAAGTTTAGTAAATAGTTCCGTCATTTAGCCAATAGATGGCAGTAACAAACGGTCTTATTACAATATGTAGGTAATAAGGTATATCGAAGTTTAGTAAATAGTTCCGTCATTTAGCCAATAGATGGCAGTAACAAACGGTCTTATTACAATATGTAGGTAATAAGGTATATCGAAGTTTAGTAAATAGTTCCGTCATTTAGCCAATAGATGGCAGTAACAAACGGTCTTATTACAAAATGTAGGTAATAAGGTATATCGAAGTTTAGTAAATAGTTCCGTCATTTAGCCAATAGATGGCAGTAACAAACGGTCTTATTACAATATGTAGGTAATAAGGTATATCGAAGTTTAGTAAATAGTTCCGTCATTTAGCCAATAGATGGCAGTAACAAACGGTCTTATTACAAAATGTAGGTAATAAGGTATATCGAAGTTTAGTAAATAGTTCCGTCATTTAGCCAATAGATGGCAGTAACAAACGGTCTTATTACAATATGTAGGTAATAAGGTATATCGAAGTTTAGTAAATAGTTCCGTCATTTAGCCAATAGATGGCAGTAACAAACGGACTTATTACAAAATGTAGTTTTTTGAAAATTTAATTTAATTTATTAATGACCGTGTATGTGAAAACCTTACTAATATAGAAACTAACATAAATTAGTAAATGGAAATAATTATATACATTGTTTACACGGCCAAAGGGGTGTTGCTTGTCTGTTGTATAAACTTGAATATTTCCGAGGCATTTTAAATGTGCTATATATTTCTTCTTGAAGATGTCGTAAAAACAAATACCATTTTAAGAAACAATGTAAACTTGCCTCTAAGATTTTTATATTTTAAATATACTTTGATGCATAAATTTTATAAATTGGAATATTTTAATTTCAAACATTAAAAAAAGTCGAAATAACATATTTTTACTCCAAATATGTAAATTTTGGAAAAAAATTCCTTTTATTTAGGGAATCTACTAGAAAAGTGTCAGCTCACTTTTAATCTCGTTTCTACGTCATGGGTGACCCATGCTCGTTTTTTAACATCCAAAGTGTTCTTCAAATACTTACTATGTAACCATTTCAATATTATATACTTGTATCAGGGATAATTGATATGAAATGATAACAAACATATGTATGTAATAGCCCTTAGTTGAAATCCTGCGGGATCCCGATTTGAAAAAGGTGCGGGATTTGTAAACCCTAATAATAACAACAAAAGGAATGGGTTGGATTTGGACAAAATAATTTAACTCTAGAGATTTAAAATGTGTCACTTTAAATCAATCAAATTCAGTAAAGTGACAGTGTTACAAGTTCAGTACAATATAATAAAAACACAATTATAAATATTTTTTCATCAATAACAAGAGTATAGCATAGTTACATAAATATAAGGATTTACAAAAAGATAATAATAAATAAATTATTTTTTGTCAGGAGGACGAAAGGTTGGGAAGAACTGGATTGTCTGATATAGATCTGACCACTAAATAAAACACAGCTTAAATGTATGGATTATAAACGGTGGAAAAAAGAATCTTTACCATGGTGATACTGAGAGTATCTACCACCCTGGATGACACGAAATGGTCGAGTTTTGCATTCTTTAAACAAATAATCTAAAGCTGGCTTTACACCTTCTTCCTTTTCATCTCTAACTCCATATCGGGACACTAATGAAAAACTTCACACTATTCAACCATTATTTTCACACCTCCGATTTCATACAGATAGTTGCAATTAGAGAATTTTTTTATTTATAGTTTTTGTGTTTATTTCGTAGAACTCCATTTAATTTTTTTCGAAACAACTGTAACAATAACAAAAACCAAAAAATACTTGCAGAACTTAATAATTATATTATTAAATTTGATTTTAATTAAATAAAAAAAAAAAAGCTTTTAATAGGTATCTTGATCGATATGATATTCGTATTATGTACGAAGTGAAAGCACCAAAACACAGCAGCGCAGATGCAAAAGCAATAGCTGTCACACCCCTGTCTCGATTCATTCACTAACAAAAGTATTTGCACAAGAAAATAAATAACACAGATAAATAAAAGTGAAAATAACTCAAAATAGATGCATGTGAGCAGAATTGAATTTTAGCAGGTTTTCTAAGATAATGAATATGCAGAAACAACTAGGTATGTTAAGTGTGAGACAGCGTATAATTTACAATACCTTCATATTTAAGCTCTGAGATAAGATGCCCCGGAAATACATGTTTAAGAATGTAAATTTTGATTTCTAAATACCTGAATACCCCACGAGAAGCTGTGGAGATTTTAGACTTTACAAATTTGTCGGGAACCCAAAATAATCTCTATTTTAAAGGATTCCAGATATTCAATGAACTATCGATGGATGTTAAAGAAGCTAAAAGCCTTGCAGATTTTCGTGGGTTATGCCTAAATGCTATAAAGAATAAGGACGGGTTGTTTCGGAGAATTTGAACAATTCATCAAATTTCAACGTTCATTTACGGGTTCTGTGAAAGTCCTATTCAAATTCTGTTATTATATCATTATAGGCTAGTTGCTTGACAGAACTGAAATAAAAACAGAACTTAAAAATATCTTTCACAGCACTTGAAAATTAACTTTGAAATTTGAAGAATTGTTCAAGTTCTCCGAAACAACCCGTCCTTAGTGTTAGATGTAGTTTAAAGTGTACCTAAAAGCCATACAAATAATTTGTACATCCAAGTTATTCTAAAGATTTTACTAGATTTAAAAATATATTTTTTATGAAAACAGACAAGAAAAATTAGAAAATCTCACACTGAATAAACCTAACGTGATATAGTTAGATAAAACAATGAGAGATGAGAGAAATCAAATAATGTCTGACATCTTAAACTGTACAAAAAACGTTACCAACGTAGATATACCACTCACGGTACCAACTACCAAAACAGAACACCTCCATTTTTTAGGAATCGACAAACTTTATGAAAAAAAGGATGGTTTTAAGCAGTCATAAGACCCGGGTCAATGAACTCCCGTCACATTTTACAAATTGGCAATCAGCGCCATCTTCTTTCTATGTAGTGAAATGTCACTAAACTTCACTATATACATTCCATATTATTATTATTATTAACACCTAACCCAACTTATCAACTTCTTCATAGGCTCGGGAATATTTCCAAACCAGTTAAAGCTAGCAAAAATTATACCAATTTTTAAAGAAGACTGCAAGAAGTGTATTTCTAACTATCGTCCAATATCAATTTTATCGGTATTTTCAAAGGTGTTCGAGTCAATTATCAAAGATAGACTGATAAAATACATCTCTAGCAACGATATCTTAACACCACAGCAACATGGCTTTCGGAAAAACTCCAATACCCAATGTGCCACCTTCGATTTCATTTCTAACATTGAGCAGTACATAGACCAGGGCGAATATGTGGCAGCTATATTTATAGATCTGAAAAAAGCCTTTGATACGGTAGATCATGAAATACTTCTACAGAAAATGGAACATTTGGGAACAGTCGGGAAATCCTTAAATTTGCTCCAAAGTTACCTAGCTGATAGATTTTGCCTTGTCGATAACGGAGGGAACCTAAGCGGCTTTGGAAAAATCACATGTGGAGTGCCACAGGGCTCGATTCTTGGACCTCTACTTTTCTTACTATACATCAATGATATAACTAAATGTGGCATCTCGGGAAAACTTCAACTTTACGCTGATGATACTGTGATCTACTACCATTGTAAAAATCTGAAGGAACTTGAAGCTCTAATGAATAAAGATCTCGCAAAGCTGGCTAAATGGCTTCGATTAAACAAATTAAGCCTCAATGTTAAAAAACCCATTACCTTACTTTCGGAAAAAAAGATAACATGGGTATGAATATCATTCTTGGAAATGAAAAGCTACAACATGTTCAAGTAACGAAATATTTGGGGTTACTCATAGACTCTAACCTCTTGTGGAACTCCCATGTTGAGAATGTAAAATCCAAAATTTCCCCGATAACCGGTGTACTTTATCGACTCCAAGGTGTGCTCCCCACATCCTTACTGCGTGCAACATATTATGCTATGATCCACTCCCATCTGAGTTATCTAGTTAGTATCTGGGGCACCATTACCAAAAAAAAAAGTTCCGAAATACAAGTAATTCAAAATAGAGCCGTACGTAATATATATAATCTGCCATGGGATACACATGTCAAAGATATATACTCACAGACACAAATACTTCCTTTTACAGTCCTGCCAAAGTATAACATCACAACTGCCATTCTACAAATAATTCAACACTCCTCACACACCAACACTAAACCAGTCTTTAATTCTGACATACACCAGCACAAAACACGATCACAAAATCAAATACATTTATCGTCATCTACTTACACGACCAAATTTGGAATTAACTCCTTGCAATACATTGCACATAAACAATATAACGCATTACCTAGTAATTTAAAACTTCCGGCAACGAACAAAAAAACATTGGCAAAAGCTCTTAAAAGCTATTTCCTTAGCAGTTTCATTAATGACTAACACAATCTTTCTCTGGAACTCCATAATAACATCTGCGTTTATTTATTTTAATGTATTTATTTTAATGTCTTTATTTATTTGTCTTGTCCTTTCTAATGTTGTCTTTCCCGAAATGAGTTATATAAACTCACTGGGAATAATACATTATTACTTTGTTATCATTTTGTAATGTATTATCTTGTAATAAAATAAAAATAAAATAAAAATAAAATAAAAATATAAATATAAATTTTCGTTTGTTCAAAATCTTATCTCTGAAAGTTCTTCACCGATTGCTGCTAAATTTTGACACAACTTTGCATTCAAATGCGCGTGTGTTTTATATTCCTATATTATATAGATGACACCCGTGACAGGTAAAAACATCTGTTGGCCAAAATACTTATTTGAAAAACAGTGCAATCTGTTGGACATAAAAGCAACAGGCGCTATTGTTTCTCTATCTCCACAGACAGATTGAGCCACAGCAACACAAAAACACATTGCAGAGAGGGTACATAATGAAACACTTATTACAGTTGTCTGTGCTGTGCTTTATCTTGTTAAACTGCTATTAAGAAGTTTGCCAGCAGGATTTATAAATTGGAACTGATTGTGTGAAGAATTCAGACAAGCGATTAAAGTTATATAATATTCTTCTAATATAATATTTAAGCAGAAAATTATTTTAATTGATATTTACATAAATGGATATTATAAGTGAAGAATTCAGACTATCCCGTGATTTTTCACAGGTGTGCGCTATTACATAACTAAATATGAAGTATTTAGTACTATTTTAACAATGCTATAAACATTCAAAGTAATTGCAAAAATATATTTTCTTATTCAAAAAAATATTAATATATTGAAAAAAGATGAATATACAAAAAAATAAAAGAAAAGGAACATCTGTTTTTTTGAGCTGATGGTCAGACGGGCAGACGCAGCTTATGGCCACACCACACTCTCCACCCAGGGGGTGTAGTGGGCCACGCGGAGGAACAGTTGATGGTCAGACGGGCAGACGCAACTTATGGCCACACCACACTTTCCACCCAGGGGGTGTAGTGGGACATGCGGAGGAACAGTTGATGGTCAGACGGGCAGACGCAGCTTATGGCCACACCACACTCTCCACCCAGGGGGTGTAGTGGGACATGCGGAGGAACAGTTGATGGTCAGACGGGCAGACGCAGCTTATGGCCACACCACACTCTCCACCCAGGGGGTGTAGTGGGCCACGCGGAGGAACAGTTGATGGTCAGACGGGCAGACGCAACTTATGGCCACACCACACTTTCCACCCAGGGGGTGTAGTGGGACATGCGGAGGAACAGTTGATGGTCAGACGGGCAGACGCAGCTTATGGCCACACCACACTCTCCACCCAGGGGGTGTAGTGGGACATGCGGAGGAACAGTTGATGGTCAGACGGGCAGACGCAGCTTATGGCCACACCACACTCTCCACCCAGGGGGTGTAGTGGGACATGCGGAGGAACGGTTGATGGTCAGACGGGCAGACGCAGCTTATGGCCACACCACACTCTCCACCCAGGGGGTGTAGTGGGACATGCGGAGGTACAGTCGCTGGCAGGTGTCACCCTCTGTCTTGACATCCAAGGTGAGCCCCACCAGTAGCGGGGTGCAAGCCACTCTGCCACCGTTGCTGGCTGTGAGGTAGGCTCTATAGTAGTTCTGCAATGCACACATTAGAGTCAGTCAATGCGGAATATCCCTTTGTGCAGTGAAAAGCTCGGTGGCATTAGTGGACAGCGCGGCACAACAGCCGCCCACAAGGTAATGGGAGGTATTCTGCCCGTGGTCAGTAAGTACGCATTAATTCACACGGGAGTCTTTCTCAACAATCAATGTCTTGCAGTTTTGTTTAACCTTTTAGCATGTTTATACTTGGTCTAATTTACTGATTTTGGTAAAAAACTTGTTCTGTATTATCTGTTATAAACAGTTTGTAAAAATAGTAATCTTCCCAGTTGATTAATCAATCAGTCAATCTTAGCCAATATTAGTGACATTGTCAAACAACGTGACGGTTAAACTAAATATGGCTTAAATATGAAACAATGATTATTAAATACACACTTAGGACGGGTTGTTACACAGAGTTTCAACGATTCATCAAATTTCAAAGTTAATTTTCTAGTTCTGCGAAGGTTCTATCCAAGTTCTGTTACTAATTCAGTTTTGTGAAGCAACTGGTCAATAATGATATAATAATAGAACATGGATAGAACCTTCACAGAACTTGAATATTACCTTTGAACAACTGGCCCTTATACTTTTTAAATCACTTTAATTTATGTAAGTCTGTAATTTGATAAAATGGAGATTTGAATTTTAAATAATATAATCATTTCACTACTTATTTTAAAGCTGAAGAATATCAGAAAAAAAAGAATTCTTTTTTTGTGCTGTACTGTGGGGTTACTTTGGGGTAAGAGGGAACTGTGGGAGGGTGTTTCAAACAAATACTGTCGCGGTCGGTGCGCACAAATACATTAAAATGTGTGCTCTAGATAAATTAGATGCACGGTGTCCGGAAACACGCACGTACAAGCGGGAAACTTGTAAATCTACATCATCTAGAGAAGCCATTATGTTTTATCTTCGGCAACCAAAGGGGTATAAAACTTTTAGAGCAGGCTGTACGCTTAAGTGCATTTTATAACATCTGATATTAGAGCAGGCTGTACGCTTAAGTGCATTTTATAACATCTGATATTAGAGCAGGCTGTACGCTTAAGTGCATTTTATAACATCTGATATTAGAGCAGGCTGTACGTTTAAGTGCATTTTATAACATCTGATATTAGAGCAGGCTGTACGTTTAAGTGCATTTTATAACATCTGATATTAGAGCAGGCTGTACGCTTAAGTGCATTTTATAACATCTGATATTAGAGCAGGCTGTACGCTTAAGTGCATTTTATAACATCTGATATTAGAGCAGGCTGTACGCTTAAGTGCATTTTATAACAGCTGATATTAGAGTAGGCTGTACGTTTAAGTGCATTTTATAACAGCTGATATTAGAGCAGGCTGTACGCTTAAGTGCATTTTATAACATCTGATATTAGAGCAGGCTGTACGCTTAAGTGCATTTTATAACATCTGATATTAGAGCAGGCTGTACGTTTAAGTGCATTTTATAACATCTGATATTAGAGCAGGCTGTACGTTTAAGTGCATTTTATAACATCTGATATTAGAGCAGGCTGTACGCTTAAGTGCATTTTATAACATCTGATATTAGAGCAGGCTGTACGCTTAAGTGCATTTTATAACATCTGATATTAGAGCAGGCTGTACGCTTAAGTGCATTTTATAACAGCTGATATTAGAGTAGGCTGTACGTTTAAGTGCATTTTATAACAGCTGATATTAGAGCAGGCTGTACGCTTAAGTGCATTTTATAACATCTGATATTAGAGCAGGCTGTACGCTTAAGTGCATTTTATAACAGCTGATATTAGAGTAGGCTGTACGCTTAAGTGCATTTTATAACATCTGATATTAGAGCAGGCTGTACGTTTAAGTGCATTTTATAACAGCTGATATTAGAGTAGGCTGTACGCTTAAGTGCATTTTATAACAGCTGATATTAACCCCCTAAGGAACCTTTGTTTCCAAATTAGACCAAAAAAAACCATCTTTGGACTCGATTTAGTCAAAAACGAAATCTCAAATCAAAAACTGTTGTGCCACAAAATTAACACAAAATATTATATAGATTCACAAACTTCCCGCTTTTGCTACGATTTTCCGGACACCGTGTATAAAAAGAGTAAGTACCTACCTAAATAAAACATTTAATTTACAAAAATAATCAGATTTTCTATTTAGTATTATTGTAATATCATTTGAACATTTGCGATTGAATGAACCAATACAACAAGATCCCTTTGTGTGTTAATCATTTAATTTAATAAGAAATGGGAACTAAAGGGATATTTAAATTTAATAAATGAATGATTTAACAAAATCACAGAATAGACCGCAAGGCCCATCGAGCAGTGCATTCAATTAATTAATAGTTGCGTCATCGCTACTTACATGACACTCTTCAATACTGCCGGTGGTGCATATGTGTCTGTCTGTAACTCCGCCAGGTGCTCCTCTACTGCCGCGAGGGAACAGTCTGCTGCACTCCTCTTGGGGCAGAAGGGTCGCTGGGAACTGTGAATATACACAGAAACAATAACAACTAATTATTATGTATTTACTTTCGTACTGAAGAGATGCTGGAGAACACTTATTTACATACTTATCGCCTTACTAATAAACGTAATTTATATTTTAAACAGATTGCCATATATGAATGGTTGTATAACAGTTGTGTTAGTTTTAAAACACTTTTATTAGTCAAATAAAGCTTAAAAACATGCATATCACTTAACTTAACTATCTACCTTCACTTTAAACTTCGTTTAGTTAACTTTACACAATAATATACACGCGTAGTTTATTTATTTATTTCACATATACGGCACAACATGTGCCATTCACATACTAATTTACAGAGAAAAGTACAGCAACATAAGGAGTGCAACAATATAAATGTAAGTATAATGGTATAATCAGTAAATAGTAAGTAAGGTTAAAAGTATGAAAAAAAGAGATATAAATATAACATAAGTAGCAATCTGTAGTATAGTAATAAGTCAAAGTAAGAAATTATATGTAATAATATACAATAAAGTAGTATAAGGAAGAATGAAATGCTTATAAAATATCTAAAAGGCATTAAGAGTTTGTAAAAGATAAAATAAAAGATATTAGAAAGGTATATACTATTAGAAAATGAAAGGAATAAAATATATACTTTTATTATGAAAAGGAAACAAAAGTAATAAATGGGAGAATCGCGTGTATAATAATAATGTGCGACACTGCTTGACAGTCCGATAAAGTTTTACATAGTACCTATGATGACTATGATATATAATACACTGATATCAGCTTCTACCTATCGAGTACTAGTAGTTTTTAATCTGAAGTACATAATCATTATGATGGTATGGTATTACTCGACAATTTTTGTTTTATGCATCTTTTATATGATAACAAACAATCAGCGTGATCGATGTTGGAATATTCATTGCCTAATCTGTGCAAGCGATGGATCATTGAATTTTGTTCTGCGTTAGTTCCAGTATTGTTGCAATAATAAGGTGACTTGAGTCTAGTTGGTCTACAGGGAACATGGTAGTTTATCAACGAAGTTAATGCAGGGGAGTCAAACCGGTGATTGATTATTTTAAATAAAAAAATTAGATCATTAAGTATTCTTCTATGTTTTAACGATAAGAGATGCATTAATTGTAATAATGAATCGTAATCAGTGTCGTCAGAGGGAATTCCTAATTTGAAGTTAATTGTTCTGAGAAATTTGTGTTGGATTCTTTCAATGGAGTTTGCATGGTTTTTGTAGGAAGGGTTCCATATAGACGAATTATATTCTAATTGACTTCTGTCTAGAGTTGTGTAAAGTATTTTTAATGTATGGGTATTTTTGAAATCTTTAGATATTCTAGTAATGAAGCCCAACATTTTCGTTGCTTTACTGGTAATGACATTAATGTGATTAGTAAATGATAATTTACTATCAAAGATTATACCAAGGTCCCTAATTTCAGGTACAGATAATAAAATGTGGTTGTTCAGTGTATAACTATATTTGATGGGGTTTTTTAATCTGAAAAAAAACTCATAATTTGACATTTTTTAATATTGAGTGTAAGTTTGTTAATGGAACACCACTCTGCAATTTTTTTGAAATTAGATTGTATGGACAAACAGTCATAGATATTTTTAATGGTTTTAAATATTTTCATATCATCAGCAAATAACGATATGTGAACATCAGAGAAAATAGAAGTGACATCGTTTATAAACAGTATAAATAATATTGGACCTAAGTGTGAACCCTGAGGCACACCGCTAGTGGCTTCGAATTCGTAAGACAAGTGTTCTTTGATACATACAGTCAGTATACGTTTTGATAAGTAATCCTTAATCCAGTGTAATAGTTTACCACTTATTCCAAGTTTTGACAATTTATTTATAAGGATTTTATGACAAACCTTGTCGAACGCTTTACTGAAATCCGTATAAATTGAGTCGACTTGTTGCCTGTTAGCGAGAGCACATGAGATAAAGTTTTCGTAAAGTGTAAGATTAGTTAGAGTATATCGCCAGAGACAAAACCGTGTTGAAATGAAGAAATATTAAATTTTACACAAGAACATATTTTATGAAGAATTAACTTTTCAAAAACTTTCGGTATCGACGATTGTATGCATATCGGTCTGTAATTTTCAACAAAAGACTTGTCTCCGCTTTTAAATATTGGAGAAAGAAAGCTGTTTTTCCACATTTGCGGGAACTTATCCGATAAAAGTGATTGTTTAAAGAGTAGGTATAATGGGTAAGAGACGCTACCTGCACAGTTTTTAAGGAATATGGGGGGAATTTTATCTGGTCCTGAGCAACATTTAGGTTCCAGTAGTTTAATACAAGCCGCTATGTCTTTAATTTCAATATGAATCTGGGATAATTCTAAATTTATATCTGACTCGAAGTTTTGAATTGGTTCGTTAGGTATATCTGCTTCATACACATCTTTAAAAAAATCTGCAAACAAATTGACAATTTCATTAATTTTACAGGAAGTTTTCTGTTTGTGGTGCATAGTTTAAGGTATTCCAAGATTATTGTTATTTAGTGATTTATAATACTTAAAAAAATGTTTTACATTATTTCCAATTGAACGTTCAACATTATTAAAATATTTCTTGTAACAAATGTTCGATAGTTTAGTGCAATTTTTTCGTAGCATGCTGTAATTTGAATAGTCAGAAATGTTTTTAGTATCTTTGTAAATTTTATGTACTTTCTTCTTTTCAATTACTAGTTAATGAGGTCCTTGTTGAACCAGCTAGGGAAATTAGAGGATGATTTAAAGCTGATTGGGACAAAAGTTTCAATGGCTTTATACAAGTGGTCATAAAAGGCTTTAATATTTCCATCGAGGTCACCTCCCTCTAGTATAGACCAGTCAACGTTATATAGATAATCACGTATTGTGGCATAATTGGCTTTATTAAAGTTTGGATACTGGGTCTTAGTTTCAAGTTGGTATTTCATAGGGCTACATAATATAACAATGTCTAAAGGTGGGTGATGGGAGTCGGGTGCAAGAATCGAATCCAGTGACTCATCAACCTTAGTGGCCGTGTCGGTAGTGGCCAAAGATATTAGAAGAACGAGATATGCTATGTTGGCCGCCGGACCGTAGGCGGAGTACTACCTAATTAGGGTACTTTGAACGGTATCGGGACGTATACGCACAGAAATCTGTTCTATGTATTAGTGTGGATACCTTAGCGGAAGCGAAGATGTGCAGTAGTATTGGTGAACAAAACCGGCGACACTGGGCAAAACAATTCCACCCAGTATGAACTGCTCATAGCACATCTCGTTCTTCTAATATCTTTGGTAGTGGCAGTTGTAATATATAAGTTCTCCTGTCCTAAGCACAAGCGTCAGCTTTATCAGGAGAGTGTATGTAATATTAATATTATTTACCGGGAACCATTTATTGGATAACCAATGCCAGTGGTTCGCTACGTTTGGTGACTTAGCAGGGGTGTCCGGGTTCATGGGGTGAGATTAGTCTAGGTCTTTGCGTTTGGCGGGTCAGATTGAGAGAGACTGGTTGAGGGAGACCTTTTGACCTCTCCAGCCGGACCCTGTCGACCCATCGCCTTGTACCGCAGTGGGAGGGATGGATTCCCCTTCCTCCTGGACATATTGATTCCTACCCACCCCTCATACCTTTTTTCCTTCCCAGAACTTTCTATGATTCCTTTCCTTAAAAAGCCTCCCCCCCCCACAGCATCCCCAAAAATTTTTTGCTCAGGGCCTCCTGTATTGATTTATGTAAAAAAAAATATAAAAAAAAACATGAAATTCAAAAAAACGTGTTAAATTTCTCGCTAACTTGAAAAAAGCACCTGAAATTTATATGCATGTAATAAAAAAAAAATAATTGAAAAGGATATTGTGAATAATTATGATTACCTTCTCGTTATTTACATGAACTAAAAGTGCTGAACTAATTTGGCTTTGAATGTGTCTAGATTTAAAACGAAAATATCAGCGACCTCTGCAAGCTCATTTTTTAATTTTTTTTAATTTTTTTATTAGGTACAATATTTTTTACAATTCAGGTTTTCCAGTAATGTAGGCCTCACTGGGTGGCTTGCCCGTGCTGAGGCCTTCATTTTATAATATGAAATATAAACTACATAATACATTTAATGACAAAAATTATACATTTAAAATTAAAAATACATAATGATATATTTAAAATTAAAAAAAATAGTACATTGAAAATAATCTTGTGTGTTTGTGAGTGATGTGTGTTTATATTGGTTTTGTGTGTTACGTGAAGGTTTTATTTGTATTTTATACTATGAAATTTTGGTAATATTGTCTTTTTTGTTCTTTAATCCATTTTGTAATTTTGTGTGTGAATTTATTTTTATTTTCCTCAATTTTAATTTCAAGTTTTAAACTGTTGAAAGCTTTTATTGCATGGTATTGGTAGTGTCTTTGTCCAAAGCTTGAATTTACTGTCGGAGTTTTAATGTTTTCTTTGTACGCTTGTCTAACTGGTCTGTTAGTGTTATTTTGTGTATGTTGAAATTTATTTTTTTGTCAAAAATGTAGTTTAGTAGTGTTTTAACGTATAATTGGCGTATATCTAGTACGTCACAGCTGTTGAATATTTGGTCTGTATCAGTCAGTCTATGTTTTTTTAGTATTAACTTTAAGATCGTTTTCTGTGCGGTTTCTATGTAATCGATAGCCGAGTTTGTTGCTCCTCTCCAAGCAATAATTCCATATTCTATTATTGATTGGCAAAGTGCAAAATATATTGTTTTCAATTGTTTTATTTTATATATGTTTCTTATGTTTAGGAAAATGTGTATTGTTTTGAGAAGTTTATTTGTGATTTGTTTGATGTGAGGTATCCATCTAAGGTTATGGTCAATTACGATTCCTAGATACTTTATTTTATTGCCCGGGCATTATGGTCAACTTACCTTATTACCCCACCAGTCCCACACAGTGAGTCCTCCCACAGAGTCCTGGGGCGTGTGAAGACAAACCGGTCGATACTTCCTGTTAAAGAGGACCCTGAAACACCATCACAGAGTTACTTAAATTATTTTTACTTATTACATTACCTTTAAAAAGTGATAAAGATTCGTTAAAAGTGACGAAACAAAAACTAGGTTCAAAAGTTACCTATGTAACCTATTGTGTGTTGAATTGTCATTTTGATGATATACCCGATCACGATTTTATTTGTACCTTTACCTCACGAGGGTCACAACTGCCCAGAGCCAGTGGGACTATGGCATCCACATAATGCCAAAGGGATTAAGGGAGAGGAAGGCGGTGGGGGGGGGGGGGGGCAGTAAGTACCTGGCTATTCAGATCTGATCATCAAACACGGCTACCGGGGCGATACTGAGAGTATCTATTGTGATGGAATGTGTCGCTAATTTGTAATTGGTCTTGTGACATTACCTCACGAGGGTCACAACTGCCCAGAGCCAGTGGGACTATGGCATCCACATAATGCCAAAGGGATTAAGGGAGAGGAAGGCGGTGGGGGGGGGGGGGGGCAGTAAGTACCTGGCTATTCAGATCTGATCATCAAACACGGCTACCGGGGCGATACTGAGAGTATCTATTGTGATGGAATGTGTCGCTAATTTGTAATTGGTCTTGTGACATTACCTCACGAGGGTCACAACTGCCCAGAGCCAGTGGGACTATGGCATCCACATAATGCCAAAGGGATTAAGGGAGAGGAAGGCGGTGGGGGGGGCAGTAAGTACCTGGCTATTCAGATCTGATCATCAAACACGGCTACCGGGGCGATACTGAGAGTATCTATTGTGATGGAATGTGTCGCTAATTTGTAATTGGTCTTGTGACATTACCTCACGAGGGTCACAACTGCCCAGAGCCAGTGGGACTATGGCATCCACATAATGCCAAAGGGATTAAGGGAGAGGAAGGCGGTGGGGGGGGCAGTAAGTACCTGGCTATTCAGATCTGATCATCAAACACGGCTACCGGGGCGATACTGAGAGTATCTATTGTGATGGAATGTGTCGCTAATTTGTAATTGGTCTTGTGACATTACCTCACGAGGGTCACAACTGCCCAGTGCCAGTGGGACTATGGCATCACATAATGCCAAAGGGATTAAGGGAGAGGAAGGCGGTGGGGGGGGGCAGTAAGTACCTGGCTATTCAGATCTGATCATCAAACACGGCTACCGGGGCGATACTGAGAGTATCTATTGTGATGGAATGTGTCGCTAATTTGTAATTGGTCTTGTGACATTACCTCACGAAGGTCACAACTGCCCAGAGCCAGTGGGACTATGGCATCCACATAATGCCAAAGGGATTAAGGGAGAGGAAGGCGGTGGGGGGGGGCAGTAAGTACCTGGCTATTCAGATCTGATCATCAAACACGGCTACCGGGGCGATACTGAGAGTATCTATTGTGATGGAATGTGTCGCTAATTTGTAATTGGTCTTGTGACATTACCTCACGAAGGTCACAACTGCCCAGAGCCAGTGGGACTATGGCATCCACATAATGCCAAAGGGATTAAGGGAGAGGAAGGCGGTGGGGGGGGGGCAGTAAGTACCTGGCTATTCAGATCTGATCATCAAACACGGCTACCGGGGCGATACTGAGAGTATCTATTGTGATGGAATGTGTCGCTAATTTGTAATTGGTCTTGTGACATTACCTCACGAGGGTCACAACTGCCCAGAGCCAGTGGGACTATGGCATCCACATAATGCCAAAGGGATTAAGGGAGAGGAAGGCGGTGGGGGGGGCAGTAAGTACCTGGCTATTCAGATCTGATCATCAAACACGGCTACCGGGGCGATACTGAGAGTATCTATTGTGATGGAATGTGTCGCTAATTTGTAATTGGTCTTGTGACATTACCTCACGAGGGTCACAACTGCCCAGAGCCAGTGGGACTATGGCATCCACATAATGCCAAAGGGATTAAGGGAGAGGAAGGCGGTGGGGGGGGGCAGTAAGTACCTGGCTATTCAGATCTGATCATCAAACACGGCTACCGGGCGATACTGAGAGTATCTATTGTGATGGAATGTGTCGCTAATTTGATAAGTTTTTTAAAAGTATACATAAACTTACACAATATTTTTCATCCAAAAAATGCTCTCTCCGAGATTCGAACCCGCGAGCTCTACCACGGGAGGTTAATAATATTAATATGGAAATTAAATTTGAGAATATATAATAATTCATTTATTATTAATGTTTGATGCTTACGGCCGGTTCATTTCTAGAAGAGCTATGTCATTAGTTCCTTCACTTCCAGTGCTGTTCCCAGGGAGGTACTGGGGATGGAACACGACCCTTGTAACGGTGAACACCTCTGGAGGAGGAGTGATTTCCGTACCAGACCACCTGCAACCAATCAACGTTCAACCAACAGTATTATTAATATTCCAGTGGAATTAGTAACTGACAACGGTTTATACAAAAACAAACTAAATTTGTCTGCCTAAAAATTGTAGAAAGTTTAATAAAAGTCATTTATTTATACAAGTTTCAATTTCACTCTGATTAAATTACCCGTTAAGATATATGAGACCATATTTTGTAAGATTCATAAGGTATATGATAGGCAAAATGATGTGATTTGACAGAAAACAACCAACACATCTAAAACTACCCTTCGTATGCCATTCCCAGACTTGGTAATGGCAGAGTTTATTTCGTAATTAATGTAGACATACAACCATAGTAAATAAAACAGTGATACGCAATAAAACCCACATTTACAACATAAATCTATAGTTTTAGACAATATTTTGTTGATGTAAGATATGTAGATAATACACACATGGGTGGAACTGCGGTATTATTTAATAATCATGATATCTATGTTATAAATAATTAAATCATTTGCCATCAAATGTCAACACAAATCACGGTGTTTTTATCATTCCGAGTGAGAAGCCCTCGGTGCTACAAGTGAATCTGTCATTTATCATTTAAATCTTTGAAAAATGCCCTGATAAAGTTTTAATAGCACGTCAAAAGTAATAATACCGACTCACTTAAAGAATTACAATTATCAACGGAAGCTGAAAATGCAGTAATTTATACCAAATCTCCTTTTTCATGTAAAATTGTCATTTTGCTTCTGACTGTCATATTATTTGAAGCCCATAAAACATATTAAGTGCGCGATTCCGAACGGTTAGAACGTCATGCTTGTCAACGCCAGTATACTGGGCTACTGGGTTTGTGGATGCGTGAGAATTCATTGTTTTTACTGTAATTGTGGGAGTATGTATTTATGAAAACTTAGAAGCAGTCAAAATTTTAACTAAAACTACCTTAAAACATTGGAATTTTACTACTTAATGAACAATAAACGGAACTGTCAAACAGATTCTATTTAAATATTTTGTCTATTTTTTCCGCAATAAATTCGTAATGAACAATTAACAGAACTGTTAAACAAATGCTATTAAATAATTTGTTTATTTACTCTGCAATAATGAACAATTATTTTAAATATTATCTGTGGTCGGAAAACGCGTCAAAGGCGCGGCCAATATTTGTACACTGTGTTTTTTGAGAGGAGCTTCTGGAGATCAGCTATAGCAGCTTTCAAACTTATTATTTTTACAATTTAAAATTCTTAACATACTGTTTAAAGTTACCATAATATGTGTACGAATTTTTACTTTAATAAATTAAAAAGTCTTCTCAGGAAAATTTCTTGAAAAACCCTGTTTTGGGCCTCCTGACTGTATATAACCCATTAAAGTGTCACAATATTAGCTGTGCAGTACTAGTAGTATTAGCCAGAGGAATATAAGTTCCGTTACTGAGAATAATCAGTCCGCCCTACAAGCACAAGCGCGCTGCAACTTACTACTAGAACTTACCTTGGCAGATAGTCCCAGCTTGATGCCTTGGTAAGGAGCCAGCGCTCGCTTACCAGGAATACTGGTATCACCCATCCGTCAGTCATCAATCCATGGAAAAACACAATCTAATATAAAATCTGATGATATTGTTTTCAAAAGTTGTAAATAAATATTACTATTCTTACCAATTCAAAAACATTTTGGTTTATAATTAACGAATAGTTAATAATGAAAAATCACGGGATAGTCGTAGAGATACTATTGGGTACTTATATATCTTTTGAACCGTGTTCTACTATTACGCGAGTAGCAGGGCGGGGGACCGAATTTTGTTATTTCCGATCGTTCGGCGGTAGAGCGACGGTTGCAGGTTATATTCAACTAATTGGTTTGAAAAAAATGTTAATTTCTTATATCAAAATGATCTGTTGTCTATGATTATCTTGTCTATGGTTTTAAAGGTTATTAAAATAAACGTTCCAGTTCGTTCTGTCTCCTCAAAACTCGTGTTTAATTTACAGGTTATGAGCCCAGCGTCTTTCGTTTTAAAAGTAAAAGTTACAGTTGTTTTTTCTCAATAACGTTTTGAAACAAAGTTAGGGAAGTGTTATTCAGTGAATGCAATAATAGTTTGCAAGAATGGCGTCGAACTATTTAGTAAATGTTCCAAAACTTAAAGGCCGGGAGAACTACAACGAATGGACCTTTGCCGCGGAGAATTTTCTAATTCTGGAGGATTTGCAGCATAGCATCAATCCAGTTACCGGGAAGACATAAGAAGCCGCAGATGATGCAAAAACAAAAGCCAAACTGTGCTTCAATGCAATCATATGTAACGCAAATGGTCGAAACAGGTCAGAAATTGAGTGGGACAGGATTTGGCATCAGTGATGAGTGGGTCGGTTGTTTATTGTTGGCTGGGTTATCCGAAAAATTTATGCCAATGATAATGGCAATCGAGCATTCAGGAATCAAAATTACAACGGACGCCATTAGAACGAAACTCATCGACATGGAAACGGAAGTGACAGACCGTCACAATTACAGTGAAGCTAGCAGTGCATTCGTAAGCGGTTCGCAGAAGTACCAACATAAGAAAAATAAACCCGCTCACAAAAGTCAAACTAATCAACATGTCAATGTAAATGTCAAAAGTCATGTGAAATGTTACCGGTGTAAACAACCAGGACATTATAAAAATCAATGTCCAAGTAATGAAAACACGAATGCGAAAGTTTTTCAACGTCAACAAACTAATGCATTCAGTGCGGTGTTTTTAAGTGGACAATTTTTTTTTTTTTTTTTTTTTTTTTTTTTATAGTGAATACCTCACAAGAGTCCCAACTGCTCCCGTCTGGAGCCAGTGAGACTATGGCATCCCCAATTGGGGGATGTTGTGAGGCTGAAGGTAAGTGGGGAAGGGAAAGAGGAAGGTGGGGAAGTACCTGGCTATTCAGATCTAGTCACTAAACACGGCTAAAGCCATTTGGAGCAACGTTTCAATTCTGAATGGTGGTCTTACACCAGGGCGATACTGGTAGTATCTTCCACTCTGGAACGTGCCGCAAATATACTATATATTATTTTAATTAATTGATTGTGAAATAACACAAATTAATCAAATAAAATTTATTTGCGCACGCCGGGTTCGAACCCGCGACCTTCGGAATGGCAGTCCAATGCGTTACCACTGGACTATGCCGGCCGTCAATTTAATAAAGATGATTGGTATGTTGACTCAGGCGCAAGCATGCACCTGACCACAAGTAAAGAATGGATTGAGAATGTTGCGGATCACAAAATAGATGAAAAAATTGTAATTGCCAATAATGAAAAACTGAAAGTGTCGTGTTCAGGTGATGTAATTATTGTAACAAAAAACCACAAAAGTGAATTTGAAGTTCTTGTCAAGAATGTACTTTGTGTTCCAGGATTGACAACTAACCTATTGTCAGTGAGCCAGTTAATTAAAAATGGCAATAAAGTGAACTTCAAAGAAAAATGCTGCTATATTTATAATAAAAATAATGAATTAGTTGCTATAGCAGATTTGACAGATGGTGTATATAAACTGAGAACAGAAAAGAAGAAATGTTTGTTTACATCATCAACTGGTGTTAGTACTGGTGAAGTGTGGCACAGGAGATTGGGTCACTTAAATTGTAAAGACATGGATAAGATGAACAAAGGTGCAGTGACTGGTGTGTCATATAATGATAAAGCAGTTTTTGGCAAAAGTAAATGCATTGTATGTTGTGAAGGTAAACAATCACGCCTTCCATTTACTCATACAGGAACAAGGAACACCAGCATATTAGACACTATTCATGCAGACGTATGTGGACCTATGGAAGAGAACTTTATTGGAGGATCGAGGTACTTCCTAATTTTTATTGATGACTATAGCCGCATGGCCTTTGTTTACTTTCTGAAAGCAAAGAGTGAGTCGTTCAAATTCTTTAAAGAATTTAAGGCTTTAGTTGAAAATCAGCATAGTAAAAAGATTAAAACGTTCCGGACAGATAATGGCTTAGAGTTTTGTAGCAATGAGTTTGAAAAATACCTAAAGGAGGCCGGTATTTTACATCAAAAAACCAATACGTACACTCCTGAACAAAATGGGATGAGTGAACGCATTAACCGTACCATTGTAGAAAGAGCTCGTTGTTTGTTATTCGATGCAGGACTTCCTAAGAAGTTTTGGGCAGAAGCAACACATACTGCTGTCTATCTTAGAAACAGATCTATCGCATCAGGCTTGAATGACAAAACACCGTATGAACTTTGGACAAACAAAAAACCAGATTTAAGTCATGTGCGTATATTCGGCAGTAAGGTGATGGTTCACACACCAAAAGAAAAAAGACTTAAGTGGGATACTAAGGCTAAAAAAAATTTGTTGGTAGGTTATGCCGACAATATTAAAGGATACCGAATTTACGATCCCATTAAAAGATGTATTCTTACAAGTAGAGATGTCATTATCATGGAAGATGAAAAGAACCCAGAGGTCAATATATCAATTACCGAGAGTGGAGAAAAATCATGTCCAGTGGGGGACACTAGTTGCAAAGATACATCAAGTTCAGAATGTACAACCTTAGAAGAGGATACACTAGTCGAAGATACATCAGACGATACTTACACTCCTAGTGATTATGAAGATGCTTCTGATTCACCTGAGCAGCGTATTAGATCCAGCAGAATCATTAGGAAGCCAGAACGGTATGGGATGCTAAATACGTGTATTCCTGAGGGTGTGTTTGATGATGCTAGTGGAATATCTTTGGAAGAAGCATTACAGGGAAATGAAAAAGAACAGTGGTTAAGTGCAGTGAAAGAAGAACTTAATTCTTTTAAAGAAAATAATGCATGGGAGCTGGTGGATGTGCCAAAGGATGGTAAAACTGTAGTAAAGTGCAAGTGGGTGTTACGAAAAAAGATTGACAATAGTAATAATGTTCGATACCGTGCACGTTTAGTAGCCAAGGGCTACATGCAGAAGCAAAATGTGGATTATTCAGACACTTTTTCGCCTGTTGTTAGACATTCAACTTTGAGATTGTTGTTCGCATTATCTGTCAAACTTGGATTAGATGTTACACATCTAGATGTTACTACAGCGTTCTTGAACGGGGACCTTGAGGAAACAATTTACATGCAATTACCAGAATGTTTATTAGATTCTCAAAATGATAATAATAAAGTACTTAAATTGAATCGAGCTATTTACGGTCTTAAGCAATCCTCAAGGGCCTGGTACAAGAAGGTCGATGAATGTCTTGTTGGTATAGGCTATAAACGCTCCATGTTAGAATCATGTTTATACACAAAAATTAAGGATTATAAAAAGACAATAGTTACTTTGTATGTAGATGATTTTTTTGTGTTTTCAGATGATAATGTTGAATGTAAATATTTGAAAAATGTATTGGCTTCAAAATTTAAAATAAAAGATTTAGGTCAAGTCAAAAATTGTTTAGGGATGAGTTTTAAAATTGATAAAGTTAATGGTACAGTTACCTTAAGCCAGGAGAATTATGTTAATCAGTTGTTAAATAGATTAAACATGGCAGATTGTAAAGTAGCAGATACACCTTTAGAGGCTAAATTGAATATTAACAAAGAAACTAAAAATTGTGAAAGTCAAATACCTTATCAGCAGCTTATTGGCGGACTTATGTATTTAGCGGTGTTAACAAGACCTGATATAGCTTTTGCAGTAAGTTTTCTGAGTCAATTTAATAATTGCTATAACCAGGAAACTTGGTTATACGCTAGACGAATTTTAAGATATCTTAAGAAAACTAAACATTTTGGATTGAAATATACTAGATATGGTAATTCAAAATTAGAAGGATTTGTTGATGCAGATTGGGGAAACAATATCATAGATCGGAGGTCTTATAAAGGTTTATGTTATAGTTTAGCTGGATGTGTTATTTCTTGGGAAGCTAAAAAGCAAAAAACCGTCGCTCTTTCGAGCACTGAAGCCGAATATATGGGTGTGGCTGAAGCTTGTAGGGAAGCTATTTATTTAAGTAATTTGTCAAAAGAAATAACCGATGAGTCATACACCATATCTTTGTTTAATGATAATCAGGGTGCGATTAAGCTGTCTTCAAATAATAGCTTTAACAGAAGAACTAAGCATATTGATGTACGATACCATTTTTGTAAAGAATGTGTTAATGATAAAATTGTAGCATTGAAATATTTGGAAACAGCTGAAATGCCAGCAGACATATTTACAAAGGGTTTAGCTAGTACTAAGCATTATTATTTTATGCAGTTATTGGGTATACAGGATGTAAAGAATTAACAATGTTCATATTCCTTTTGTAATACATATGTGTATTGTGTACCTACATTATTTTGATAAGTGGGGGTGTTAATTTCTTATATCAAAATGATCTGTTGTCTATGATTATCTTGTCTATGGTTTTAAAGGTTATTAAAATAAACGTTCCAGTTCGTTCTGTCTCCTCAAAACTCGTGTTTAATTTACAAAAAAGTTTACCAATTTTTCGCTTCGTGTCTCATCTAAGTAGAATATATTATCATAGTGAATGGTTTGAAATCTCGACAGATCAGTTCCAATTTTTAAAATGGCAATTAAATAATTTTCTGGTAAAAATACCTACTTTATTTCTTGTCTGATTTTTCCAAACAAACTATTTTGAAAATGACGATTAAATTCACAGCAAAAGTATCTAGAGCTCATTGAATCGGAGTCATAACAGAAATAAGTATTTATTATTAATATTATTACCACACAAAAGAAAAGTAAAATTTTTAAAGAAGTCTACAAAATGCCTGTTTAACAACTGAAAAACTCTTTACTCTGTGAAGGCAATCTAATAGTTCCGTCCTGACTTCAAGAGGCGTGCGACGCATGAACTAGACAAGTGCGAATTGCAAAATTAAATAAAAATAAAAATTCCTGTGTACACCATTCTACACAGACTCAAACAAAATCTTCAAAACTCTAGACGTCATGTCAATAAGACAACTTTACGCCAAAACTGCTCTCCTACATCTCATCCATAATAATCTTCATATTACAAATCAACCAAAAGCCATAATAAAAACCAGGTCATCAACAAATAAAACACTGAAAATTCCGATAACACACACCACACACGGACAAAGACACTTTCAATACTACGCAACCAAACTTTTTAACAGTATGCCCATTACTTTGAAACAACTAATGACTACAAATACATCTACAAACTTTCTCAAAAAACATATCGTAGCCTGGATAAAAAATCAAGATATTCACTTTATTCAAAAGATTATAATTCCAAACCAAACATAACCAAAATATGATTAGTAAAATTAAATATTATACACGTTCTTCAAGAATTATCCAAAAATACATACACTCACATATAAATGTGTGTTTTCATGTTTCAATATATGTCTGTGAAAATAAAAAAAATAAATAACTTTCTACTACAACACATAAATACCTGTCACACTTAATCACAAATACGTAAACACCTCAACACAGGTTCTCCTAGTGAGGTGTTCACGTAACATACAATATCACCCACACACAGTTTTACCTATATCAACCTATGTTCTTTATTTTTTATACTTTCTTTCTGTACTTTTTTCTCTGTACTACAATATAAACCAATGTAATCATTTGTAAAATGTGTATTCAAGAATAGACATAAATAAATAAATAAAAAAACACATCATTATACATTGTGTATCGGCACGTACCCGACAAACTTTAACCAGCTATTCCTTAGTACATTTGGAGTTAAAAATGTTACGTGCACTTTGCTGTCCGGTAACATTTTTTTTAATAAAAAATTTACTATTATATTACTATTCATTTTTTCACGATGAAATTATCAGTAATTCTTTACCTACAACTACCGTTTTTAATACGCCAAAAAATTTTAACATTTGATTCAACTTAATGATTATAAGCAACAACTTTTTGCATTTACGATTTTGAAAAATATGTATTGATATTTAATATTATTTGAGTAAATAATAATTTACGCGAAAATTATGCTAACAGACGCACCATTTTGACAGAACACCGATATGAAGTTTTACGCATAATTCGCGTTTGTTTGTAGGCAGTGTAGGTACTGCCAACCTAACAATAGAAAACATGAAACACAATCGGAAGCTAGAAACGCAAAAATCTAAATATAATTTTTATACTTTATATAATTTATTACTCTTATGGACAAAAAAGCTTTAAATACAATGCTATTAAGCTATTCAATTCTCTACCTATTGACATTAGAAACACACAAATCAAAACTTAAAAATAAAATCATTGATTACCTCCAATAAAAATATACATTGAACTATTTCATAACATACTAAAAATTGTGCCTACTGTGTATATATATGTATAGTACGCCTTTTGGTCAAACTGAAACTTTATTAACCTTTCCTCATCTGTGGTGTGTATTTACTACACATTGCTTCTAATAACTTTAATAACTCTATAAATATAATAAATTCTGGGTTCAGATTTTAGGTATTCCTCCGTTATACATTTATGCACTGAATTAAAAAATAATATTTGACATAGTTTTCAAATTCAATTAAAAATCAGAGTTTTTTTGTTAAAAATCGGGAACAAATACACCAATACAATCAACCGTGTGATACTAAATACGCGAAGAGTTTGCGAGGAAATGACACGCTATTGATGTCCCGCTTTAATTCGCTATGCGGGAACATGAGACATCCACCCTTCTGCAGTTGTAGTTTTTGATTTAGACTTAAACCATCGATACCTACGACCGCACAGCTGCCAGCGCCGCTAGCCAGTCGGCCGCAGTCGGCCGCAAACCGTCGTTAGATGTGGACCCCTCGCACGTTTCTTTACCATCTGCCGATGGTTTTTTCATGTTTTCAGCAATTAAATTACAATTATTATCACTTTTGATATAAAATATAATAAACATAATCGATAAGCTATGAATATTCATATTTTTCCGATATTAAATTGCTTATTTTGAGATGTGTATTGACTACACAGCACCGCAACGCGTGTATTTTTTTAGCACAGTAAGGGAAAGGTAATTAATTACTTAAAATTATTATTGCTTCGCCTCCACCTTCTTCATTCATTCTTGAATTGTATAATTTAAAAAAAAACAAAAAAAATACTGATTTTATTTTATCTGGCATTTTCACAATATTTTATTAGCTAAAACCTAATTAACAACCACTCTGTAAATTGCCATCTCAACACAGGCGTTCCACACCTAGTGAGATGGGCAATACGTCACTATTGTAACTAAATGTAAAAAAAAAAAAAAATTAATAATAAATTATTTTAAATTAGCCAACAAATCTGTAATCTGATATGTACTTAAATGTATAGTAAAACAACAAAACCGACAAACTTTAACCAGCTATTCCTTAGCACATTTGGAGTAAACAATGTTATGGGCTGCTATATGCCGGTTAACACCCATCTGGACTTGAACCAGGTGTAATGCAATTTACTAGCTCAGTGTCAAAAAGGGTAGGCAGATGAGAGCTCGGATCAATCAGAGGTGGGGAGCTTCTTAGTTCATTTCCTCGTCTCTCAGGTCAGGGATTGGAAAGGTCAAATCAATAATTACTCATGAATATGGAGGACACAGGTCTATTTAACTTCATTTAAAGATACACATGGTTGAATCTGAATCTAATCTCTCTCTCTAACGTAACGACAGGATGAAGCATGGAATTGAAAGAGAATTTACGGTTTTGAACACAGGTAAAGTGGATATACTGAAGAGCTTACGGTTCGCCTTGTCATGAGGTAAAGTACATCACGCCGAGCTGATTTTTGACCGCGCCCTAAAGGGCGGCGGTACTGTTGTGGTGATGTGAGGCACTTGAGGATTTGACGGAAGCGTGGTTCCGTCGAACAAAGTTTAAGTTAAGATGTCGAAACATGTTTGTGAATTGGCTGCGCGAAATATTTAGTTATATTCAAGAATGAGTCCGCTTCTAATAATGCGTGATTTGCGCGTCATGTTGCAAGCGTTGCAGTTTGTTCCGGCGCGGGACACTGTTCGCGCAAAGGCGGGTGAATTGGAACTGCCGAAGCGTGGGCGTTGCCGCCGCGGCTCGCGATTGTGCACGTGGTTTGACCATCTGGTTGCATGGTCTGCCAGAGTGGGGGTGACGAGTGTTGCTACAGGGTGATGTACCTTTTAATGCATGGCGTGCTTGTATTACGTAACAGGGCACTTCCGGTAACTTTAAAAAAATATTAAGAACAAAAAACCACACTCCGTCACTGTCCAGAGTAAATGGGTGAAATAAGCGACATCGCCGCGCTACCCCCTCCTCGCTACTGTCACATCTTTTACACATATTCTGTCTCAAGTCCTGTGACATTCCCAAGTAGTCAGTGTTGTTTTGGGAGTTCGCCTGTCATCTTGTCTTATGGGAACCGCTGCAGAAATTGCATTGATAAAAATGGCAGTCATTTGGAACAAATGCTCCAATAAAAAGATTATAATATAACCTAGATGTCAGCATTTTCATTTATTATTTATTGGTAAAATTCTCACAATGTCATTCATTTACACATAATATTGATATTATCAAACATTGTGCGTGAAGGGTATTTCTACCCATTACGGTGGTCCTAATTGAATAGCGGGAAAGGCATTGCTATCCTATAATATTATATGAATAGTATACATCAGTCTCTTTGTAAGGGTCCAATGTGTATGTGTAAAAAAACTATTATTTAAGTCTTAACCATCTTCTTATATTCTTGTCTTTTGTGTGAAAGAATATTTTATCAAAAATAATCTAACTCGAATCTTATATAAAATCCATATAATGAGTAATAATCCAGTACTATGTAAAAAAAACATCATTCGAATTGTTTTCAAAGATACAGGGGGTTAAAACAAAATCCATTTTCTCGAATGGGACCCTTATTGACGGCATTGTTTCTCGTGTTCAACAGCAGTTATTAGCAAGTGAGTCGAAACACACTAAATAATAGTAGTTAAAAATGAGATGAATGATGCCTTGCCATTTCGTTTTGATGGTAAAAGCGCGCCAATGTAGGTACGTACGTTCGCGTGTTGAGTTGCGACGCGACGTTGCTTTCAAACTTTGACAATATATATATATATATATATATACAGGGTGTATCGACACGAACCTATAAATATATATCCCGCTACATTTGTTACGTCCGACCCCTAAAAACTCCATAGCATTGTAGCGTCCATCGAATTACAGCGTCCGATATACGGACGCTACAATGTTTTGACGTCAAAATTGGCCAGAACGATGCTTACCCCATGTAGAATCGTATGGCAAAAATTTTTGTGGAAGCAAAAAATCTCTCAGAATGTCTGGAAACGAATATTGAACGTTTGATATTTTGCCAACAGGTTTGCTACACGATGTATATATCGAGCAGTGTATGTTTTTATTCACTTCTACGATCTTGCCGCGTCCACGAAGTAATATATTTTTCGATACATAACGACGATCGTGCTGCGTCTACGCATTACGTCGATAGTATTGCGTCCTCGAGACCGATTACGAGTAGATATTATTTTAAATACATAACGACGGTCGTGCTGCGTCCACGCATTACGTCGATAGTTCTGCGTCCCCGTAGCTGCTCATGAGAATATACTATTTTCAACACATAATGACAATCGTGCTGCTTCCATGCATCACGTCAATAGTATTGCGTCCCAGTGAAAGATCACGAGTAGATATTATTTTGAATATACAACGACGGTCATGCTGCATCCACGCATTACTTTGATAGTATTGCGTCCCGTGGCCGATCACGCTGAAATATTATTAAGAATACATAACGACGCTCTTGCTGCGTCTACGCATTACTTCGATAGTACTGCGTCCCCGTGGCCATTCACGAGTACATTGTGTGATGAATGGCTTCAATCAACAGTGAAAACAGATAAACTGTAGCTTCCTACTTTGCGGATTAAAAAGATATCAATTACTTATGAAAACGGACATCCTTGCGACATCTGTTGAATTAAATTTGATAGAGTTATGTTGGCGGTAGACAACTGTAAAAGTTGAATATATCGAGGTTCTAGAACGAAAACACAGAGGTCGTTAAAATCGTCTCGGATAGGGGAATTCCTTTTTTAGGCATGAAAACAAACATTGAGTTTTGTCAGCCAATTAGATTTAAACAAGAGCTATAAAGTTTTGAGGGAACCAATCAGTAAACGGAGAGGTGTGTGTCATCAAAAGACAAAGGAATGACCTTAAGACCCGACAATTAGAGAGATAATTAATGACCTTTTCATTCCCACAGAAATCAGAGGTGAATGCACTGTAATATAAATATCGTACGTTTCAAGGTTTTAGTATGATGAACCCCAGGGAATGTTTTGAATAACGTGTACACTTATGGGATAGCGAACCCTAGGAATCGAGTGCTTTGGAGACTTTTACATGTTGAAAAACACACGCGAAAATACAATGGAAAATTTATAAATGAAATATCTATAAGAAAAGGCGGAAAACCGAAGGAAAATTACTGGCAGGATTTTCAACTGTCGTGCGATTGCTTATGGGAGTGGGAGGTTGGGAGGGAGGGAGCCAAATTCGAGGAAAATCGTACTAAAGAAAGTGTTAGAAACAATGGGAACTAATCGTTATCAATTTTAGATGAAGCGGACATATTGGGAAAACGATTTGGAAGGATAATTTCACAAAAAATATGGACATTTTAGAAAGAGTGCAGCGACTGAACGAAGGAACAGTTCAGAGATTTTGGGCAATTACAAGGTCCTAGGGACATGATAATAGAGTACCAAAGGAAGGCAATAATACTAAACATATAGCGATAGATTTAATTCAGGAAAAGTAGGCATTTTACATAATTATGAGGGTAGATAAATCTTAGAGTTGCACGAGACTGCAGGGGAAATGAGACGAAATAAAAGGTTGACGATCTCGTGAGTATTTTAAGATATAAACAATCAAAATTCGAACATGGTTTTTGTTTACGTTAGAGTAATAAGCAATTAGGAAAGCAATTAAGGTTAACATAGGGCTTACGAGATGTTTTTATAAATCAAAAGACATAAAACTTAACAATTCTGAAATAAAGACAAATTTACGAGCGGGGTACCAAAAATTTGAGACTAAACAAATGTCAATACGGATGGTTTATGGGAATTTCGGTAAGAAAGAGACGAATTTTGGGTGGAATTTAAATTGGACAATTAATCTGACAGATATCCCAGAGTCTAATTAGGAATATCTCCCATAGAAGTGTGGAAAATGATATATTAATTAATAATAGATGAAGGATGAAATTTTCCTAGAGACAGCACACATCAGGAACAGTTTGGGGTATAGAAAAGAAAGGGTAAACAACGGAAATAAGAGATGATCCAAGTGGGGAAAAGCGATACAATTCCAAGTTATCCATGAAATTAATAAATACGGCTTGGAAAATAATTAATTATAGAGTTATGAGAAATAACATACGAATAAAGAAGAAATTCGTGGAGAAAAACGTCGCGAATAAAAGAAAATTCAAGGAAAAAGGGAAAACTCAAATCTACGACATAAATAGAGAAAATGCGGGTTAAAATGGAAAGCCCATATAGGTGACAATAAAATTAAGTAGAATTTAGGGAAATTAAAATTCAAAAATGCATAGTAAAGATTTCGACATGGGTTTAGTCATTTTTTGCACGAGATGCATAAAATTGAGATCTATATATATGTTATTGAGGACGGACTTATCGCAAATTCAGAATAAAAAAGGAACAAAAAATCATGATATTCTAACTACATTTGTATGGACAGTGGGGCAAAAGAAGATTGGGCAATTTAACGCAGACTCACTCGATTCGGACCCTATGGATATGGAATCATGAGATAAAAACAAGCCACCGCCCAGAGCCAGAGAAAGTTTTAACAGATATTTAATTTATTAAAATCAAGTTAATTAAAAGATTGCGCAATTCGGAATAAATTTTCTTACACATTTGTATAAAAGAATTTTAGAATCAGTAAAGTGACCAATTAAAATTCATCGCGTGCATAAAGGCAGTGCTTAAAAGTGTTTGTCGATTTAACCAGAATTTTAACATCAATCTACCATTTCAAAATTAATTTTGAAGTAGCTATCATTTGAAATTTTAAACTAGAAAAGTGTTATTAAATCAACGGGTTTTCTGGAATAGGATTTTGTTTAGAAGGATGAATATTAAATATCAGCTAATTTATATGGATCAAGCAAGAATAAAATATTAAATAGGAATAAATGGTCGAAAAGATTTATTTTGAAATTAGTTGAAAAATACAGTTAATTAGGTAGGAATTCTTTGACAAGGTTTTGTCGTGTAGAACCCGACCGGAAAAACCTTAATGGGGTGAGTTTACCTTTTTATAAATAATTTTCAGGTCCCAGGAGAAAGAAAGTGCTGCGGAGTGATGGTATTTCAATTTAATTATTAAAACAACAAAAAAGAATTACACATTAATATATGTATATTATGTATTTATATACATATATAAATGGAATATCGCTACTTTGTACAGCGTATAAAATCTTCACAACAATTTTGAAAGAAAGACTAGAACGTCATTCAGAGAACTTGCTGGGAGAGTATCAGGCAGGTTTTAGGAGGGGGAGATCCACCACTGATCAACTCCTTACTGATGACACTGATGACACTGCTCTGTTATTTGAATGTACTGGAGATGTTGACGAGTTTAATAAACATGTTAACGAGACTGTCAATCAATAGCAAACTGGCTGTTATCACAAAATCTGTCACTTAACACAAACAAAACTGAACTTCTAAAATTTTGTCCAGTACAAGCTACACCTATAAACATAAATGTTTACTTTAATAACAATCATATAGAACCTTCCCAAACTTGTTCACTGCTGGAAATACAACTAGATGCAAATATAAACTGGAAAGAACATGTATCTAAAGTTGTTGCAAAAATTAGTAGCTTTTCTTTTGTTCTAGGCACCCTTAAAAATATCTTAAACATCGAGTCAGTAATCACCGCATACTATGGATACGTATACTCAATGATAAAATACGGAATAGTTTTTTGGGGAAACTCAGTAAACGCCAAAGATGTTTTTATCATCCAAAAGAGGTGCCTACGAAAAATGTCAAACTCTAATCACCGGGATTCATGTAGACCAATTTTTAAAAATCTTAAACTTCTGACAGTGACGGACATATATATAATGGAATTATGCCTGTTAGTACGATCATCTCCAGAAAAATTCCCACAAAAAAACTCAACACATAAACACGCTACAAGGTTCACAGAAAACCTATTAATCCCAAAAGCAACCAAAACTATTTTTCAAAAAGGACCACACTACATGGCCATTAAAATATATAACAACCTTCCACGTAGCATGAAACAAATAACCGACACACTTAAATTTAAGTCAACACTAAAAACATTTCTTTTAAACAAATGTCACTACACCTTGAATGAATACCTTACATGAATAAATACCTCTGTCTTTTTAATTTTTTTTTATTTACTGTTATTTATTTTATTAACATGTAATTGTTGGATTATGTGATATAATGTGTATTTGTTGGGTTAGCTGGAAGAAATAGGATGTAACCTATAAGTTATACCCTTTGTACTATTTTGTGCAATAAAATTTTTTTTGAATTTGAATTTGAATTTGAATACTACTCCACAAATCCTGACAAAATGCTGGGAATTCGATATAGACATATATCAACTATTTGTTGACTTCAAACAGGCATATGACAGTATAGATAGGGAGAAAATATATGAAATACTCCTAAATTTTGGTATACCGCCCAAAATATTCAAGCTTGTAAAAGCAACGATGGTTGGTTCACGATGTCGAGTAAGGATAGGAGGTGAAACGACGGAGGATTTTAACGTCTCCCAGGGGCTGAAACAAGGTGATGGCTTAGCTCCCACTCTTTTCAATATTGTTCTGGAGCACGTCGTGAGGAAGACAATGATTGCTACCGACTCAAACATTTGCTACAAAAGCAATCAAATAGTTGGATATGCAGACGACCTTAACATTGTCGGAAGATCCTTACAGGCTGTAAGAGAGGTGTTTAACTCTTTGGAGACTGCAGCAAGAGAGGTGGGCTTGCAAATCAATGAGAACAAAACTAAAATCATGATGCAAACCAGAACCCCACACCGCAGAATAAAAGATAAGGTGAATTTTAAAAACTCCTATAACTTTGAAGTGGTCGAAGAGTTTGCCTACCTGGGCTCCATCATAACGCAGGACAACGAAGACCCAGTAGAAGTAAGAAAGCGCATCGCAGCCGCTAACAACACTTACTTCGCGTTGCTGCCAGTGTTCAAATCTCAAAACGTCCATAGGAAAACCAAAATAACCCTGTATAAAACAATTATTAGAACGGTCTTGGCCTATGGATGTGAGGCGGGAACACTGACAGCAAAGTCTGCGGAACGGCTGGACACCTTCAAAAGAAAGGTACTTCGAAGAATCTTAGGAGCGGTGCGAGAGGGAGAGGCATGGAGAATCCGCCACAATAAGGAGCTATATGACATCTACCAAGCTCCCAGACTCTCTACTCATTTACGGCTCCAAAGACTAAGATGGGCCGGACATGTGCACCGAATGCCAAGCACACGTGTACCAAAGAAGGTTCTAACAGGACACCCGGGAGGCAAACGAAAGGCGGGCAGACCTAGGCTGAGATGGGAGGACGATGTCAGGAAAGATGCCAGAGGACTACTCCATGTTGCAGATTGGAAGACGACGGCCGAGGACAGAGGGCGGTGGAGGCTCATGTTAAAGGAGGCCAAGGCTCGAAATGGGCTGTAGCGCCATTGAAGAAGAAGAAGAAGAAGAAGATGTATTTATATTTTTATATATAGTAATATATTGTATATAAAGAGTATATATTAGTAATTTATGTACCTGTATGTATATATATATATTTTATTTATTAATCGAAACATCGGAATGGTAACGATTTTAAATACCTACCTATGGACATATCTATATTATTGGAAAAGAAAATATGTACTTATTAATGTTCAAGTCCATGTAGAATCATATATTTTATATTTTAATATATGTACTATTATTTAACATATTTTGGCAATCGAGAATATTCAATATTATCCAATTAACCTCTAGTAATTTTACTAAATTCGGATAATGAAATAAATCGTTTAACAAAAAAAGGGATTTAACATTTTGGATTAAATACCAAAGTTGTGGGGTTAAAAAAAATTAATTATGCATAAAAAAAAGGGACACAACTGACTTATGAGAAGAGGAAGGTATGTCTTAAATAAAAAAATCTCACATTTAGGCAAGTGTGTGTCACATAAATATTTGTGACAAGTGTAGTTCTTGCCTAATTGGGGTTATTTTGTCTATGGTGTTTTTTTGAAGTTTGGCAATATTTATTGAGGAAGGAAGTACAGTTTTGCTTATGGTCACTTCCTCCCCGACCAGCTTGGGCAGCCGGTCGGCGGATCCAGTCACTCGCCATTCAAGGGGTTTCAATCTGAGTTAATCATGTGATCAGAAGTTTTCTTTTCTTTAAAAAAAGGCGCGGGGTGTTTTCCCTATCAAGAATAGTTCGTGTAGGTTATTATTTTTAGTGGAGTTGATGGAACTCCGCTTTTTATCCAGTGTTGGCCGGTGGTCATATTTCTAGAACTCGTGTTTAGGAGTTGAAACCGTGGATGGATTGGTCCTAGCTGAGGCTAGAAGTTGATGGCTGAGTGTCCCCGCTTTGCAAAGGTACGGATTGCTGTTCCCGAAGTCCTTAAGAAGAGTTCGATTGGTTACCCCGTGCTGCAGACCTGATGTTCCTGCAGGCGTTCCTTGAAGGAGTTGCGTCCTCCCGTTTCCACTAAGAGAAGGATGTCCTGGCTCCTTAAGAAGAGTTCGATTGGTTACCACGTGCTGCAGACCTGATGCTCCTGCAGGCGTACCTTGAAGGAGTTGCGTCCTCCCGTTTCCACTAAGAGAAGGATGATCTGGCTTTCGTCACGGGTCCGTTCCCCGCTTCCGGAAACAAGCTTTCGTTCGCCACCCTTTGTTATCCCTTCGTTTCTCGGCCACGTAAAGTTAGTTTAGTTTGGTTCAGGAGTCCATCTGGTATGTGCTTACTTTTATTCCTATGTTACATTGGTATTTTTTGTTTTCCTTTGTTGTAACTTTTGATGGTTTCAATATAATTTTTACTAAGTATTTACTCTTATTATTTCTGATTTCCTACCTTACTCGACAGAAAATTAATCCCACAATCATGAGATTGAGATCTCTGCTCTACCGTATTTTTACCCTATAATTAATCATCTCATTATTACATGTAAACTTTGGAATGTTCCTGATATACATTCTCACCCTTACATTTGGCGCTCAACGTTTAAAATAATTCATTTTCGGAGCCGTATTTTTCTGTCTTGTCGGGTTGGATTTTCATTAATTCTAGTTGATAATATTAGAGTTAAATCGATGTGTGAGTACTTAACATTTGGATACTTACAGTTACATATCCTAATGTTTATTATCGATTACTTTGCTCGAGAATATTTAAATTGTGACATTATAACCTTCAATATTAATGTTATTCAATGTTATGTTCATGTATTCTCAAACATAACCTATAATTATTATCGTAATTTGCATTATCAATATGTCATTGATTTGCATAGACTTTTATTCATTATTTTGAGCATAGTCAATTTATTACTATTCAAGTTAGAAGTTTTCGAAAGTTAGAGTAAATAAGTAATTTTTTTCTTTAAATATAATATCGATTGTCTATGACTATATTTGTTGATCTATGAACAAGATTAGTTGTCAAAATAAACAAAGGTTAAACGTCAAACCTTGTATTCCTACCTGTCATATTAATTATTAACAACATGATTAAGCTTCTTTATTTAAAACGAAATACCAATAATATCTTTATATTTTAAAAAGGGAGTGAATACAAATTAATGGAAATTTTTCACTATTATTTGCTACAAAATATAGTTCTCATATTAAATAAACGGTAATATTATACTTACTACTTACATATTATGTAGTGTTTGTTTACCTAGGTACGTAAACTCAATTTAAATTTCTTTTAATAATTAGTTCATTCAAAACTGTTACAAGAGTTTTCATGGTTATTTGGTTGTTTTGTTCGGTAGACGGTGTACAATTTTGACGTACTTACGAACTTATATTCATAGTGTACAAATTTAAGGATACTGTTTTAATCCTATGATGAGGTTATTTATGTTATATGTGCTATTTTACACGTATGGTGTTGTTAAATTAATTTGACATGTCTACGGTTTATTTAATGGATTCAATATTGAAACAAAATCTCTTACTGTGAATTTTATGTCTTGTTTACAAATATTGGCGGAGACGCATTTCTGCACTAGCGATAGAATTGGAAACAATAAGCTTCTCAACTACGCCGTTAATTTGATTTGGAAAACGGACAATAATTATTGGTGTAATGCGTCTCGGATAATATTTAGCAAAGTCATGTACCTAGTTATTTTGATTCATTGTTGCTTTAAGAATACAAAGAATATTTATGTATTATTTGCCGTACGCTTTCGAATCAATATACTTGCGAGAACGGTTTCTCTTCAAAAAAATCTGCGTACTGTGTTTCGATTTCAGTAGCATTTGAAAATTCAAGGTCATGTCTACAACCCTATTCGACATTGAGATATATTGTTCTTCGGGACTTTAATTTAATTAGCAGATCTTCAAGTACAGGGTGTTCGCAACTATAGAATAGAATTTTTTTTATATATTTCTACTCTTTGAAATTTTTTTTTTGTTATTTTTTCTTTTCAATCAAAATGGCGATTCCTAACATCAATAGTTGTACGAGGGAGGAGTTGATGGTACTTTTAGAAGATAGAAAAATTGTTCCAGAAGCAACCCTAACAGCAATGAGACAACAGGCACGTAATTTTAATCTATCATTTAAAGAAGGGGGCTCTGAATCATTAGACAAATCCTTGGATCCTCAAGTAAATAATATAACAAATAACTACTATTATTCAGCAAGAAAGGAAGATGAAGTCTATTCATGGCAGTTACGTTTTGACGGGACGTCAGACGTCAGGGATTTTTTGTACAGGGTCGAGGAACTGAGTAGAGCCAGGAAAACTAAGACGGACAATTTGGTTTTGGGTTTTGGTGAACTTCTTGAAGGAAAGGCGGCGAACTGGTTTCGTGCATTAGATAAAGAGAATTTAAATTGGAGTACATTGAGAAATAAGCTTGTAGATCGTTATGAACGCGAAGACAGCCAGGTAGAAGCAACGCGATCAATTTACACTATGCGACAGGACCCTAACGACACTGTTGCTGATTTTGTGGACAATTTGAGAATAGCGAATTCCAAATTACTAGAACCCCTTTCTGATCAGCAGTTGGTGCGTCTGGCAAGGCATAGTCTTTTAGACAAATATGCAAGTGTATTAGCCTCCAGCGACACATCCGATCTAGAGTCCCTAGTTTCAGCTTGTACAAAAATAGAGATGTACACTTCAAAGCAACCCTCACATAGTCAACCTCGGCGGGCTGTTCATTTTGAAGGACCGACTACTTCTTCTTCTTCTCGAAATAATTCTTCCCAGAAAAATAGATCTTTTTATTGCAATTTTTGTAAATTACAGGGCCACTCTTGGAATAACTGCAGGAAAAGACAAAATCAACATCGGTTTTCAAAAAACTAAAGGGCGGTTTTCACCATCTTACGTACGAGGATGAGGGGAACCGTACTTTGTTGTCATCTGTAGAGTGTTCTAAGACACGTACAATGCAGGCATTCACGCCTCTGGAACATGCTAAAGATGACATCAGACCACGTGTTAATGTTAGAATTAAGAATTTGGTTTTTTCGGGACTTTTGGACAGTGGAGCATCTGTCAGTTGTTTCGGGGGTTCTGCTTATAATTTTTTCATAAGTTTAGGATTTAAGTTAAATAAGTTAGATTCCTACGTTACCACCGCGGATGGCAAACGTCAGGATATAATTGGTACCATGCGAGTACTAGTACTTTATAATAGTATTAAAAAATATATTAAGTTTTTCATAATTCCGTCTCTGTCCTCTTCAATTGTTTTGGGAGTTGACTTTTGGAAGCAATTCGACGTGGCCCCTCAGTTGTTTCCAAAAGTTGACAGCAATGTTAATTTTGGGAATGTTGTCAGTGAGGTTCGCAAATTAACATAAGCTTCCTTGCTGTCCCCTCAAGACAATCTTAAGTTAAATTCGGTTATATTTAAGTTTAAGTCAATTTATTTCGAAGAACGAGGTTTAGGTAAAACCCATTTGGTACGTCATAAAATAAATACAACAGGGGATCCTATTAAGCAGCGTTATTATCCATTGTCTCAAACTCGTCAGAAGCAATTAGAAGCTCAATTAAAAGAAATGTTGGATTTAGGTGTTGTCCGCCGTTCTCGTTCGGCTTGGTCAAACCCAGTTTTGATTGTCCCTAAGAAGGATGGTTCTGTTAGATTTTGTTTGGATTCAAGGCGCTTGAATAGCGTTACTTTGGCTGATTCCTACCCCATCCCGTATATTTCGCGTATTTTAGATAAACTTAGGGGTGCTCGTTTTATTTTATCCATAGATTTGTCCAAATCTTTTTGGCAGATTCCCTTGGATAAGGAATCCTGTCCTAAAACGGCTTTCGTTGTACCAGGCCACGGTTTATTTGAATTTGTGTGGATGCCATTTGGTCTTAAGAATGCTCCCAGCGAATTGCAGCGTCTTGTGGATGCCCTTTTTGGTCCTGAGTTCGACGAGAACGTATTTTGCTATCTCGATGATTTGATTATTATTTCAGAGGATTTTGATTCACATTTGAAGATTTTGACATGCGGGCCTAACAGTTAACCTCAAAAAATGTGAGTTTTGTAAAGAAGAGTTGAAGTATCTAGGTTATATCGTAGACGCAAAAGGTCTTCGTACAGACCCCGTTAAATTAGAATGTATTCGAACTTACCCTACCCCTAAAAATTCTAAACAAATTAAAGCTTTTATAGGTCTTTGCGGTTATTACAGGCGTTTTATTAAAGATTTCTCTACTATTGCGGCCCCGTTGACAAAACTTACTGGTTCTAGAATGGGAATAAGTAATTTTTCATGGTCTCCAGAAGCAGAAAACGCGTTTAAAGAATTAAAAAAAGCTCTCACTTCTGCTCCCGTTATTAGCTGTCCTGATTTTTCTTTGCCCTTTACTATACATTGCGACGCGAGCAACGTTGGTATCGGCGGCGTGCTTACCCAGGTGTTCGACGGTGAAGAACATCCTGTTTCTTTTTTCTCTAGGTGTTTAAATGTTCACGAGAGGAACTACGGCGTCACGGAGCGCGAACTCCTTGCGGTGCTAGATTCGGTGAATCATTTCAGGCCTTACGTAGAAGGTGTTCAGTTCACAGTGGTAACGGATCACTCCAGTTTGCAGTGGTTGGTTTCGTTGTCCAATCCAACTGGTAGACTTGCTCGATGGTCTACGCGTCTTTCTCAGTATTCTTTTGATGTGGTGCACAGAAAAGGTAAATTTAATACTGTTCCAGATATTCTTTCTCGTAAAGACGATTTTACTGTTGCTGCCTTAGATTCTACGCCTACGATTTCTGATAGTTGGTATAATAATTTGTTTTCCAATTGTATGAATAATCCACAACGATTCAATAATTTCCAAATTAAAGATAATTGTTTATTTCGACATTCTAAATCTCGTTTCGGTTTGCAGGAGGATACAGCCTGGAAGCTGGTTGTGCCTTTTGAAGACGGTAACGCAATTTTAAGTAAAGAACACGACTATTAGCTCTTGCCACCCAGGTGTATTCAGAACATATAAGAAAGTCCAACTACGTTATTTTTGGCCGGGTTTGTATAATGATGTCAAAAAGTTTGTTAATAAGTTTAAAACGTGCAAAGCACATAAAATAAATACATCTGCGCCGGCGGGTATTTCTACAAATCCTAAAATAGTCAACAGACCGATGCAAATGTTGTCTATCGACCTTGTTGGTCCTCTTCCACGTAGTTACGCGTGATTTATGTACATTTTATCGGTTGTTGACGTCTTCTCGAAATACACTTGGATTTTTCCGCTAAGAAATGCTACTGCTAAAAGCATTGTAAAAATTGTTGAACAATTCATTTTTCTGATTCACGGTGTTCCTCAAACCTTTGTGTGTGATAATGGTAAACAATTTATTTCAAAAGAGTTTAAACAATTGTTGGCCGATTATAATGTACCTATGCCTTTTTATAACGCATATTACACCTCGCAAAACAATGTAGTCGAGCGGTATAACCAAACTATCGGGACTGCTTTGTCTATCTTGACCGAGTCTGACCATCGAAATTGGTCTAGATTTCTGCCTCAGATACAGTCAGCATTGAATAATTCTGTTAACTTTGCAACAGGTTTCACGCCTTTTTTCCTCATGCACGGCAGGGAACAAATTATTGACGGTAATTTACATAAATTTAATGTTTCTTCTAGTCTCACGGACATACCTTTAGATCAGTCTAGAGCCGAATTTGCAAAGAAGTTGGAAGACATAGTTCCTATTTATGAACAAGTTTCTAATGCATTAGTACAGGCCTTTAAAAAGAATGCCCAACATTATAATTTACGCCGTAAATCCGTGGTTTATGATATAGGTGATGTCGTTTGGAGGAAGAATTTTGCTCAATCCAGTGGTCCGGATTACTTTTCCCATAAGTTGGCACCAAGATTCGTGCGTAATGTTATAAAAAATAAAGTCTCGGATTTAGTATACACCTTGGCAGATATGCAAGGTAAAATTGTAGGCAATTTTCACGTAAAAGATATTGTTCGGATAGATTAGTTTTGTTTTTTTTTTTTTCCTTTAAGGAAGCCAATGTTGTAGTGTGTAGGCCTACCAACCCTTCACATCATGGCAATTGTTTCTTTTGTGACTGTTCTGTTCTCATGATTCGGAGTTTGGTACCTCCAAGTCTTGTGCTCAGTACGGACACTAAAATCTAGTTTATTGACGATAAACCGTTTATTTACCCTCGATAAACTGGAACGTGATCCTTGTGGTCACTGGCGCCCAAATTTTGTTAAGTTAAGTCTTTCTTTCCTTCGTTACTATGCTTTTCTTGTTATTAATAACATACACTAGTTTCGAGATTTTGGTATTATCAAATGTTTGATTATATTGGTAATAATATACTTAGTTACATACGTGCACACACATTGATTTATTTCTTGGTTCCGTCTGTATAACGGATTATGTTGTAATGCTATTATTTTAAGTTTATGCCCTTCTTTCTCTAGTCCACTGGAGGCCCTTTTATTAGCCCATGGAACCTCCAGTGTACTTGAGAATACATATCTTGGAATTTTGTTTTTCAGAAACTTGAGCTACTTTCTGATGCACAAAAGTTCTGTTAGTTCTATTATTGATAGTTTGTATCTCATAAGTTTAAGTATGGTATAGCTTTCCTAAAGTTCTTTATATAAGTCTTAGTTCATAAGAAAGTTGTTTTGTCTCTAACAAAGTAAGTACTGCTTTGGCGTGCTTAACTAGTAAATAATTCCTTTGGAATTATCACTTTGCCTCTAATACAGGAAAGTGTGTTTCTGTATAGTTTTTAAGTCTAAATGTTGTAAACATTAGTGTCTTACTGTTAATACCAGTATTAGACTATAAATTAAATGTTACTAGTGTCATTCATTAAAATTTTGGATTGATCACCCCTCGAATAGTGTCAACTCACTGAAAGCCATAGTTGATCACACAATTTTGTTTTGTTTGTACAAGAAATGCTGACTTTTGTCTACACTTGGAGTGTTTTTTTAAGGAATGCCAGCTTGGGTATTGCCTTGGTCTCATTTTTTTTTTACAAACAATTTCACTCTGTTGAGTGTTTGCTGCAGGTTGTTATATGGATTTTTGTATATCCTAAGGTATGAGCTTAACTTACTAGTTTCTGTTTTGCTTTTGAGTACCAATTGACTTTTGTCATGAACTGATTGATAAATAGATAGGTATTGTGTTATGTAAATCCTATTTTGTCCACCTTGATTGGCAGGTATTTATTGTTTTTAAATCCTGACCTGATTTGATTTTCGAAAAATGGATAATTTAAATATTATTCTTGTTTGACGACTCTGTTACATATTGGTATTTCTTTGGAACTGTAAATCCTGGTTCAAAAATGACGGATAAATAATCCAATACAAACCCCTACTCTGGTCACGTCTGATAGACAGTTTGTAAACTGTTTCTATATTACTTATAACAAAAAAAAGTATTTTCTTGTGTACTAATTTTGCCAATATTGAACTCCATTGTTCTGAATTGTAAAAAATACATATCTATAAAGATATTTTCATTATCTATGCTTGTTTAATTTTAAGTTTTGTCATAAGAAGGTTGTAATAAGATTTTTGTCATAAAAGTGTTAAGCCGGATGGACTTAGTTAGATAGGTTTCTCATTTTGCTATTTAATTATAGCGTAAATTCAGTGTAAGTGAGGGCTGTTTAACCACCCTAAAGTGAAGCCTAATTTGGCCTTTATTTCCTGTGCAAGGAAAAGTGATCATGCTTTTTTTCTTTATTATTAAGAAATTTATTTTTATAAGAAATTAATTTTTAAGAAATTTAGTTTTTAAGAAACTTAATTCTAAGTTGTTATTTTAACTACAAATTAATGTTTTTGTTTTCATTTTTCTAGATACCTGATGGACTCATAGTTTAGTTTGTTAGTGGACTTAGTTTTTCATGTTTGAGGGCAAACATTTTGCGGGAAGGGGGGAATTGTCACATAAATATTTGTGACAAGTGTAGTTCTTGCCTAATTGGGGTTATTTTGTCTATGGTGTTTTTTTGAAGTTTGGCAATATTTATTGAGGAAGGAAGTACAGTTTTGTTTATGGTCACTTCCTCCCCGACCAGCTTGGGCAGCCGGTCGGCGGATCCAGTCACTCGCCATTCAAGGGGTTTCAATCTGAGTTAATCATGTGATCAGAAGTTTTCTTTTCTTTAAAAAAAGGCGCGGGGTGTTTTCCCTATCAAGAATAGTTCGTGTAGGTTATTATTTTTAGTGGAGTTGATGAAACTCCGCTTTTTATCCAGTGTTGGCCGGTGGTCATATTTCTAGAACTCGTGTTTAGGAGTTGAAACCGTGGATGGATTGGTCCTAGCTGAGGCTAGAAGTTGATGGCTGAGTGTCCCCGCTTCGCAAAGGTACGGATTGCTGTTCCCGAAGTCCTTAAGAAGAGTTCGATTGGTTACCCCGTGCTGCAGACCTGATGTTCCTGCAGGCGTACCTTGAAGGAGTTGCGTCCTCCCGTTTCCACTAAGAGAAGGATGTCCTGGCTCCTTAAGAAGAGTTCGATTGGTTACCACGTGCTGCAGACCTGATGCTCCTGCAGGCGTACCTTGAAGGAGTTGCGTCCTCCCGTTTCCACTAAGAGAAGGATGTTCTGGCTTTCGTCACGGGTCCGTTCCCCGCTTCCGGAAACAAGCTTTCGTTCGCCACCCTTTGTTATCCCTTCATTTCTCGGCCACGTAAAGTTAGTTTAGTTTGGTTCAGGAGTCCATCTGGTATGTGCTTACTTTTATTCCTATGTTACATTGGTATTTTTTGTTTTCCTTTGTTGTAACTTTTGATGGTTTCAATATAATTTCTACTAAGTATTTACTCTTATTATTTCTGATTTCCTACCTTACTCGACAGAAAATTAATCCCACAATCATGAGATTGAGATCTCTGCTCTACCGTATTTTTACCCTATAATTAATCATCTCATTATTACATGTAAACTTTGGAATGTTCCTGATATACATTCTCACCCTTACATTTATCAGAGGAGGGGTTTACATTATTTGTTTATAATAAATCGTTCACCGGAGAACTGGGTTGATTCAATAGTTTGAAAATAACCTTGGGCCGTAACTAGATAATTATCAGGATTATAAATGTGAATAAAAGATAAATTGAATTTCAGTATATTATTGCGCAATATGGAGCAATTTGGGTACACTCATATACCTATCATCCACATACAACAATTGAAAAATCACGGGTTAGTAAGAATTATATCGAAGTATTACGTGAAACATTTGAATATTATGGTTTGGGTATTCGTATAGATTCCCATTAGTTACCTGAAACAGCTGGGAGTTGCGTACTCTCAAATATGTCAAAAATTTACATACAACAATTGAAAAATCACGGGTTAGTAAGATTTATATCGAAGTATTATACGAAACATTCGAATATTATGGATTGGGTGTTCGCATAAATTCCAATCAGTTGCCTGAAACAGCTGGGAGTTGCGTACTCTCTTATGTGGCAATCGATTACATGAAACAGCTGAAAAATCACGGGATAGTATGAACTAAATCTAATATTGAACCCTGGGGAAAAACAAAAAAAAATACAGTTCAACCAATAGGAGGCAGTGGTTGCTTCTATAACAAAGACCATTAACCAAACAAATAGAGATGGTGAATCTCTTAAATAAAATCGTCAAAACCAAACAAAACAAAAAGCCTGGAGTTCGGTAGCTCTCCAAAACAAACTATCAATAAGATCTTAATATATTAGTATATATTTATATCACCTACTCTTCTTATGTATTTATTCGGTTACCAAGCTTAGAATTTCGCAGAATTCTTTTTACGAGATCCAAGCTTGGGATACGAAGCAAGTAGCCTCGTATTGCAAGTTAAAAACCTTTCCCAAAATGTATGTATACATATATGTATTTGTATGTACTGTTCATTGGAGAATGCGGACCTGCATACAACTTGCATTTTAGGTCTCCGGATCACTCTCGCATTTTCTCTTGAACGTGAAAGGAGGATTCACGACCCGTAATTCCACACCACACCGTGAGTATATGATTGTAAATAGTAGATAGTCTAAGTAATTAGTAGTCCAAGGAGGAGTAGGAATTTGGGGGTTTCGAGGCTCGGGAGAAGGCTTGAAGGCATGGAATCGTGTCACAAGATTGTGCGAATTTCTAGTTGACTCTCGATCACCTCGTTTACTTGAAGGAGGATAGGAGCCAAATTTTGCTAGCAAAGGGTTATTCTGAGTTCGTCAAATATACAATTAACTAATTACATTAACCTACTAAATCAATCTTTACATGTACCTTATAGCAGCAGAGTCATAAAGAAGTGACGCCAACAGATACAAGAGTTAACTATAATCACATTTACTAACAATTAACCATTTGAGTTATATTTAATTATCTGTCCAAATAGACATGTATAATATCGTTTACTAGCGTTTAACTACGAATTCGTTAGGATGCAGGGAATCAAAACAGTTACATAGGGAAAATTAGCTCATTTAGAGAAACCATTTAAGTTTAGATTTGCAATGAAGAGACCAATTCAATTTTGAAGCTCAACACCCTGATCAGAATCAAAAGGGTTACCACAAAAATGAAAGTAATTAAAGTCCTATATCATAAACCAAAAAATTACACAACGTTTGATGGAATTTAATTACAATATAAATACATATGTCTATAAAGATATATAGTACAAGAGAGCTTTAAGTAGCTTTCTGTAGTTATCAAAGAAAATAAGGGTCCAATTTTCATGGAGGCTTATGTGATGTAGGAGGGGAATTTTCCATCCCTACGAACACATATGCAAAGCCTTAGGAAAATATAAATATCGGTCATAGCCAAAAGAGAGAAGAAAATTCTATATTGTTTTAAACAAATAAAAAGAATGGCAAAAAGTATAAAAACATCACTCTGCATAGCCGTGACAAGGAGGTTGGGGTCCCACCAGTTTGAGAGAAAAAAAAATTATTGGTCAATCTATTGCAAAAACGAAGAAAATAATAATAATGAATAGGACGTAATTAATTAAATTGTTAACAAAAAAACAGCAAAGTGCGACATTAAATAAACACACAGAGAAATTTAAAAATAAATAGATAAACTTAAGGAAACAATAAATTTAAAAAAGAAAGTGTTAACGAATAAACCTTATAATACAAAAAAGTGTCTTTATAAATAAAAATGTGTTAAATCAAGTGACCATGAACTCCAGAGTTAATAAAAATTCCTTTCATACGTTAATCTAAACAAAAACAAAGAAAGAATATGTAGGTTAATGATGCCATTCACTCAAGAGGAATGTGTTCCGTAAACAACACATTGTTTTTGTTTTGGGTTCATCGAACAAATCGGAATGTTGATATGAAGCGAGTTTAATAAACAGACAAACCAGAAAAACATCGAACTTTGTGACGACAAAGAACATCAAAAATGTTCATAAACAACGAAGCCAAATATCGAAATCGAATTAATAATAACACAAAAATAAGATAGCTGGGAAAAATCTAAAATAAACATTGCATTCGGATATCGTGAAGTATATGGTATATTTTATACCGTTGATATTAGAATGAATGTAAAAAAATATTGTGTATTGCATATCTGAAAGCTACAGACCAGCGGCGGTTCGTGGTACTTTTAACAAAGTGTTCAGAAAGTCAGGAAAACATATTATTATTTCGATCGGTAAACATTCGACAGAATTATTAGAAAAAAAGAAAGGTTTAGAGGAATTAAATTGAGTAATGTTTTACAACACCCAAGGTACCTTACTAAGATATCATTGGTTTTGCAAAACGAAAAATTACGTAAAATATAAAATTGATTAATATCAATTGATTAACAAAAAAAATAAATTTGATTAACATTAATATCATTACAAAACAAAAAGAAAAACAATTATTTTGAGATTTTGGTGTGTTATCTATTATGATCATCTTCTAACATAATAGATAACGGAAATATTACACCCGTATCATGTGATAGATAGATCTAAAAAAATAATAATCTCAAACTATATATGTATAATAATATCAAAATAGAAAAAAGGTGACATTGTGTTACATCATCGTTAATCATTAGGACCACGTGTTAAATTCAAATGGTCGCTCTACGTGCCGCCAATGTAAATAGATGTACTCAGGACCACAAACACAATAATTGACAAAGAGATTAATGGGGGTGAGACATTTGATGTTTTGTTTTATGAGGTAAGGTAAATCTTACATAACATAATTTACCACATAAACGGGTAAGTTGAAATAACGTAAGACTTACTTATGATAATTTTGTTGACATTTAGGATTGGTTTTTTGACTATTGAGACATATTTCAAGGCAAAGGGAACCCAGTCAATGGATTCAATGAGGAGTTCAAGTATAGACCAAACAAATAAACGTTGTTTTGAAAAAACAAAGTGTTAGTTGTGAATTCAACTTTCAATTTCAAAGAAAAAATTACAATTCAGAGTCGGCTCGAGACTTTTAATGTCGTTGACGAATGTTTATGATGGGATTATATATATATATACACGGTGTCCGGAAACTCGTAGTACAAGCGGAAAACTGGTGAACCTACATCACATAGAGAACCCAAATAAACATAAAGATTTTCTATTTAAGCATTTTTAAATTTAAAATTTAAAAAAAATATATATTAAAAAAAAATTTCGGCTTCTTTAGGGTTAAATTTTTTCAGAAACGCGGATATGTCACGATGACAGATGACAGATACTATTCTAAAATTATTTATAAGTTGCTAAATCTAATCTCTTTTCGTGTACATAGTTTATTTATTTTCATCTCTAATTTCACCTCTTCTAAGCATTACAATTATGGTTAATTAGCGTACCTGTTTAGTTTGACAGCAGCCCGTCATCTCGTTGTTTTCCAAGGCAAAAACACGACACAAACATTGTCGCCAATTTTTCAACTTTATCACAACTAATAATCAAGGACATTGGAGGTTACCCACCACATTCCCGCCATGGTATAAATAACAGATGGTTACTCCTTCAAGGCTCACGCAAGGACTCTGATTTTTTGAAAGAACGAATCTACATTTAATTTTGAACGAATCTAGACCTCCAGTGTCCCTGATTATTAGCGTATTAGATTATGAACAGGTATTTCACACACTTATTATTAACACAGGTATTTCACACACTATTATTAACACAGGTATTTTACACACTTATTATTAACACGGGTATTTCACACACTTATTATTAACACAGGTATTTATTTCACACGCACAGCTAGTCCACAATACATCTGTCTCCGACTTTGTTTTTGTTGCACATCAATGACCTTTTGACATGTGCACCGATTCATTGTTACGCGGATGACAGTACAGTTCATGATTGCTTTTGGTTTGATAAGCCCCCAAAGGGCAGACAAACTCCAACAAGCCCCCAAAGGGCACACAAACTCCAACGGCTCGAAGGGCTTTGAAGCAGAGAATGGACGGTTATCTCGAGAGTATTTCCTCCTGGGGTAAAAATAATCTCGTCGAATTTAATGTTTCAAAGACCCAATCCTGTCTGATTACGTCTAAAAGGGATCCAAATGATAATCTAGTCTCCTTCAACAGAAGCAATCTTCCGAACAGGCCTTCCATTGATATGCTTGGTATAACTATAAGTGACCAGCTCAGGTACGGGGGCTCCATCGAAGCCAGAGTAAAGTTGGCCTCTCGGAAGCTGGGCGTACTGTACAGGGTCCGCAGATACTTTAATAATACACAACTGCTGACCCTGTACAAATCGCAAGTGCGCCCTACTGTCGAATTTGGCAGCCATCTCTGGTCCGGAGCCCCTAAATACCGGAAAAAAACCCTTGACTCTGTGCAAAAACGGGCGGTCCGTTTGATAGATTCCCCAATCTTAACAAACGGACTGCAGTCTTTAGAGCACAGGCGTCAGGTAGGTATGCTGTCCCTATTCTATCGGTATTAAAATGGAAGATGCTCTGAGGAACTAGCGTCATTGATCCCTTCGGCACCGGTGCGTAGTCGGGATACACGCCAAACGCGCGCCCAACGTTTGTATACAGTTGACGTTTGTCACATGAGAACGGGTCGCTTCTACGATTCGTTCTTAAGTTCAACAGCTCGGCTGTGGAACGAACTGCTGGCCTCCATGTTTCCTCCCTCCTACAACATGGGACTCTTCAAGACCCATGTTCACTCCTTCCTCTCCACAAAAATACTCTCCACACAGCATCCCCAAAGATGACATAGGCCCTGAGGGAAATTATTTTCTTCAGGGCCTCCTGTGTGGAGTTAATATATAAAAAAAACACACTTCTAAGCAAAACTTACAAAAACAAATCACAAAAACTGTTCAAAAATGATCACCATTATCTAAACGCAATAATACCAAGTACGTAAGGTCATTTATTTACACAGGTAAATACAAAACACATCACAAAAATTGTTCAAAATTATCACCATTACATTCTTAGCACAGTTGGGCCCGTCGAATTATTGATTGTTGAACTCTTCGAATAATATTTGGGTTAATTTTTAGCTGGTCAAAAGCGTCAATGATACGCAATCTTAAAATATCAATATCGGGACATTCTGTCCCGTAGACTTTGCTTTTAATATAACTCCACATAAAAAAAGTCAATTGGTGTCAGATCCGGTGACCTTGCTGGCCATGCGACAGGTCCAGCACGTCCTATCCACCGACTTCCGAACTCTTCATTTAGATATCTTCGAACTTGAAGCCCAAAATGTGGTGGAGCACCATCTTGCTGGAACCACAAATTCCTTATGGTTATTAAAGGAATATCTTCAAGAAGTTCCTGCAGTTCGGTCTTTAAAAAAACCCAAATAAAGTTCTGAACTCATTCTTGCTGGAAAAAAACACGGCACCAGCACCCTATCGCCAATCAACCCACCCCACACGTTTAAAGACCACCGGTGTTGGAAATGTCTTGGCCGCTCTGCATGAGGATTGACATGTGCCTACTGGTGTTTATTTCGAGAGTTGAACATGCCATCTCGACTGAAGGTTGACTCGTCTGTCCACAGAATATGTTCGATAAATGCCACATTTTGTCTCTCCATCTCAATAATCCATTCACAAAATTCTCTCCTATGGATATTATCTATTGGCAATAGCGCCTGGACGCAACGGTAATGATACGGATGTTGTCCATCATTCTTGAGGGTATTCCAGACTACCTGGTGTCGAATATTTAATTCTCTCCCAACGGATCGAACGCTTCGTCCTGGCTGTTGATTAAAACTTCTTAATATGTTTTCTTCCATGCGTGGATTACGTAACGCTTGACGTCTAGTATCAGCCATATTCGCCCGCATATTTCCCGTAAGGTGTAGTCTTTGCGCCAAACCATCAATAACCCTTCGATCTGGGCGTCTTCTATGTGGGAATCTCTCCATGTATTCGATGGCAGCTCTGGTCGAGTTTCCGTTTGCTTGACCTAGACACATGAGCATATCGTAATATTCGGCGTTACTGTATTCCATTTTAAACCACAATAATAATTAAAATTTTCAACAAACGAGTAACTCACACTTTTTAACATATCAAAATAACACACACTTTGATTTAATGTTTGTTAATTAATCTGAAAACAAAAAAGGGTTAATTACAGCTTGTTGACACGTAAAAGTGTTGTACGCCGATCAAATTAATACTTATACGACCACTACACAATAGCGTTATCATCAAACTGAACTCCTGACAAATAAAATCTTGTCGCGAATATGTACCAACGTGGGTGGTCCGACATCGGACGTCAGCCATTTTTAATGTGTTTTATTTTTTCAATGTTAAAAAATAAAATTCCGCCTAATTAGTATTTACCTAATAAGAATGCATTGCGTGCATTGTGATTGAAATTTAATAGCTTGATTTTTTTTTACATTAAAATCTCTAATCGCGCGGGCGTTTTTTTTTTTAATGTTAAAAAACTAAAATTCCGCCTAATTAGTATTTACCTAACAAGCATGCATTGCGTGCGTTGATTAAAATTTATTAGCTTGAATTTTTTTTTTACATTAAAATTTTATTTTTATAAGTGAAATATTTCTGCGATGTTGAGCGGCTACGCTAAGTTTGTGTGACATGATTTATGATACAAAAGAAAGTGCCCCCTTTATACCGCCTGCTCGCGTCAAGGCAAGAAAAACATCCCAGTTTTTAAGTAGTTTAGCGGCTACGCTAGGTTTGTATAACATGGTTGGTGTAACGTGGTTTGTGTTAACATGGTTTGTGATTAAAAAGAAAGTGTCCCCTTTATACCGCCTGCTCGCGTCAAGGCAAGAAAAACATCCCAGTTTTCAAGTAGTTTAGCGGCTACGCTAGATTTGTGTAACACGGTTTGTGATACAAAAGAAAGTGCCTCTTTATAACGCCTACTCGCGTCAAGGCAAGAAAAACATCCCAGTTTTCAAGTAGTTTAACGGCTACGCTAGGTTTGTGTGAGATGGTTTTTGATACAAAAGTGAATGTATTAAAAAATAATTCTCGAAATTAAAAACATATATTTTTTTACGTCATTTTATTTCCAAAACTTGATAATTTAGTAGATAATCAACTTACCTAATTTTCCAGACTTCGTAGTATCTTCAAAATCTTCTAGCCGTTCGTTATACATTCAAGTGTATCAGGAATACCAACATACCAAAGTGACAGCGAATGAGCTATTGGCGTACAATCTCACAAGACGAAACCTAATTTTAACTTTACGTAATTGAAATTTAGAATGAAATATTTTCCACTTCCCCCAATCCAAATAGTTGTCTTTTAATGTAATTAAGGTGAATCAAAAGATTTTTTAATAAAAAAGTGCGTATTAACCATTGACAGCGATCTCTAAATATTACCTTAAATTATCATGTTTATCATATCTTTATTATTTTAATTAGGTACAGATCTGACAATGAGATCCATGAGAAAACCATATTATGTTTAAAATTTGCAATAGCATGTGCGCGACAAATGGACGAATAACTCAATATTACGCCAACCGATTTCGATGATTCTTTTTTGAAGTAAAACTTCTTTACGCACGCTCGACACTTTTTTTTTATTTTTTTTTTTATTAGGTACATTATTTTGTTACAATTTATGTTTTCCAGTAATGTAGGCCTCACTGGGTGACTTGCCCGTGCTGAGGCCTACATTATTAGGGGGTAAGCTGGTGAATGCGTGACGAAAAGTGGTGATTGTTACGAAAAATGTCTTGCGAAAGGTAATCAATGGGAACGGTAATCGATGCGATCACTAAAAATAAAAAAAAAACAAAAATTTTAACAAAACAAAAAACGACTTCAAAAAATGAACTAAAAAGTAAAAAAAAATAATTTCGCATTCTTCTACAACTTATTAAGTTTGGCTCTCCTGAACATTTATCTTTTTGGACTTGCATCCGTATGCTTCTCGGGTACAGAATTTGTTGAAGAATGTGAAATATGATACTGATGTGCGATCTGCTTCGTGTTATTTTATGGAAACTATAGTTACTCTCTCTTTCACGTGTTTCTTGAACCGAGCAAATAGAGACAGCTATAATTTTGCCATATTTTGACGATAGCTACGTCTGTTGGCCCCCTAACAGCTGTCGAAATTTTTTAACCGTGAAGCAACCGAATATTTTACTATTAAAAAGAATAAAGTGATGGGCGATTTCAAAATAATGCTTTAAATCCTCAATTCTTAGTTTTTTTTTTCTTTTAAATAGTTTTAATTAGTTAGGTACTTTGACCGTCACTAATAACTCACAAGAATTTGACCAAAAAAAAATCAACTTCTGACTCGATTTACTCGAAAACAAAAGCTCAAATCAAAAAAAGTTAAACCACAAAATCGACTCCAAATGTGATGTAGATTCCCCAGTTTCCCGCTTGTACTACGAGTTCCCGGACACCTTGTATATATATATATATACCTATTTAAACGAAATATCATGATAGGTATTGCAAAAATCTGCAATAGGTATTGCGAAAATCTGCAATAGGAATTGCAAATTCATTTTAGGTATTGCGAAAATCAAAATAGATTTTTGCAAATTGCATGATAGGTATTGCAAAAATCTGCAATAGGTATTGCAAATTCATGTTAGGTATTGCGAAAATCAAAATAGATTTTTGCAAATTGAAAATAGATATTGCGAAATATCATGAGAGGTATTGCGAAAATCTGAAATAGGTATTGCAAATTCATGTTAGGTATTGCGTAAATCAAAATAGATTTTTGCAAATTGAAAATAGATATTGCGAAATATCATGATAGGTATTGCGAAAATCTGGAATAGGTATTGCAAATTCATGTTAGGTATTGCGAAAATCAAAATAGATTTTTGCAAATTGAAAATAGATATTGCGAAATATCGTGATAGGTATTTTAAAAATCTGCAAAAGTTATTGCAAATTCATGTTAGGTATTGCGAAAATCATAAAAAAAATTTGCATATGAATATGGATTTTGCAAATTCAAAAATAGGTATTGCAAAAATCTGCAATAGGTATTGCAAATTCATTTTAGGTATTGTGAATATCATAATAGATTTTTGCAAATTGAATATAGATTTTGCATATTCAAAATAGGTTTTGCGAAAATCTGCAATAGGTATTGCAAGTTTTAGGTATTGCGAAGATCATAATAGATTTTTGCAAATTGAAAATAGATATTGCGAAAATTGAAGGAATGGTTGACATTCTAGACAATAAATGATTATTGTTTAAACGAAAAATCACGGGATAATCACTAACATTAGAGTTAAAATTTTCATTCTGTATAGTATCAACAACACTTACCTACATCCATTTGAGATAGTGCGTAATTATAGGGTTGAATTAATTCAGGCAGCAATCATTACGCAAACAAGTCAGGTAAACGTTAACATGGAAATCTGATGAGAATTTATTGATTAATTCGGTTCATTCAACAGAAAATTTGATTAACACACAGATACGTGGATATTTGTGTTTATATGTGTGTGTATATGTATGTATAAATATATATTTGTACATAACATATATTTAATATAGATTTGAACTCAACAATAAATCAATTTGGCGGAGAAAAGAAAAATCGATAATACGAAGGTAAACACCGACACAGTTCCTTTGGTTGATGAACTAATGGAAATATTTAAACGATTGCGAAAAGGTACGTTACAAGTTGAGGATTTGAAGACACCTGAGAATATGGGTCAGTCAGAGTGGGAGACTGAAACATATTCGGATGTCGAACAAGGCAAGGATATACAAGGGAGGTCTTAGTGCAACCAGGTTTAGGGCTACCTAAACACGCGAGTCGAGGGGCGTGTTCCAGAAAAAAAAGAGATTAATTTTGAGTTTATCAAAATTAGAGAAAATTCCATAAAATCAAATATACGCTAAAAGAAAATAGAAAATACAATGTGATTCGAAGTCAAGGTTGTTAAAAATCCAAACCAAATGAGGAGGGAGATAGGTAATAAAAGAATGAGGAGGGAGATAGGAAATAATAGAATGAGGGGGTATCAAATTACGCGGCTCGACCTACGCAACCCGAACGGCTCGGTGAAAAAATGATCAGTAAACTCCTTGGCTCTTTTTTTTCTCAAAATATTCATTTCTTTTTAACACACATATATTTTAATACATTTGTGGTCACACATTCATTGCTTCATTCACGTGCAAACATACATATTACATTTTTAAAAGTTTTTAAATTTTGCGTGTTTTTGAGGTTAGGTTAGGTTAGAACATGGGAAAAGGTATTAGAATTAAATCACAAACCAGTCTATACAAACCTAGCGTAGCCCACAAACTATTGAAAACTGGTATATAACTCTAAAGGGGACGCGAGCAGGCGTTATTATGGGGCAATTTTTTGTTACAGAAAATAACATGGAAAATAGGTATTAGAATCAAATCACAAACCAGTCTATACAAACCTAGCGTAGCCCACAAACTACTTGAAAACTGGGATATATTTCTAAAGGGGACGCGAGCAGGTGTTATTAAAGCGGTAATTTTTTGTTACAGAAAATAACATGGAAAATAGGTATTAGAATTAAATCACAAACCAGTCTAAACAAACCTAGCGTAGCCCACATACTATTTGAAAACTGGGATGTAACTCTAAAGGGGACGCGAGCAGGCGTTATTAAAGGGGCATTTTTTTGTTACAGAAAATAACATGGAAAATAGGTATTAGAATGAAATCACAAACCAGTCTATACAAACCTAGCGTAGCCCACATACTATTTGAAAACTGGGATGTAACTCTAAAGGGGACGCGAGCAGGCGTTATTAAAGGGGCAATTTTTTGTTATAGAAAATCACATTTAGGTATGGTTATATATATATATATTAATTTAATATTTTCACCACATTTTTACGCATTACATCACATCATAAATATAAAAGTAGGCACACAACTCTCGCTCCACCCGCATTCAACGCCAAATCATACATTCAGAAGTATTTTTACCCATTAGTTGCCTGCAACGGGCGAAAAGCTAGTATAAATTAAAATAAAGTAGTTTAAAACAAAGTATTTGTTTCATTTTGTATAATGTCAAGCCACTAAGTGTTTTTTTTTTTATTTTTTTTTATTTTTTATTTTTTTTTTTTTTAAATTTAATTTAGATTAAATTTTTATAATATTATTATTATAAGTTACACTAAGTGTTTGCCTTCTTCGATAAATTTAATATTTTTTAGTTCTTTTAAGTATAGTGTTTAAATTTGTAGATACATAACAGAATAGTATATTGAGGAAATCTGTAATTGGTTTCTCAGTTAGGTAAATTACACATGTATTAATGAACCACATTGTAAACTGTTGATTTCCCTGAAATAAAATAAATAAATAAATAATATCAAACAAAAAGAAAAGTTATGAGGTGGTATTAGAGAATTTTAAATTGATTTTTTTTGTAACTGTTATAATTTTTCCCAGATATATCCAGGAGTAATTTATTAAAAAAATTTATACCGTTAAATAAATTGTGATGTTGTGCTGTTGTAGTTCATACTAGTGGTACGGTTAGTCCTCCAATATAAATAATCATTTTGCTTAAAATTAATTGTGAAAATCTTTATGTAATTGAAGTACTTAATGTACGAGTATTTTTGTCATAAATTTTTGTGAGAGGGGGAACCGGGAAACCTTGGAAAACATGTATTTTTGGATAGTAATATGGCTTGTTCAAGATAATTTTTAATAATATTTTTTGAATTGTCACAAATGGAAGTAGGCATGATTTATATGCACCCCCCCCCCACAAGCCACGATTCCAAATATTGTAGTAATGTAGAATGTGCAAGAGCAAAATAAATATCTTTATATATTTTTAATGATACAGTATTTCTAAGTCTAAAAAATATAAAGATGAGTTTTCTCATTCTGTCTACTGTGGAGTTTATTTGACTTTTCCATTTGATGTTATTATCGATAATTATTCCAAGATGTTCACACCCTAAGCACCCTGATCAAGTTTCTGAAGGAATCGCTTAGGTACCTGCTCAGGCATTTAGTTCGAGTTGAATTCTGCAATCATACTAAAGATTGCAGCCAATAAAAATATGCGTTAAGAAAATTAAAATTAGGTTTTATTTTTATTTTTATAGTGAAAACTTCACAAGAGTCCCAACTGCTCCCGTCTGGAGCCAGTGGGACTATGGCATCCCCAATTGGGGTATATTGTGAGGCTGTAGGTAAGTCGGGAAGGGGAAGAGATGGGGAGGAGAAAGGTGGGTAAGTACCTGGCTATTCAGATCCAGTCACTAAACACGGCTAAAGCCACTTGGAGCAACTTTTCAATTCTCAATGGCGGTCTTACACCAGGGCGATACTGGGGGTAACTTCCACTCTGTTGGTAATTCTCAGTCGAAGTATATTACAGTAAATATGACCGAATCGGATAGGGACACATTATCTCAGTTGGTAGAGTCACGGCCCGGAAAACCAAAGGTCCTGGGTTCGAATCCCAAATGTGACAGTGCCCTTTTCAGATTTTTGTGTTTCAGATGTTCGATTGAGTTTCGCTAATATTGTCTTCATTAATTAAAATAATACCTATTCTAGATCGGCCACAGGTACGCGATACTATCGTTCCATTGCGTGGATACAGCACTATCATCGATATGTATTAAAAATAATATCTATTTGTGAACGAACGCAATACTACCAACGCAGTGCGTAAACGCAGCACGATCGTCGTTACGCATTACGGCGATGCACTAAATCGCGTAATATTTTAAATTGAGCCGCTATCAATAATAACCATTAATAAGATGGCGATAAGGTTTAAAATCCCGCTTAACACCATCCACCTGTTTTGATTTATGCAACAAAAAACATGGCCAAAAAGTGCTTTTTGTATTATTTTGTCGATGTTCAGGCATAAATATTTTTTTTTTATCATTTTATAAATAACTTAATTTTCCACATTACACAATAAAATCATAACCGAAAATGGGTTCATAAGTAGGAGATTTTGAACTTTAAAGCAGTTTTCATAGATCTTGCACATTATGTTTTTCTGGGCTTATTTATTTATTTATAGAATACATGATAATACAATAATACATTTTCTTACATGTGATACATTAAATTACCACACTAGGCGACTGCCTGTCTCGTGGTAACCAATGGTATATAGTTAGTATGTGAGGTCTAGTGTTAACATATGAATTAAATATTTATACATGTTTAAAGTATGAAAGATTATATTAGAATGAATTATAATGGAAATAGAAAATATAAAAATGTTAAAGTAGAAAGCAGAAGACACAAAAAAAAAGAAAAATAAAAATAATAAAGAAGAAATAAAAATAAAAGAAATACAAAAAAGAATAAAAAATTTAGAAGTCTAAGACATGCTATTATGCAGGAAAAGATCAAATACATAACTCTCTTTTCTGGTTGAGTAAGTGTACATGCATGTATGAGCGCGTAAATACGCGTGTACACGCATACATCCACACACACACTTATTCATATTTATAGATGCATACATATTCATACAAAGATATACAAATATATATGTATACATACATACATACACATATATATATATATGTATGCATACATACATACACACATATACACATGCCTACTTGTACATAGTTGCTTATTCACTATCTGAGAATGAGAAACAAGTGATTAACACTGTCACAATCATTAATCAAAAAGTCATCAAGCGCCTTTTTGAAAGTGAGATATTTGGTTATTGACTTTATTTCAATTGATAAATTGTTAAATATTTTAGGGGCAAGAAAGTTAAACTGGGACTGTGCCATTGAAGTTTTTGTTGCCGGAATAATATAGTTGTATTGGTTCGAGTATCTTGTGTTATAATTTGAATCGGATATATATTTTTTTGTAAATTTGAATTTAAAATAAGAGGTAACATTTTTTACATATAAGGATTTTATATTAAGAACTTTAAAGTCTTTAAATAAGTCCTTCGTGGGTTGTATATAATGTGCTTTGTAGATAGTCCGTATTATCAATTTTTGGGCTTTTATTAGTGGATCTAGTACAGTTTTAGAGCATCCTCCCCAGACAATTATACCGTACGATAAAATTGATTGAAATTAAAATGAACTATAAAAAGACTTATCTAAAAAATACTCGATTATTTCAAAGGCCAAGATGTATTCTACTCACAGTATTTAATTAAAGCACCTGAAAAATTTCTAAGCGACCAAATTTTCAAACCAAAAACACATGATTTTGCATTACTACGTATGGCATCGCCTTAAAAACTACGCAGGACGCTTCTTAGTTCTGAGTGTGAAGCGGCATCGTTGTAAATTTACCCAATGTTGCCAAATCTGATGATTTACTCAACCAAACGCTCAAATAATATAGGTATAACAATGTACTCGTGAATGGCCACAAGGACGCAGTACTATCGAAGTAATGCGTGGACGCAGCAAGACCGTCGTTATGTATTCATAATAATATCTGATCGTTCACTGGGATGCAATACTATCTACGTGATGCATGGAAGCGGCACGATTGTCATTACGTACTGCCGTTCCTCATCCAGAACATATATATTTTGTGTGAGAGACGACATGTCGATTCTTGTCCTAGTGGTCTGATCCTACTTCCTTTTTCCTGTTTTGGTAATCCTGGGATGACATCATTTACTCTCTCTGTGATTAATTTGTTTGTTTTGTCACCGGCAGTTGGCATCTTGCGTCGTTTCATTTGTCAATTATAAGCTCACCAAGCAGTGATTAAATATATGTTCTGGATGAGGAAGGCAACATAATAAGAGTTTTAATGGTAGGTAAAACTCCATCATTATGTACTGCCGTTCCTCATCCAGAACATATATATTTTGTGAGAAGTGTTTGTTATTGCCTTGGTGACAGAACTGATGTCAATTGTGAGAGGTTCTAGGTTCAAACAGATTTGTGAGAGATGGCAATGTCAAAGAGTTACCTCCTTCTATGACCTCCCTTCTGTAATGTTTTGCAAAAGTGTTTTCGCTCTTCGCTCGTCAGCAGATTGGTTCGGTATGCGGGCCCATTTCAACGCTTTTCCGTGGTCAGCTGTTTGTTTTCGGACTTCGGCCCCTTCAAGATGTGCCCAGGAGATTGGTGGAGTCATCAAATCGGCGATGGATGGCTTCATACAATCGACTACTAAAGAAACTGGTGTGGGCTCAAAGCCGTGATTCAGTCGACAATGCTCCGAAGCAGTTCGACGAAAAAACGCGGCTTACCGAGCCTTCAACACATCTCGAATGCCCGAAAACAGATCAGTTTACAACAAATCGGCAAAGAAATGCAAGAGAATCATTAATAGGTCAAAATTCGAACACGACCTGCAGATCAGCAAAAAGCTGGCTGCCTGCCCGCATGGCAGCAGAGCATTCTGGTCGCTTGCGGGCTCAATAGGTCAGAATTTTTGCAAACCCAGTTTGCCACCTCTTACCAGACCTGACGGCTCACTAGCAAACACCGCCACCGAAAAGGCTAACCTATTAGGGAAAATGTTTGCGGAAAACTCGACCCTCGACGACGGAGGTGCTGTTCCGCCGTCGGTTCCTCACTGCAGCTTCTATATGACAAAGCTGAAGATCCGGCATCGGGATGTACTCCACGTTATACGGGGCTCGATGTTAACAAAGCTAGTGGACCTGATGGAATACCTGCCCTGGTATTGCAGAGGTGTGCTGCGGAAATAGTTCCAGTTTTGACAAAGCTCTTCAAAATGTCCCTGAAGTGTGGCACTGTGCCCTCTGGTTGGAAAAAAGCGGTCATTCACCCTATTCCAAAGAAAGGTGACCGCTCCAACCCGGCCAACTACCGCCCCATAGCGATCACATCAGTTCGGTCCAAAGTAATGGAACGTGTGATCAACGACAAACTGCTCACATACCTCGAGAAGAACAAAATTATCAACGACTGTCAAAACGGATTCCGGGGGAACCGCTCGTGCGGTGATCTTCTCGCGTATGTGACGCATGTTTGAAGGCGGTGCCTGGAACGTCATGGTGAGACCCAAACGGTCGCACTAGACATATCCAAGGCCTTTGACCGGGTCTGGCACCGAGGACTTGTCAGCAAATTGCCTTCTTACGGACTTCCCGCATCCCTGTGTACGTGGATTGTTGACTTTTTAAGGGATAGGTCGATTCAGGCAGTTGCTGACAGTTTCACCTCTTCCTCGCACTCTATAGATGCTGGCGTCCCACAGGGATTGGTTCTGTCTCCGACTTTGCTTTTGTTGCACATCAATGACCTTTTGACATGTGCACCGGTTCATTGTTACGCGGATGACAGTACAGTTCATGATAGTTTTTTTTTTGACAAGCCCCCAAAGGGCACACAAACTCCAACGGCTCGGAGGGCTTTGAAGCAGAGAATGGACGGTTATCTCGAGAGTATTTCCTCCTGGAGTAAAAATAATCTCGTCGAATTTAATGTTTCAAAGACCTAATCCTGTCTGATTACTTCTAAAAGGGATCCAAATGATAATCTAGTCTCCTTCAACGGAAGCAATCTTCCGAACAGGCCTTCCATTGATATGCTTGGTGTAACTATAAGTGACCAGCTCAGGTACGGGGGCTCCATCGAAGCCAGAGTAAAGCTGGCCTCTCAGAAGCTGGACGTACTGTACAGGGCCCGCAGATACTTTAATAGTACACAACTGCCGACCCTGTACAAATCGCAATTGCGCCCTACTGTCGAATTTGGAAGCCATTTCTGGTCCGGAGCCCATAAATACCTGAAAAAAACCCTTGACTCTGTGCAGAAACGGGCGGTCCGTTTGATAGATTCCCCAATCTTAACAAACGGACTGCAATCTTTAGAGCGTCAGGTAGGTATGCTGTCCTTGTTCTATCGGTATTACAATGGAAGATGCTCTGAGGAACTAGCGTCATTGATCCCTTCGGCACCGGTGCGTAGTCGGGATACACGCCAAACGCGCGCCCAACATTTGTACATGGTTGACATTTGTCATATGAGAACGGGTCGATTCTACGATTCGTTCTTAAGTTCAACAGCTCGGCTGCGGAGGGAACTGCCGGCCTCTGTGTTTCCTCCCTCCTACAACATGGGACTCTTCAAGATCCATGTTCACTCCTTCCTCTCCACAAAAAGACCCTCCACACAGCATCCCCAAAGATGACATAGGCCCTGAGGGAAATTATTTTCTTCAGGGCCTCCTGTGTGGAATTAATTTAAAAAAAAAATTAAAAAATGTGTCATTCGGTAGTCTTTCAATATCGATACGATTGTAGTTATTTTCGGTGAAGAAATGAGAGAGTTCTTTCCCGAATATGGAGGATGGGTGAGCGTTGAAATCTCCCATCACAATGGTTTCAGAGTGTTTGTTATCTTGAATGATCGTATGTATTTTAGAAAGGTAGTTGGTGAAGTCGGTAAGGTTGTCCGCGTGACATACCGGCATGTAGACAGTCAGTATGCTTATCGTCCCTCCGTTGGTGATTATCTGAATACCAGCGATGCGGTCATCTGTATTATTGAAGTTTGCAGCTCGTTCCTCCAAAGTACTGCGACTCCTCCGTAGGGTCGGCCTCGTAGCGGTCCGTTTGATAAATCTACAGCAGAGGTACCCCATCCCTGGAAGTTCGGATGAATTTTGGATAGATTCGATGTTTCGTTTTGTAATAACCACGTTTCTTGCAAAAGTATTACATCGTAGATATCGCACATATCTATAACGAAGTTGACGTTTCGCTTAAAACTTTTGCAGTTTACTGAAATTATCTTAATTTAGTTCTTTTCCATTGTATTTTTTTTTCAATAAATTTTCGGAAAACAGTACCAGTCGGCCAAAATTCTTTGTTCATGTAGGTTTTGAAATCCGTATTAATGGCTGAGTATGTGTAATGGTGTTGTGCCGTTGTTGTATTGAATTTAGGGATTATTTAATGGCTGAGTATGTGTATGATTATTATTTGTCTTGTGGTTTTCGGTCTGGTGCTCAATATAATCTTCTACTATTTGTAAAAGTATATTTGTACCGGACGTACCTCCACCGACTTTAATTAATTTGCATAAATCTGAATTTACGCAGAGGCAGTTCCTTTACAAAACTCACCTCTGCGCATATTCAAATTTATGCAACAAATCTCTCATCTGTAAAACCTGTAACTTGTATAAACTGTAACTCTTGCTGATTAATAAATAAAACCACGGGGTCAAGCAGTCATTACTATAGACAAAAAACAAAGGCTTGACCCCCCCCAATACCCTCTTATAAATTTAAATACCTATGATAAATCTGTACAAAACATGGAAGTCTTGCATGAAATTTGAAATTGTGCAAACGCAATTTCCTTTACAAAACTTGCCGTTTGCACAAAATAGAATATTGTGCAAGACTTCCCTTAAATATCAATTCCGTTTTTACTATGTAAATTGTGCAAACTCACAAAATATTTAAAAATAAATATGTCCTGGGCAAAGTGGATTGAAGAACAGTCAGGGACCTAGTCAAAATCGTCCCCTTCCGAGTTGCGCAACAACGGCGCCCTGCCCTGTGAAAATTCCGGGAACCCAAAAATAATTCTCGGAATTTCTCGCCAACAAAGGGAGCGCAGGGCCCGTTGGTCCTTTAAAAGGCGAAAAACTTGCGCAATTCGGCAGAGATCCAGCACCCTTCGCCACATCAACATCTCTCCTGGACTGCCCCTGACTGCCTCTTCAAGCCTCTTCTGCCCGGGACCTTCACTTCAACCTGGCCTTCTTCTTTCTCCCGGCTCCCTGGTGCTCAGCAAGAAGAAACCAAACACAATAGTCGAAGCGTCCCTTGTCAGGGCGCCGGTTCCCCCCTACCTTCCTCCCCCTGCCTTATACCTTTTCCCCATATTTTTCCCCACATTTTTTCCCCATATTTTTCCCCATATTTTTCCCCATATTTTTCCCCACATTTTTCCCCACATTTTTTCCCCATTTTTTCCCGATATTTTTCCCCACATTTTTTCCCCATTTTTTCCCACATTTTTCCCGATTTCCTTCCAAGGCGTCTAAGCGGCCAGCCGGCCACTCCCGCTATATCGTCTGTGCGGCCGGCGATTACAGTGCCGTCCCGTACAATATTACTCACATGTTTCTGGACCTCCGAGGGGCTAGTTTTAGTGAGGGGGTAAATCGAGTACTGCGACTTATGATCCTCCGGCCTGGGTCCACACATGTCACCCCTGCTCCAGGTGGACCCGTTCCGCTGGCATGGGTGTAGCTTCTCCGCCAGACCCACGCAGTCTACAAGTAACGAGGAAACATAATTCATGTTTAAAAATATTATAAACGACTTTCTTAATCCAATGGCAATTTTCTTTGCACGGATAGTTTTTATTTTTTACTATTAAAATAGTTATTTTGTAAAAATGGTGTTAAGTTGATGCGGTGATGATTAGCTAATTGCCGAAGACACGCATCATGCCTCCATATCTACACAAGTACCATTCTATTAATCTCTCTAACTGCTGATTATGAAAAATTAGCATTATTTAATTTTACATAAAATTAAACAAAACTAAGTACGAGAAAGGAGTCAACTTGCCTACCATGGCACAACTTGCCTACCATGGCACAACTTGCCTACCATGGCACAACTTGCCTACCATGGCACAACTTGCCTACCATGGCACAACTTGCCTACCATGGCACAACTTGCCTACCATGAGACAACTATGGAGGCAATAAGTCATCTCAAGTGGGTGCGTTATTATTAGCGCCAGAATGAATGCAGAGCAATGCAACTTACAGTCGTTGGCCTTTGAACCAGTCTTCCGCTGGCTGACAGTAGAAGGCGGCAGAGACGGGCAGGTCTCTACACAGCAGATCTTTGGATTGGAGGGCGAGCAGAGCTGAGAAAAGGGACACTCTTGTATTATAACGTACACAGTCGGTTTATCGAGACAGACGGTTATTTGCGCCAAAACTCAACAGTAGAACAAAAACAAATTAAAATACTAATAATACTTTTACTACACTTTGTGGCGTTATTTTAATTTATTGACAAATAAATAAAAGTTTTATCAAAATATTAAAGTAATGGTTTCTTTGTAAGGATAAAAGTAAGATAAGGGGACGTGGCTTTCAAGTTGAACGGTTGTTCAACGCCCAAGCATCCAACCACCGAACCGCCAACCAAGTTGGATCGCCTGCACTGTATTGAGCGGTTGGACCAACTCCGTCTGCCTGGGGAACCATCGTGCTTTGTTGTTTGTGACCGAACATTTAAAGATTCCTGAAGACTTGGTCGTGGGATACTACAAGCAAGATGTTCTAAGAGCGGAGTTTTTGGGGTCCTTGTGGAGCACTTCAAATGTATTAAAAAGGATGCAACCATTGAAAAAGCTAATTTATTGTTATTTTAGTAGCATCACGTGAATGATTATTTTTTCATTCCATGAACCATTTTTATATATATGGAGGTGATCTATATTTAATAAAATTAAGGCAATAGTGTTAATTCACAATTCACATGTGGCTATTTATTTACTAATGTATTAACATTATTTAAAACTTTTAAAGGCTCGCATAAAGGTTCGTCTTGCATGAACCTCTTCACGATTAAGTGGCATAGCACTGTCTTGCAGGAACCTTTTCACGATTAGGTGGCATGGCACTCTCTTGCAAGAACATCTTCAATAAAATAGTAGAAAGAAATGGTTTGTTGTTTACCCTGTAGGCTTGTTGTTTACCCTTTAGGTTTGTTGTTTAACCTCTAGGTGTGTTGTTTACTCTCTAAGTTTGTTGTTTACCCTCTAGGTTTGTTGTTTATCCTCTAGGTGTGTTGTTTACCCTGTGAGTTTGTTGTTTACCCTCTAGGTTTGTTGTTTACCCTGTAGGTTTGTTGTTTACCCTGTAGGTTTATTGTTTACCCTCTAGATTTATTGTATATCCTCTAGGTGTGTTGTTTACCCTCTAGGTTTGTTGTTTACCCTGTAGGTTTGTTGTTTATCCTCTAGGTGTGTTGTTTACCCTGTAGATTTGTTGTTTACCCTGTAGGTTTGTTGTTTATCCTCTAGGTGTGTTGTTTACCCTGTAGGTTTGTTGTTTATCCTCTAGGTGTGTTGTTTACCCTGTAGGTTTGTTGTTTACCCTGTAGGCTAACAACTTTCAAAAGGGGCTCCCACTCGCCCCTTGACGGCTTAAGACGGCCTTATTAATAACCACGAGTATACGAAATCCCTTCCCGTTGGCGTCATGTATCTTTTATTAGGAGATTTTTCAATGTGGATGAGTGTTTCAGGCTAATGATTATTGCTTATAAAAATAATTGTTACGAGTATACGAGGATACACGTCACTTGTGTGTAAATATGTCTTGTTTATTCTTTCTAGTTCCTTGTGCCTGCCCTGTGGTTGTAAGTTTGAGTTATTTTAATAATTTCCTAACCTTCGTATAAAAAGTTTTTCTTACAATCATTTCATCTTTATTTTTTTGCGTAATAAGCGTGAAGCGGAAGTCGACAAGTTTATCGATGAGAGAGAGTAAACCTGCAAGAATAACACTGAAAATGTACTGAGAGAAATGAACGAGTGTTACTACTTACTTCAAGAATAAATATTGTATTCTGACCCAACGACCTACTGATGTGCTCAGAAATCGTGTTGACAAAATTATTTGCTCGGTGTATCAGTAAATCCACCTGGTTATAACAGTCAACTATTATATGAAGAAAGCCAGTACTAAAATATTGTTTTGTAATTGCTCATTATAGCCGTGAACTCGCTATAGCCGTGATCGTTATTATCAAGTTTGACAGTATTTAAAATTTCTTTATAGATAAATTTTTTGTTCACAAGTTCAGCTCAAACTTTGGACATTTATGAAAGCCAAAAGGAACCGATTCCAAAAATAGCCAGTTTCTTGGTAAAATAATATCGGGAGATCCAGTGGCAGTCACCGGGTGAAAAGCCGTGACAGGAATATCAGCGTACATGAAATAATATCGGGAGATCCAGTGGCAGTCACCGGGTGAAAAGCCGTGACAGGAATATCAGCGTACATGAAATAATATCGGGAGATCCAGTGGCAGTCACCGGGTGAAAAGCCGTGACAGGAATATCAGCGTACATGAAATAATATCGGGAGATCCAGTGGCAGTCACCGGGTGAAAAGCCATGACAGGAATATCAGCGTACATGAAATAATATAGGGAGATCCAGTGGCAGTCACCGGGTGAAAAGCCGTGACAGGAATATCAGAGTACATGAGGTTGGGTTCATAAGATACATTTTTTTCTATTCAAATTTTATCTCTAAGGACGGGATGTTTCGGAGAATTTGAACAATTCATCAAATTTCAACGTTCATTTCCGGGTTCTGTGAAAGTCCTATTCAAGTTCTGTTAATATATCATTATAGGCTATTTGCTTGACAGAACTGAAATAAAAACAGAACTTGAAAAAATCTTTCGCATAACTGGAAAATGTGCGTTGAAATTTGATGAATTGTTCAAATTCTTCGAAACAACCCGTGGTGTCGCGAAGCTGCGACTCCACTATATATTTTAGAGGTGGTGTGATATGCCACACGCCCAAAGGACCAGTCCCAAACTACTCCGAATGATAGGTTATGGGACGATTTATGCATCCAACAAACCCGATGGACAGTGCAATAATCAAAGGTATAAATCTGGGCTTCTGGAGCACAAGATAAGCCCAGATTGGAAAGCAGGAAAGATGGACTCACCCGTTGATGACTATCACACGTCTCCAGGAGTATTTGTTGATTTAACTTCACAAAATATACGTTTAATCGCCCTGTCTGATATTAATTATCACTCCGAACTCTGATAAGCAACTGACACCACTTGTCAGATTTTACATGTCGCAACAATATTTTTATCATGGTGACATTTTGGGATGGGTAAAAGGGTAGGTAGGACATTTGCAGGATTTTGTATTGACATTACACTTGTCCATTAAGCCTGTGGATGCATACCTAACAATCCCCTATATATTGCGCGAACATTCTCCCGGCGTTGAAAGTACCTTCCGAAATTTTAAGTACTTTCAAATAAAGTAAAGAATTAAATGTAAAACGAAGTAAGATGAAATATAAATATTCTTATCAATACGCTATTAAAATTACAAAGTTAAAACGAAAATTAAAAAAAATAATGAAATAATAATTATTGTGTAGGCAAAGGACACAATTTTACGACTGGTCGTTTAAAGTTCCCGGAAGGGGTCCTTACGCGTGCGACACGAACCACTCCGTCTTTACCAGGGAACACCTCCTCAACAACGCCCACCGGCCAATAAAGTGGAGGCGCATCCTCTTGATGCACCAATACTATGGTACCTACTAGAATGTTATTCGCGGGACTATTCCATTTTTTTCTCATCTGCAGAGAGTGAAGATACTCTATATGCCACTTCTTCCAATAAGATTGAACGAGGTGGTCCAAAAGCTCTTTCCTTTTCAGTAGACTAATGCGTTCATTAGTCAAATCATAAGCAGGTAGATGCTGAATCGGGGTAGACATCAGAAAATGAGCCGGAGTAAGAGCTTCTGGATAATGAGAACTGCTTAATAAACATAATGGCCGTGAATTAAGTACAGCCTCTATTTGTGTCAGAACTGTGAGAAGCTCTTCATAACATAAAAGTTGAGTACCCACAACCCTATACAGATGCGATTTAATGCATTTAATATTTGACTCCCATAATCCTCCAAAGTGAGGAGCGCGGAGTGGAATCGTCTTCCATTCAATTCTCCGAATGTTAAATTCATTGCGAAGAACTTCTTTTGTTGAATTTGCCTCTAAAAAATTATATAAGTCATCCAGACAATTCTTTGCGCCTATGAAATTTGTCGCATTGTCACTGTACATACACGAAACCGGTCCGCGTCTGGATAGAAAACGCTTAAATGCGTTTAAAAAATTGTCCGTGCTTAGATCTGATACCACTTCCATATGTATAGCCTTCGTTGTTAAACAAATAAATAGACATATATATGCCTTTTGACTTTTTACCCCACGACGCCTAGAAAGGGTTATATTTATTGGTCCGGCAAAATCTACCCCCGTATGTGTAAATGCCTTTGCTTCCTGAACTCTAGCTGTAGGTAAATTTGCCATTAGCGGTACAATATTAGAAGGTGCAGTTTTAAAACAGAAATTACAAGCATGTACTCTTTTGCGTATTAGATTTCTCCCCGACAAGATCCAATAACGCTGTCTAATTATTGACATAAGGAGATGTGCACCAGTATGACAATTCACACGATGGTGAAAGTCTATAATTATATCGACAATATGATCCTGTCTTGGCAGAAGTACTGGATGTTTGTTTTCAAAAGGTATATTCGCGTTTATTAATCTACCACCTATACGTAACAAGCCATTATGATCTAGGAACGGGTTTAGTTTTCGGATTGAAGGTGAGCATAATTTATCCCTCTGTATTAATTGTATATCGGCACTAAAATACCTATTCTGTAAAGCTTTTAATACATTCATTTCAGCAATGTTTAATTCCGTGGAATTTATAACTGTTGAGCGTGATAACTTTCGCATAAATCGTAAAATATATACCACAATTCTCAGCAGTTTTGGCCATGAGGAAATTTTTAAAGCGAGATTATATATCGGAGAATTTTCCTCTATTGACGTTATTGTAAATGTATGCGATTTTTTCAATTCCAAAGTATTCTCCTCCTCTCGTGAGGGGGAAAATCTTTCGACAGGCCACTCGGATACTGGGTTCACAGCCCAGGGCGGACCGTGCCACCAAAGAGAATGATCGACCAGCTGAGCAGGCAGTAGTCCTCGTGATAAACAATCACTAGGATTGGTAACGCCATCTATGTGATAAAAATGTTTTGCGGGTAAATTTTCCTGAATTTCACTAACTCGATTAGCTACAAAAGTTTGCCACCGGTGCGGGGACGAGTGAATCCAAGAAAGTGCTATTTTTGAATCTGAAAAAGCAAATATATCGTTTATCGAAACGCGATTTCTATAAGTATCTATAATAGATCTAACGAGTCTAGATAAAATAAGCGCAGCACATAATTCCAATCGAGCGAGCGACACTGTTTTCAGAGGGGCCACCTTGGATTTAGAACATATCAAATTCATTGTAGTGTTGCCACCCTTATCCGTGACATGAAGATATATTACACAACCGTATGCTTTCATACTCGCATCTGCGAAGGCGATAATATTTATCGTGCAGTCCTCCTTTACTCCCAAATATCGAGGTAAATTTAAATTAGAAAGCATCGGTAATTCTTCCTTGAATTTGACATATCTATTAACAATACTTTGGGGTAGTTCCTCGTCCCATCCTACTTTCTCTAACCACAGCTCTTGTAAAAGTAACTTGGCATATAAAATTACCGGAGCAACCAAACCTAATACATCGAATAAACGAGCTATTGTGGAAAGAATTGATCTTTTACATATAGTTTTTTCCTCCGTCGGACATATCATAAATCGAAAACAATCAGATATCGGATCCCATTTTAATCCTAAAATGCTACATTTATCCGAAAAATCCATTGTCGCGCGGTGCGACTCTGGTAATTGGGCCAGTAAATGAGGAGAATTACTCGACCATTTGACTAATTCAAATCCTCCACACTTGAACATCGCCATTAAATCTGTAGCCAAAGTGATGCCTTCACTTATAGTATTTACAGAATATACAAAATCGTCCATATATAAATCATTAATTGCAACTTCCGCCGCTTTCGGATAACGATTTCTTTCATCGCTCGCTAGCTGCCGTATAGTTCGCATTGCTAGGAATGGTGAACAGTTCAAACCAAACGCGAGTGAATTAAATTGATAAACTCCAATTTGTTCATCTTCGTGAAATCTATAAAGAATTTTTTGATATATACGATGGCTTTCCGTTACCATTATACGTAGATACATTTGCTTAACATCTGCGGTTAATGCTACAGCGAATAAGCGAAATTTAATTAAAAGTGTAAATAAATTAGATTGCAAATTTGGACCTGTATACAAAGTATCATTAAGTGACAACCCTGAACTGGTCTTTGTACTTGCATCTAATACAACACGAGTTTTAGTTGTTGATTTATCTTTACGAATTACTGCGTGATGAGGAATGAAATATCCCTCATCAATATTAGATGAAGACGGAACTTCAACCCTCATATATCCCTTTTCCAGATATTCAGAAACTACTTCATTATAACTGCAATGCAATTCTGGCGAACTATTAAATTTCCGTTCTAAATATTCATATCGACGCTGCGCGACACGGCGCGAATCACCTAAATTATTAGGATCTATCTTAAACGGTAAAGATACAATATACCTTCCCGATTCATCCCGTTGGACTGACTCGAGGTACATTTTCTCACATTCTGCATCTTCAGCACTCATCAACGACTTAATAGGCATGTCTTCCATCGTCCAAAACTTGGATAACGCATTATATAAATCTACATTGGTTATGGGGCCGAACGTCCACGAAACCTCCGGCGTACACGTAGGTATTTCACCCATTACAATATACCCGAATACTGTCTGTATAGCCGGTGGTGCATTCGTATTATGTTTAGATAAAACCTTATTCCCCAGCAGAATATATGGAAATAACTGTGCACCTAATAAGATATCAACATCGGATGGAACGTTCCAGGATTCATCCGCTAAGTTTAAACCCACTAAATGCTCACATGACTTTGTGTCAACATGTTGTGTAGGAAGCTTATCAGTTATTTTATCGACAACTAATAGACTAATTTTATAAGTATCTTCTGAAACGCGGGATTTAATTTTTAACGCAACGTGTCCCAATATTGGTGTCTCTACTGAACCAACACTTTTAACTACTGAATTATTTAAAGGAAATATTTTAAGATTTAATTCATTACAAGTGTTTAAACTGATTAAATTTTGTTGCGATGCGCAATCAATTAAACACCTTACGCTTACTTGATTATTTTTATTGTCATAAGCAAATAACTGCGCGGTTGACAGTAGTACATTCGTAGCTATATTACCCGCAGAAAAATTATTATGATGTTTATGACTACGCGCTATTAATGTAATGGCTTCGTTTTTCGATTGACTTTCAGTATTCACCGTGCTCTCAAAATGCAGAGCGGTGTGATGTCGTTTTTTACAAATTCTACAATCCGATTTAGATGGACATTTCACAGTTTTATGTTTATCGCTTAAGCAGTTTACACATAAATTATTTAATTTCACAAACTGAAAGCGAGCATTTGGTCTTAATTCGTTAAATTGTTCACATTTAAACAATTCAACATGATCAGAATGATTACATTTCCGGCACCTGTTACGATTATTATTACTTGACTTCGGTTCGACCACAGCGAATGAATGCGTAACTTTGTTTTTATTATTAACAACTTTATTATCATTTTGCCCAGTTCGTTCTAGGATTTTGACATGCGACCGAATGTATTCTATTAAATCGCTATATGTAGGTATAGCTTTCTCCCGTATAGACATTTCGAAATTTTGCACCAACTGTATATCTAATTTTTTCAGTGCAATATGTAATATTATAAAATCGGTTAGGTCATCAATACCTAATTCCTTGAGTGCAGCTATGGAAGACGCAAACCGTTCAATAAAATTATTTAACTCATTTGGGTTACTAGGTGCCAATAATTTTAAATTCAAAATATTGTTCAGATAAAAGGTACCTAGCACGCGTTTGTCCTGATATTTCTTTTCGAGAGCTTCCCAAATTAAAAAATAATTTTGTTCGTTCGGAAGTATTCCCGCAAAAACTGATAACGCCTTTCCTTGGAGTTTCCCTATCAGATATTGCATCTTCTGCGACGTATTCAAATTTTCATTTGAGTGAATGTTTAATTTAAAAGCTTCATAAAATATCGACCAATTCTCTTGATTACCATCGAACGATGGCATCTCGATCGGTGGGAGCTTAATTAATGGTAAATTATTTAACTTCTGTCGATCACGTGATGAATCTTGCTTTGCTATAATGCTTTCGCGTATAGAAACTACAAAACAGTACTTATTTTCGAATTTACTCCATAAATCGAAATTCATATTGTAATTTGAATCCTTTTTCAACTGAAGTGTATGAAATTCATCACAAAATGTGTTAAATTGTGCATAATATGTAGCTATATTAACCGTTTGTTTAAGAAAATCCTCCGAACTTCTCGTCTCCCTGTCCGCAATACTTTTCGCTTTCTCGTATAATTCATTAACACGATTATGCATCAAATTAATCTTCGATTCTACTAACTTGATTTTAATATCCTGAGTACTATCGCTAGTCGCCATGATTAATTGTATGTAGGAATTTAAACACAACAATAATTACAAATGCAACCTAGTACATACAAATTAACAAAGTATAAAGAGGAAATAATATTTATTTATAACTTTAAATATGTTAATTTTAAATACCCCGTTGGTAATCCGGCTCGAAGGACCAAAAATGGTGTCGCGAAGCTGCGACTCCACTATATATTTTAGAGGTGGTGTGATATGCCACACGCCCAAAGGACCAGTCCCAAACTACTCCGAATGATAGGTTATGGGACGATTTATGCATCCAACAAACCCGATGGACAGTGCAATAATCAAAGGTATAAATCTGGGCTTCTGGAGCACAAGATAAGCCCAGATTGGAAAGCAGGAAAGATGGACTCACCCGTTGATGACTATCACACGTCTCCAGGAGTATTTGTTGATTTAACTTCACAAAATATACGTTTAATCGCCCTGTCTGATATTAATTATCACTCCGAACTCTGATAAGCAACTGACACCACTTGTCAGATTTTACATGTCGCAACAATATTTTTATCATGGTGACATTTTGGGATGGGTAAAAGGGTAGGTAGGACATTTGCAGGATTTTGTATTGACATTACACTTGTCCATTAAGCCTGTGGATGCATACCTAACAATCCCCTATATATTGCGCGAACAACCCGTCCTTAGATTTTGTTATTCGAGGTTTGGAATTTTTTCAAAAATCATCTGAAAAATATCTTCTGAGAAAATTGATTTTGGAAATGGGTCGGAAAATTGTGTAAAAATTATAAAAAAAGAGAATTTCATGTTTTGCAAAGTTGCTTATAATACAAACATTATAGCACCTGTGAATCAGTGAGCTGATGGTGCTGGTGAGAGATCCATCGCCTGACGTATTCTACCGCGAGGCAACTAGCGGTCACTCACACAAACATTATAGCACCTGTGAATCAGTGAGCTGATGGTGCTGGTGAGAGATCCATCGCCTGACGTATTCTACCGCGAGGCAACTAGCGGTTACTCACAAACAGCTGAGGTCCTAACTTATTTTCTAACACGATCGAATTGATAACTTGACAATATCGAATCTATTAGCTCAACTTTCTACAATTGTATACCGATATTCCTAGCACGATTGCGCTATCGATAGCCGAACCGATATTGACACAAAATATATAAGAAATAGCAACACTAGCGGACCTGTTCATGAATTGACATTACAAAGCTGAGAATTAATTGAGGTCTTTAGTCATAACTGACAACTTTTGTTTCTCCGAGCAGGAACGGAATCAATTGATTGTGTCTTAGATGAATCAATTAAGGATTGTGTAAACGATTTCTTTCAATTTTAAGGGTGCGTTTAAACACGGCGGAGTTTGCGCAAGCCGGAACACGAATTACGCCGCATTTTCGATTGCTTCGTTTATTTCCCGTAATCTGTGGATCGGCTGCTTATAAGCTGCCTGAGAGTTTCGGTAGTTCACCTCCATTGATTAATAAGTGAGTTATTTTGCGTAACGAACCAAATCAAACAACATTTTTTTGTATAATGACAGGTTATCTGATACCTTGGAGGCCAGCTGGAATCAGTGCTAACGCAAATTTCACTAACTGACCACAGACGACGGATTTTGTCAATATCGTATTGATCTAGGGTTTTATCAGCCATCCTCGTGTTATATTCCCGGGTAATACATATTATTATACCTGCGGTAGAATTCCATGTGCTGCCTGTTCTTTGGCTCTCGGGCAGTCAGAGTAAATCTTGCAAACACCGACGGACTCTTTTAGTCTGCAACCTTCTGCAAGAACCAAAACATACAATTGTTATTCAGGGATAGGGAAATAATGGAATTATCACTCCAAACTCAACAACCGATTAGTGAAAATCTTCAATCATAGTGTTAACACAAATCATGACACTTAAGGGTAAATGGAAGCCGTAATTATCCGGAATCGTAACCACTCAACCACGGAGACCGTCAAACAGCGATGGCAGCTTCATTTGTCTGCTCACCAGAAGAAGATGCAATGTGACTAATAAGGCAACTAGTCACTTTAATTTATATGAGATAATATTATAGGTAGGTACAGATGCCTCCAAGTTGCTACGCTAGCTTGAGCCGTGTTGTGGCAACTAGTCACTTTACTTTATATTAGGTAATATTATAGGTAGGTACAGATGCCTCCAAGTTGCTACGCTAGCTTGAGCCGTGTTGTGGCAACTAGTCACTTTACTTTATATGAGATAATATTATAGGTAGGTACAGATGCCTCCAAGTTGCTACGCTAGCTTGAGCCGTGTTGTGGCAACTAGTCACTTTACTTTATATTAGGTAATATTAATTAAACCAACTTAATTTCTGTGACATATGTATAGTGTACAATTTTATAATACATTAATGACGCTTAAAATAAAAATAGAAATACGTTTCTCTGTTTGATGAAAACAATATATTAATAAATTAAGTTTACCTGTACATAACATAGTATAATAACTTTAGGCAATTGAAAATAACATAAATAAAAAATATAAAAAGAAACAAATGGATAAAATACCATATATTTATTTTTATCTACTTTGAATGCATCAATACAAACGACTATCCGTCGTTCCAATAATTTAAAAATTTTCCAAAAAAATGTTCACATATTTCAATGAGAATTGGACGTTATTCATTATTCATATTCGTTTCTTCAGATATTTATAAAATTCACGCGCTTGACTACCCAGAATGTACTTCCAGAGAAGTGGGAACTTTAGATCTCATGCATTTTGGTTGTCCTTCTCAAAATAAATATTATCTTTTCTACCAAGTGTTATCTAAACTTGCATTGTGGATTCTATGTTAATTCCAAATATGTGCCAAGACTTTCTATTTAGCCCCGCCTCCCAAAGACTTCCAACGCCGTAACTTGTTAAATGTTATTTTAAAAAGGTGGCGATCTAATAGTGGGTTAGTTGTGTGAAGTTAGATTTACCTTGCGGTTGAAGGTTCTCCATATTTTTGGACAGCCATAGACGGTGCTTAAATACACTGGTATAAAGGGTGATAACGTTAGTCACGCAGCGATTATTCAGATCGCGAGAAGTCGGCGCGTTGCTCACAACTGCACCCAGGTACCAGCGCAGGGGGAACATCAGTCCGCCCCCGCTGTCTCCCGGGCACATGACTGATCCTGGAATGGAATGCAAGGTGAATAAAGTGTCGTTTAGACAGGGATTATAGATGTTACTGATGCGCATAACTTACCGTTATTGTGTCCCGCGCATATCTTGTCTTCCGTTATGTATCTAGAATATGAGTATTTTGTTGTGCTAAGCTGCTTCATGCACTGTAGATCCGCCACCACAGGGACCCTCAGGAAGTTGAGTCTGTCGGACACCTGACCCGTTTCCGTCAGCCCCCAGCCCGCCACCTGCAGGGACAATTTCTATCATTCACTTATGTTCTTAAATAATGGGTAAAAAGGTTAACTAATTACATACACACAATAATATTTTAAAATACATAACATTATGACTATCGTTGGTCAAATTTTGTTTGTAATTTAGGATAATCAAATGTTTCAACTATCACTTCATGGTAAACTCATATCTTTTGTTGAAGACACTGCTATAATTATCGAAAACCACATGGAACGAGATTATTAATGCAGCCAATCAAGGTTTTCAAAAAATGGTTCGATGGCAATCTGTTATCATTCAACACAGAAAAACTTATTATTTTCACTTATCGATATATAAATGAATTAATTAATAAATATGTTTACCTCCCAAATCGCTATTTAATGCGTATATACTTTTTGGGATGTGGTAGTGAGACAATGAAAGAGAAAGGTTGTATGACACAGCGTTTATTTGAGTGAGGCGGTAGCGCAGTTGTGAGGTAAACCTGGACCGAAGACGATGATACCAGGTGGTAAGCGGCGTGGAGTGGTCGAAGCGGTCCAAGTCAGTGGTGGAGCACGGAATAGTGGATGTGTTCAGCACTTGGGATGACGTGGAGTCTTCCGGGTACTCTAGTGTGAAACAGAGTAGCCGAAGGTGTGATGGACCAGGCCGGCGACAATGTTACGGGGCCGAGGCGCAGACCGGCGAAGGGACCGGAACCAACCTAACCACCTTTTACACCAGGGTGACGCGAGCGATCCGTGACCACTTTTGGTGCGGCTTGCTGAGAGCATCGCAAAAATAATTTATGTAAATAAAAAAATATATGACATCCAGAATGCAAGAATGGTTTACTTTTACAATGTGTCACATAGATTTTTATGTTAGTTTAAAAGTTAAATAAACACAAAATCATATTTGTGTTAAAATATCATAAAAATCTGGTCACAGACGTAAAACGTATTTTGATTAAAATGCTGAAAACCATTCACATGTTCTGAATGCAACTTATGTGGACAGGTGGACTTGTACTTATATTAAAATCAGTACTCTCTTCAGAATGCATAGTTCTAGTTATGCGAAAATTCCAGTTGTAGTTTTAATACCTTTCCCACACTTCCTGGTCTGGAGTTGCACGAGGGCGATTTCATCTTGAAAGTTTTGGCCATCTCCTCCGTACCGCTCTCCTTAACGATCTGCACAACTATCAATTTAGATATTACCTTCCCCAGACTGCCTGGGCTAGTCTGCATGTCGTGCAGCTCACTGTCTACCAGATTCAGGCAGACTGCACGCACTACGCTGGAGAAGGTGAACGCGGTGCGGAGTTGCACGAGGGCGATGTCATCTTGAAAGTTTCGGCCATCTCCTCCGTACCGCTCTCCTTAACGATCTACACAACTATCAATTTAGATATTACCTTCCCCAGACTGCCTGGGCTAGTCTGGATGTCGTGCAGCTCAAAGTCTACCAGATTCAGGCAGACTGCACGCACTACGCTGGAGAAGGTGAACGCGGTGCGGAGTTGCACGAGGGCGATGTCATCTTGAAAGTTTCGGCCATCTCCTCCGTATAGCTTCCCCAAACGGACTGCAAGCACCTAAAAAATCGATGTTTTTTTTATTGATTATGGATAAAAAAATCATTATGAAACACAATAATTTTGAACGGAAACTCGCTGAAACGCTGTTTTAATTCTGTTGAATATTGAGTGACGCAAAATATTTAATAGTATTTATTTTTTATTTATTTATCTATCAATATAAATTTTTTTACGTGTATTTATCGACATCTGTCTCACTAGGGTACACTTGTGTCGAGACAGACGTATTCAGATACTTAAAGAATATTTACATGCATAACTAAATCAGAATACATATTACAAGGTTGTATACACTTTATACTATAGTCAATAGATAGATAATAGAAAAAGTAGGTACAGGTACGACAATATTATAAATATATATGAAAAATAAATGCATTTAGTTGGAGGATGTAGTTACAAAGGGGTTTTAATAAAATTATTGATTCTAATATTTTATTTTGTTTTTGAATTGTTGTTATTGATTACGTGTAATTTGGTTTACAGATGTTTGCTATAGTGGGGCGCCCAATACTTGTTATCCATTTCTTTATTTCATGTTTGAATTTGGTTATTGACTGTCTAATCGTGGCTGGTAGTGTATTGTATAGATTACAAGCTGTGTATCTAAAATGTCTTTGCCCAAAGGTGGTTCTAGCAAAAGGAGTTTGGAGAAGTTATTTATTTTTGGCTCGGGTATTGTATATCGTTTGAGTTGGTTTGTATAGTGTTTTGCTGTAAATTAATCAAGATGGATCATGCAAAGAGCTGTTTTATGTCCATAACGTTGATAGTATTGAAGATAGTATCAGTGTTGGTAGAAAGAGGAAGTTTGAGAAGTGTTTTTAAGATTAATTTTTGTGCTTTAATAATGGGGTCGAGGGCACTAGAAGAAATATTACCCCAAGCTAAAATTCCGTATTCTATGTGTGATTGGCATAGTGAGAAATATACTGATTTTAAAAGTTTAAGGTCAAGGAAACTACGTGTTTGTTTGAAAAAGTAAATAGATTTACGAATTTTGTTTGTAATGTTATAGATATGTTGTTTCCAATTAAGGTGTGTGTCAAAGGTTAGTCCTAGATATGTATTTGATATTGATTGCTTGTTCTAGGCATGGGCAGTCACAATTCCGGTCAAGGGGATAATTTTTGCAAACGTGTATTTTTAGATTTAGGTTTGACATTGGGATATTGGTGAGACTAAACAGTAAGTATTTTGTTTTAGGTACATTCAGAGTTAGTGAATTAGAGTCGAGCCAATGTTTTACCTTTTGAATTTCTTCCTCCGCTTTGGCGTATACGGTAGTCCATTTTATCGATTGGAATAGTAGGACTGTGTCATCGGCGAAACTGACAATATTGGCATCGATATTAAGGTTGCATAACTCATTGATATATATCAGGAAGAGGGTTGGACCTAAAACACTGCCTTGTGGGACACCGTAACTAATTGGCAGATTATGACTCTTTGTTGTTCTGATTTTAACGCATTGTGATCTGCCAGATAAGAAGCTAGAGAGAAGGTCTAATTCCTTATTTCTAATACCTATATTGAACATTTTGCGTTCTAATTTGATATGTGAGATTGTATCAAATGCTTTGCAAAGGTCGAGGAATACCGACAGACATTTCGAGCCCTTATCAAAATGGCCAGAGATATAGTCAGTAACCGTGGTTATTGCATCGTTAGTGCTTTTGTGTCTTCTGAAACCAAATTGACGTGGCGATAGTAGTTTGTTGGTTTCCAAGTATTCCATCAGACTAGTATTAACGATCTTTTAAGACACTTTCGAAAGGGAATTAAGCAAAGTAATAGTGCGATAATTACTGACGTCAAGTTTGGAGCCTGTTTTGAAAATAGGGATAGTAAAACCTTGTTTTAGAATAGTGGGGGAAAGGCCTTGGCGGATGCTAATATTAAGAAGATGAGTTAATGGTTGAATTATACCGGGGGCAATTTTTTTTTTTTGAACAGTATTGGGTATTTCAACTATGCCGGAAGATGAGGAATTTATGAGAGACTTTATTGCTATCGAAACTTCATTTTCTGTAACTGTTTTAAGAACGAGGCATGTTGAGAATTCATCCTTGGTTGAGGGGTTGGTAGGGTCATGTGTATATTTATTTGTTTTGATTTTATTTGCTGGTTCTGAACCTATATTTGCAAAATAATGGTTGACATGATTGACAATTGTGTTGGTTTCGATGTAAAGTCTACAGTGTTTTCATTGATTTTGAGAGAGTTTAAGATGTCGTTGGTTTTGTATGAATTGGTAGCTTCCTTGAGGACTTTCCATATTTTTTAAGGGTCATTGTTGCTTTCGGAGATTTTTTTATTGTAGTATAAGTTTTTGGCATTCCTGATGACTTTTGTGCAAATATTTCTGTATCTTTTGTAGAAATTGAGGAGTGTGATATCGTATGGATTCGTGGCACATTTTTTGTGTATAGTATTGCGTTTCCAAATGCAGTTGATAATGATAGTATGGTTAATCCATGGTTTGAGAGGTTCGATCGCTCTAGGAGTGTTTATGGTGATGATTTTGGTGTTCTGGTTAAGGCTGTCTTGTAGGTAGGTAGAGAAGTAGTTCCAGGCATTCTCTGTGTTTGTTATATTTTACAGTATGTTCCAGGATTTGAAGGTAATCGTTTTGTTTAGGTTGTCAGGGTCAATTGTTTTCTTTGCACTTGCAGTTGGTGCTTGGTTTTGTTCTTTATATTTAGAGCCCATTGTGAAGGAAGTGGCGTAGTGATCTGTAATTGATGACTTATGAATTTCAGAGGTGTGTTGGTTGGTCGATTTTACCATAATATGGTCGATGCAGGAGGATGAGTATTGCGTGCATCGTGTTGGTGAATTTATTGTGCTTACCATTCCATGAATCATTACAGTATTTAGGTAGTCTTGGCATTGGGGATGTTCGTTGTTTTTTAGAATGTTGATGTTGAGGTCTCCAATTAAAACTAGGTTCTTTATTTTACTAAACTCAGTGAGACAGTAATTTAAGTCTTCCAAAAATGGGGAGATGTTTGGTTTAGAAGGGGATCGGTAGAGTGCAATGATACATGTGTTGACGTTGTGTGTTATTTGAAGGCAGTTTGAATTAGTAATGATAATTTCTTTGACGTTATACGAGTTATAAGTGTTATTTAATATGTATACCACAATGCCGTCATTTTGTCTGATGTGATTTATGGTTTGGTGGTGGGTGTAATTGGGGATGTTTTTGGGGGTATACGACGGTGTTGGCCAACATTCTGTTAAGAAAATTATGCCATATTTGATTTTCGTAATATCGAGTTGGATGAGAAATCGGTCAAAGTTTTTGTTTATTGATCTAATGTTTTGATGGTAGATTGATAGGTTAGATTTGTTAGATATGTAAGATATCATATTATTGGTTACAGAGTCCATTTTACATATTTAGAATCATTAATATTAACATAATTAAAATAATTTGGATTCTAAAAACATTTATAACAAAAAAATTCAATGGAACAATCATTAATATCGTGTGGGTAGTAAAAACATTTTTGAAAAATAGAATTTGATAATTTTTCATTTAGGTTTTGTATGAACGGGGTTATATTGTGGTAAGATGGAGATCTATACATTGCTAGTATGCATGTGTCACCGTACAATATTTGAAGACAATTTGCACCCGCGATTATTAATTCCAAAGTCTGAACATTCAGTAAATTATTTACGTATATAATAATGCCATCATTCTGGTTGTGATGGGTTTCTGTGGAGAAGTGAGAATGAATCCACCTACATTTCAGTTTGCCGCGGTTTAAAGCCAATGAATCCACCTACATTTCAGTTTACTGCGGTTTAAAGCCAATGAATCCACCTACATTTCAGTTTACTGCGGTTTAAAGCCAATGAATCCACCTACATTTCAGTTTAATGCGGTTTAAAACCAATGAATCCACCTACATTTCAGTTAACTGTAGTTTAAAGCCAATGAATCCACCTACATTTCAGTTCACTGCAGTTTAAAGCCAATGAATCCACCTACATTTCAGTTTACTGCGGTTTAAAGCCAATGAATCCACCTACATTTCAGTTTACTGCGGTTTAAAGCCAATGAATTCACCTAAATTTCAGTTTAATGCGGTTTAAAACCAATGAATCCACCTACATTTCAGTTAAATGTAGTTTAAAGCCAATGAATCCACCTACATTTCAGTTTACTGCGGTTTAAAGCCAATGAATCCACCTACATTTCAGTTTACTGCGGTATAAAGCCAATGAATCCACCTACATTTCAGTTTACTGCGGTTTAAAGCCAATGAATCCACCTACATTTCAGTTTAATGCGGTTTAAAACCAATGAATCCACCTACATTTCAGTTAACTGTAGTTTAAAGCCAATGAATCCACCTACATTTCAGTTTACTGCGGTTTAAAGCCAATGAATCCACCTACATTTCAGTTTACTGCGGTTTAAAGCCAATGAATACACCTACATTTCAGTTTAATGCGGTTTAAAACCAATGAATCCACCTACATTTCAGTTAACTGTAGTTTAAAGCCAATGAATCCACCTACATTTCAGTTCACTGCGGTTTAAAGCCAATGAATCCACCTACATTTCAGTTTAATGCGGTTTAAAACCAATGAATTCACCTACATTTCAGTTAACTGTAGTTTAAAGCCAATGAATCCACCTACATTTCAGTTTACTGCGGTTTAAAGCCAATGAATCCACCTACATTTCAGTTTACTGCGGTTTAAAGCCAATGAATCCACCTACATTTCAGTTTACTGCGGTTTAAAGCCAATGAATCCACCTACATTTCAGTTTACTGCGGTTTAAAGCCAATGAATCCACCTACATTTCAGTTTAATGCGGTTTAAAACCAATGAATCCACCTACATTTTAGTTTACTGCGGTTTAAAGCCAATGAATCCACCTACATTTCAGTTTACTGCGGTTTAAAGCCAATGAATCCACCTACATTTCAGTTTACTGCGGTTTAAAGCCAATGAATCCACCTACATTTCAGTTTAATGCGGTTTAAAACCAATGAATCCACCTACATTTCAGTTTACTGCGGTTTAAAGCCAATGAATCCACCTACATTTCAGTTTACTGCGGTTTAAAGCCAATGAATCCACCTACATTTCAGTTTAATGCGGTTTAAAACCAATGAATCCACCTACATTTCAGTTAACTGTAGTTTAAAGCCAATGAATCCACCTACATTTCAGTTTACTGCGGTTTAAAGCCAATGAATCCACCTACATTTCAGTTTACTGCGGTTTAAAGCCAATGAATCCACCTACATTTCAGTTTAATGCGGTTTAAAACCAATGAATCCACCTACATTTCAGTTAACTGTAGTTTAAAGCCAATGAATCCACCTACATTTCAGTTCACTGCGGTTTAAAGCCAATGAATCCACCTACATTTCAGTTTAATGCGGTTTAAAACCAATGAATTCACCTACATTTCAGTTAACTGTAGTTTAAAGCCAATGAATCCACCTACATTTCAGTTTACTGCGGTTTAAAGCCAATGAATCCACCTACATTTCAGTTTACTGCGGTTTAAAGCCAATGAATCCACCTACATTTCAGTTTACTGCGGTTTAAAGCCAATGAATCCACCTACATTTCAGTTTACTGCGGTTTAAAGCCAATGAATCCACCTACATTTCAGTTTACTGCAGTTTAAAGCCAATGAATCCACCCACATTTCAGTTAACTGTGGATTAAAGCCAATGAATCAACCTACATTTCAGTTAACTGTGGTTTAAAGTCAATGAATCCACCTACATTTCAGTTTAATGCGGTTTAAAACCAATGAATCCACCTACATTTCAGTTTACTGTAGTTTAAAGCCAATGAATCCACCTACATTTCAGTTTACTGCGGTTTAAAGCCAATGAATCCACCTACATTTCAGTTTAATGCGGTTTAAAACCAATGAATCCACCCACATTTCAGTTTAATGCGGTTTAAAACCAATGAATCTACCTACATTTCAGTTTACTGCGGTTTAAAGCCAATGAATCCACCTACATTTCAGTTTACTGCGGTTTAAAGCCAATGAATCCACCTACATTTCAGTTTAATGCGGTTTAAAACCAATGAATCCACCTACATTTCAGTTAACTGTAGTTTAAAGCCAATGAATCCACCTACATTTCAGTTTACTGCGGTTTAAAGCCAATGAATCCACCTACATTTCAGTTTAATGCGGTTTAAAACCAATGAATCCACCCACATTTCAGTTTAATGCGGTTTAAAACCAATGAATCTACCTACATTTCAGTTTACTGCGGTTTAAAGCCAATGAATCTACCTACATTTCAGTTTAATGTGGTTTAAAGCCAATAAATCTACCTACATTTCAGTTTACTGCGGTTTAAAGCCAATGAATCCACCTACATTTCAGTTTACTGCAGTTTAAAGCCAATGAATCCACCCACATTTCAGTTAACTGTGGATTAAAGCCAATGAATCAACCTACATTTCAGTTAACTGTGGTTTAAAGTCAATGAATCCACCTACATTTCAGTTTAATGCGGTTTAAAACCAATGAATCCACCTACATTTCAGTTTACTGTAGTTTAAAGCCAATGAATCCACCTACATTTCAGTTTATTGCGGTTTAAAGCCAATGAATCCACCTACATTTCAGTTTACTGCGGTTTAAATCCAATGAATCCACCCACATTTCAGTTTAATGCGGTTTAAAACCAATGAATCTACCTACATTTCAGTTTACTGCGGTTTAAAGCCAATGAATCTACCTACATTTCAGTTTAATGTGGTTAAAAGCCAATAAATCTACCTACATTTCAGTTTACTGCGGTTTAAAGCCAATGAATCCACCTACATTTCAGTTTACTGCAGTTTAAAGCCAATGAATCCACCCACATTTCAGTTAACTGTGGATCAAAGCCAATGAATCTACCTACATTTCAGTTAACTGTGGTTTAAAGTCAATGAATCCACCTACATTTCAGGTTACTGCGGTTTAAAGCCAATGAATCTACCTACATTTCAGTTTACTGTAGTTTAAAGCCAATGAATCCACCTACATTTCAGTTAACTGTGGATTAAAGCCAATGAATCCACCTACATTTCAGTTTACTGCGGTTAAAAGCCAATTAATCTACCTACATTTCAATTTACTGTGGTTTAAAGCCAATGAATCTACCTACATTTCAGTTAACTGCGGCTTAAAGCCAACGAATCCACCTACATTTCAGTTTACTGCAGTTTAAAGCCAATGAATCCACCTACATTTCAGTTTACTGCAGTTTAAAGCCAATGAATCTACCTACATTTCAGTTTACTGCGGCTTAAAGCCAATGAATCCACCTACATTTCAGTTTACTGCAGTTTAAAGCCAATGAATCCACCTACATTTCAGTTTACTGCAGTTTAAAGCCAATGAATCCACCTACATTTCAGTTTACTGTGACCAAGTTGCATCCAAATATTTGATGAAAGATCGGACCGAAGAAAGCGTAACAAATGACTTTGTTGATTATTTCTCTGACAATGTTTGCAATATGTTACATAAATGTAATCACAGGACAACTGGGTTTGAACCAGAGGAGATGCCTCAAAGCATGTACCTACCTAGGGCTAAAATTGCTGATATAGAAAACATTGTGAAACAACTTAAAAGCTCTTCTCCTGGAATCGATAATATCAGAATGAGCGATATTAAAAAAACATGTATTAACATTAGGTCCAATTATAACCCATTTTGTAAACAGAATCTTATTTGAAGCAAAAATTCCAGATGATTTAAAATGTAGTATTATCAGACCCATTTATAAAGGAGGTGATCACACCATTTTGGGTAATTATAGACCAATCAGTATTTTGCCATCACTCGAAAAAATTCTTGAAAAATACATTCAAATTAAATTAATAAAATATTTGGAAGATTTTTCTATTATTGATACTAACCAATATGGATTCCAAAAAAAAAGGGGCACTGAAGTGCTACTTCAAAAGTTTGCCAGCTTGATAAATAATAATTTAAATAATAAACATCATGTATTAGTCTTATTTATAGATTATTCCAAGGCATTTGACACTAGTAACCATAAAAAATTGTTGAAAATACTAGAAATCATAGGAATAAGAGGGAAACTTCTAAAACTATTTGAAAATTATTTGAACAACAGGTGCATGCAAATAAAGCTTTTGAACACATTAAGTAAAAAAAGAAAAATCTTAGCAGGTGTACCTCAAGGTTCCATATTAGGTCCTATTTTATATATAATTTATGTATCTTTTATTAAATTTATTTTTAAACATGTAAAACACTTTGTGTACGCGGATGATACTGCATTGGTGTTTTCTTGCAGTAATTTGCAATTATGTATTGAACTTTTACAAAAAGATTACATTGAACTTTTAAAATGGTCTCACGACTCAACAAAAAAAACTAAATTGATACACATTAGATCACCAAATGCCAAGGTAAATACTATTATACCCGAAATTAAAACACACAATTCAGATTGCCTACATGTTGGTATCCCTGCGCTGTGTACATGTGAAAATATTGAACTGGTTAAAAAATATGTTTATTTAGGTGTTATTATTGATTGTTTTTTCAAATGGGATTTACAGATAAATAAAGTCTGTGAACGACTGAGATCTATTACTAGTAGATTATATAGATTAAAATTTTATGTTCCAATATGCACACTTCGAATAATTTATTTATCACTAGCTGAATCTATCATAAGGTATGGAATTACAGCTTGGGGATTTTCCTCTAAAACAAATATAAATCATGTTCAATCAGTTCAAAATTCTCTTGTTAAATTATTAGCTCATAAAAGTTTATATGAACAAAGGCATAATGTTCCATACCTTTATCAAAATCTGAAAATCCTCTCGGTAAGAGCAATTATGTGGTATAAAATAATTTTTCAGCACATAAATAGCCCTATGTACATAAATAGACTGGAACACACTTACAATACTCGTTTTACATTAAATGAAGGACTAATCGTACCAAAGCATTTAAACAAATATGGACAAAGAACGCTAGACTACATGATACCAAATTGTTTAAATATGTTACCTGCAGAAATCAAAAAATGTACAAATATAAAAAGAAATTTTTTGTTGAAAAATTGGCTAGCTGAAAGAAATAGTTTGTACTAGACTCTAATACAAACTATTTCTAACTGCATACGCTTTAATTGTTTTTTGTTTTTATTTTTATTGTATTACACCTCTCATGATATGAATGTATACATTTGATATAATCTGTTTAAGTTAAAAGCACCCAATGACAAACTACTTTAAAGTAGTTTATTGGGACTTTTTGATTTTTGTATATTATTTTGATATTTAATAAAAAAAAAAAATAAAAAAAAAACTGTGGTTTAGAGCCAATGAATCCACCTACATTTCAGTTTACTGCGGCTTAAAGCCAATGAATCCACCTACATTTCAGTTAACTGTGGCTTAAAGCCAATGAATCCACCTACATTTCAGGTTACTGCGGTTTAAAGCCAATGAATCCACCTACATTTCAGTTTAATGCGGTTTAAAACCAATTAATCCACCTACATTTCAGTTAACTGTGGTTAAAAGCCAATGAATCCACCTACATTTCAGTTTACTGCAGCTTAAAGCCAATGAATCCACCTACATTTCAGTTTACTGCGGTTTAAAACCAATGAATCCACCCACATTTCAGTTTAATGCGGTTTAAATCCAATGAATATACCTACATTTCAGTATACTGCGGTTTAAAGCCAATGAATCTACCTACATTTCAGTTTACTGTGGTTTAAAGCCAATGAATCCACCTACATTTCAGTTAACTGTGGTTTAAAGCCAATGAATCCACCTATATTTCAGGTTAATGCGGTTTAAAGCCAATGAATCTACCTACATTTCAGTTTACTGTAGTTTAAAGCCAATGAATCCACCTACATTTCAGTTAACTGTGGATTAAAGCCAATGAATGCACCTACATTTCAGCTTACTGCGGTTTAAAGCCAATGAATCTACCTACATTTCAATTTACTGCGGTTTAAAGCCAATGAATCCACCTACATTTCGGTTAACTGCTGTATAGCCAATAAATCTACCTACCCATATTTTAAGGTTCTATAAATACGGCACAAGAAAATCGCTTCAGTAGATATATTTCTCACTTTTGAAGCTGTCGTAAAAACAAATACTTTTTTAGAAACCAGAAAAAAATATCTTTCAGATATTTGAATTTGAAATAAATATTGATCTTTTTTAATACGAGTAATAACATTTTGATATCAAACATTAATCAGATAATGTCGTGATTTTGGACGGGTTGTTTCGGAGAATTTGAAAAATTCATCAAATTTAAACATTCATTTTCAAGTTCTGTGAAAGATTTTTAAAGTTCTGTTTCAATTTCAGTTTTGATTTTTTTTTTTTTTTTCGCACCAAGCCTATAATGGTATAGTAACAGAACTGTAATAGGACTTTCACAGAACCCGGAAATGAACGTTGAAATTTGAAGAATTGTTCAAATTTTCCGAAACAACCCGTCCTAATCAGATTTGTTTTTATTCAAAATGTCCGTACTTTAGAAAGAATTCGATATTTAGAAAACACATTTCTTTTGTGTAGGGACTTTCCTAGATATTATCTAGGAAATCAAGCATAAATGTTTTATTATAGCTAAGAAGAATAGTAATTTCTTTTTACGACGTCGAACAAAAGTAAAAAAAAAACTTTTTTAACATGTAGACATTTAGTAATGTCCTTGAGAGGCTCTATGGAATATGGTACTTGTGGCTAGTAATGTCCTTCAGAGGCTCTATGGAATATGGTACTTGTGGCTAGTAATGTCCTTCAGAGGCTCTATGGAATATGATGCTTGTGGCTAGTAATGTCCTTCAGAGGCTCTATGGAATATGGTACTTGTGGCTAGTAATGTCCTTCAGAGGCTCTATGGAATATGATGCTTGTGGCTAGTAATGTCCTTCAGAGGCTCTATGGAATATGATGCTTGTGGCTAGTAATGTCCTTCAGAGGCTCTATGGAATATGATGCTTGTGGTTAGTAATGTCCTTCAGAGGCTCTATGGAATGTGATGCTTGTGGCTAGTAATGTCCTTCAGAGGCTCTATGGAATATGGTACTTGTGGCTAGTAATGTACTTCAGAGGCTCTATGGAATATGATACTTGTGGCTAGTAATGTCCTTAAGTGGCTCTATGGAATATGATGCTTGTGGCTAGTAATGTCCTTCAGAGGCTCTATGGAATATGATGCTTGTGGCTAGTAATGTCCTTCAGAGGCTCTATGGAATATGATGCTTGTGGCTAGTAATGTCCTTCAGAGGCTCTATGGAATATGGTACTTGTGGCTAGTAATGTGCTTCAGAGGCTTTCAGAGTTAAACTGATTCTTCATAAATAAGGAAAATAAACATTTTTTTATTATGAAAGTGTATTTTTTTACCAACCCCCTTTTGCTGTCTGCCTGGCCTTCGTACAGTCCATGAAGAAAAGAGACTCCCTGCAACCACTCGATAATCACTCACATTAACTCGATGGTTATAAGTTTCTTCAGAAAAGCAGTGAGCAGCTGAAAAGCAAAAAGAATAAACAAGTATTTAAGATTCCTACATTTTCATTTATTTATGTGACACAAATTTGTAGGGAACCCAAAATAATCTGTGTTAAAGGATTAAAGATTTTTAATGAACTACAAGATAATGAACAGACAGATGTTAAAGAAGCTAAAAGCCTTGGGTAATGCCTAAATACCATAAAGAATAAGTTTAAAATGTATTGTAAAGTGTCCTTAATGTAATAGAAATAAGTTATTAAAAGGTTGATACTAAATATAAAAAAGTATTTTTTTTATAATTAAATAAAAACATACAATAAAAAAACATGTCTATACCATATAGAACATGCTGATATTGTTCGTACCCATATCGCTTACGTAGGTGGACTGAAAGTGTTTAGAGAATAATTGACATACTTGATGAGCGCCGGTGCCTGATTCGTTTTTGAGGTGCATGATTTGCGGGATGCCAGTTGTTTTACTTTTGTTTTTAGCGTAATTCCAGGGTTGTTTATTATTATTCTGAATATTAGATTCAACTAAATATATATATTTACTATAGCAATGCTTCTGTAGGTGTTTTTGTTGTGTACGTTTGATAGCGAACTCTATGTAATCTATTGGGTTATTAGAGGATTTCCATTTTTTATGAAGTTTTTGTTTTTCTTTGAAGAACATATGTAATAACAGCTCAGAAGGAAGAACTACACACTTGTTCAGCCTGCCAAGACAACTATATTTGATCAGTTTGTGGGATAATTCAGAGAGCTCTGGCAGACCATTCGCTAATCTGTTCCTGATGAGTATCCAAGACTGACTACTAACGCTACTGTCGGTAACTATTGTTTCTATATTGAAATTTCTTCTCATATCTATAGTTAGTTTACCTCTTTGAAGAGAGATTCAATAGGAAAATCCCCTTTATAATCTCTACCACCCATAGGTGATCTTTACAGCTGCTTGCAATGATTTGTAACTTGTACAATCATTTGTTAAACTAGGCATCATGTACATATATATTTTAAAATAAAATAGATTGTCTAAAAACTCACCGCTGATCACTAGCCTGCTCCGCACTAGACTGCCACTGCATAAGTGCTCGAACGTTTCACCTTTCTTTTGGAATATGGCCACTTGCCAAGGAAACTCCTTTGTTCTCACCTTCTGTCCCCCCCTTACCAATGCGGTCACATGTGTATCCTCCAACCCGCAATCTGGAAACATAAATACGACATCTTCAATCATAGCCTTTCACGTAGGACGCGCGCACCGATACTAGTACATTGACATCTTCACAACAGTATCACAATCCAATGCACATTGCGATAAACACAAACCATTATCTGTTGACTGGATAAAATCAGCAGTAAGTATGGTCATTATGGAAGACAAAAGACCAGTAGCAAATACTTAGAAAACGCTCATATCAGCACAGATTAGATATGCACGGATTAAAAAAGTATTATTTTGCAATAGTATGTGGATGTCATAAATTTAATTAATATTTATATGGTCAAACTGATCACAAACCATTTACATTATTTAAAAATTCGTTAGATGACGTACCCAGCCAGATTACATGATCTTACATTCCAGACAATAATACCTATATATCGCAGAATGCAGACACACTGTCAAGGTAAGCACTGTCAACGTTAACTTTTGAAAACGATATTAATTTACATGTAAACACTAGAATCATCCTTATGGCAGTAACACCACACTAATAAGAAGAAATTAAAAAAAGTAACTATGGACGACTCAGCTAAATTTAAAAATTACTGTATTACAGGTTGGTCTATGTCCAAAAATTAAATAAATTCTTTAGATAAACAGTACCGGAAAATGGAATCAGAAATAAATGTGTGCAAAGATTTAATTTTTAACGAACAAATTAAATGTCAGTATTTATTTGGGTACAGAATGACATTTATTAGAAACGTAAAACGCAATGAACTGGTGTTAATTTTGGTAAAATATGATGTAAATATAACAATTTCGTGATATATTTATATAAAATAACATACCGGGTGGTCCTTTGAGAGATTTTATCTTTAATTTGGTCATGAATTAGATGAACAGCATTTTTCGTGAGTGGAAATCGTGATTTGAAATCAATATCGTCCAATACTTCCAAAACATTAACGTGAGCTCTTAGAAGTCGCGGTGTTCTCGTTCCTGCCGCCCTCTCGTGTGCTTCTGCATCTTCAATTATTTCAAAATCCTCAATAAACACTGAATTCGGAAACAAATCGGACCACTTCACAGGCTAATAGTGTTTATACGGTAGAAAGTGAATAGGTACCTACCTCAAGTACCCTATAAGGCTGGGTTTACAGTTGTAAGTAAAATTTAGGACTTTCGTAAATTTTTGATAAGTTACTCACAGGAGCGCTTACATATGCATCCAACTTATCATAAATAATGTCACGGAAGTTGTTTACAAGTTTAATTTACGAACTTCTCACAGGGACCGCTACACCAGATATTCTATTTTTGGTAAGATGGCTTCCTGACAACAACGCGTTGCCGCCGACTTTGACAGCTGTCAGTTGGTAATATTTGATAATGGGGATTTGTTTATTTACGGTTAGATAATGGATCCCCATATAATACCCATTTCCGCACACAACGGATTGCCGCTGCGATAATATGCACAATTTAGTCAAACATGATTAGGGGTTGGCTTCAAAAAAGAAGTACTGATGGGACTTTCGTTCGTTTAACGGCAGAATTAAGAATTGAGGTTCAACAAAAATTCTTTAATTTTATCCAAATAACAGCAACTGACTTCTAATACATATTGGAAAGGATTGGACCGCTAATTAAAAATAATGATACTCGTTTTCGGAATGCTATTTCACCAGCTGGAAAATTAATGAGATTCCTGAGGCGTATGTGCGTAACACCATGTACGATCGTGTGAGAAATGCGGAGATCCGCAAAGAGTACAAGGCTGATGTAAGCGTAACGAGTAAGATCAAGAAAAGGACGCTTAGATGGTTTGGGCATGTAGAGCGAGTGAGCGAAGAAAGGAGTTTAAGAAGAATATACGATGCAAATGTGAATGGTAGCAGAAGTCGGAGACGCCCGAGAAAGACATGGCACGACCAAGTGAATCAGATACTTGAGTCGGGCCATGTTAAGAGTCAGAATAATAGAAGAGTATGTGTGAATGTGAATGAGGCAAGAAGTATGTGCCAAGACCGAGTTGTTTGGCGGTCCGTCCTCTCTGCCTACCCCTGCGGGGAAACGGCGTGATGGTTAGTTAGTTAAAAAAATTAATGGTGACTCTTCGATTTTTGGCGTCAGGTAATATTTTCTATGTATTCTTATATTGCATTTTTGTATGAATTCATTGGAGATATTATTTTGTTGTGAAGTGTTGATTTGTTAAACATGCCATTGTGTTTGATAAATAATGTTGTCTCCATAGTGATATGTATTGCTGTGTTGGAAGTCCTGATGCGTCACGTGGGACATAATAACCAATGAGCGGGGTGTCAATATGTATTGCAATGTTGGCAGTCCTGATGCGTCACGTGGGACATAATAACCAATGAGCGGGGTGTCAATATGTATTGCAATGTTGGCAGTCCTGATGCGTCACGTGGGAGATAATAACCAATGAGCGGGGTGTCAATATGTATTGCTGTGTTGGCAGTCCTGATGCGTCACGTGGGAGATAAGAACCAATGAGCGGGGTGTCAATATGTATTGCTATGTTGGCAGTCCTGATGCGTCACGTGGGAGATAATAACCAATGAGCGGGGTGTCAATATGTATTGCTATGTTGGCAGTCCTGATGCGTCACGTGGGAGATAATAACCAATGAGCGGGGTGTCAATATGTATTGCTGTGTTGGCAGTCCTGATGCGTCACGTGAGAGATAATAACCAATGAGCGGGGTGTCAATATGTATTGCTATGTTGGCAGTCCTGATGCGTCACGTGGGAGATAAGAACCAATGAGCGGGGTGTCAATATGAATTGCTATGTTGGCAGTCCTGATGCGTCACGTGGGAGATAAGAAACAATGAGCGGGGTGTCAATATGTATTGCTATGTTGGCAGTCCTGATGCGTCACGTGGGAGATAATAACCAATGAGCGGGGTGTCATGATGTATTGCTATGTTGGCAGTCCTAATGCGTCACGTGGGAGATAATAACCAATGAGCGGGGTGTAAATATGTATTGCTGTGTTGGCAGTCCTGATGCGTTACGTGGGAGATAAGAACCAATGAGCGGGGTGTCAATATGTATTGCTATGTTGGCAGTCCTGATGCGTCACGTGGGAGATAATAACCAATGAGCGGGGTGTCAATATGTATTGCTGTGTTGGCAGTCCTGATGCGTCACGTGAGAGATAATAACCAATGAGCGGGGTGTCAATATGTATTGCTGTGTTGGCAGTCCTGATGCGTCACGTGAGAGATAATAACCAATGAGCGGGGTGTCAATATGTATTTCTATGTTGGCAGTTCTGATGCGTCACGTGGGAGATAATAACCAATGAGCGGGGTGTCAATATGTATTGCTGTGTTGGCAGTCCTGATGCGTCACGTGAGAGATAATAACCAATGAGCGGGGTGTCAATATGTATTGCTGTGTTGGCAGTCCTGATGCGTCACGTGAGAGATAATAACCAATGAGCGGGGTGTCAATATGTATTTCTATGTTGGCAGTTCTGATGCGTCACGTGGGAGATAATAACCAATGAGCGGGGTGTCAATATGTATTGCTATTTTGGCAGTCCTGATGCGTCACGTGGGAGATAATAACCAATGAGCGGGGTGTCAATATGTATTTCTATGTTGGCAGTCCTGATGCGTCACGTGGGAGATAATAACCAATGAGCGGGGTGTCAATATGTATTTCTATGTTGGCAGTTCTGATGCGTCACGTGGGAGATAATAACCAATGAGCGGGGTGTCAATATGTATTTCTATGTTGGCAGTCCTGATGCGTCACGTGGGAGATAATAACCAATGAGCGGGGTGTCAATAAACGTCATAGGTCTGAGTCAATAGTATTTTATTTTTTAATAATCTCCGATATAACACATACATTATTGCAGTGTATTATTTCATAAAGATGTTCATGGCGACAAGTAAACAAGTCCCGAGGAGCAACGGCAGAAAGACCTGTCAGTGTTGCAGATATCTGTTTTACCATCCAGAGAGTGACGTCAAAACTTACTGTAAGCGTCTCAACTTATCAATCTGTATTGATAAGCTATGCGAGAGAGCCGTAAATTAACGCGTGAGCGATTAGACCTTTCAAAAACTTACGGAAGAAAAACTTCTGTAACTTGGTATAAATTACGGTAATGGACTTTTGGTGTCGTTTACATTGGTAAATTTTTCGTAAGTCGCTTACGTGAGCAACTTACAGTATAAAACTTACAAGTGCAAAGGCAGCCTATAATAAAGAGGGTCTTTATCTTAGATCCTAGGAAATAAATTGTACAGCGCCCTTGAGGTGATTTTTCACATTATCCAATTATTATTATTATTATAAGCGTTTTTGAGCGACGGTGATATCTAAAAAATACTTAATCCTATGCATATCCTTTGTGCTTTCAGGAGCTTTTAAGCAAGATGGTGAAATACCTCCTTAGAAGAAGAAATTAAAAAATTGACTATGGACGACTCAGCTTTAAAATTAAAAAATACTGTATTACAGGTTGGTCTACATCTAAAAATAAAATAAATACTTAGATAAACAGAACTGGAAAATGGAATCAGAAATAAATGTGTGCACCGATTTAATTTCTAATGAACGTGATTGGACAGTTGATAGCATATTCGTTATAGATGTTCTATATTGGCCAAATATGAATTCAGATATTAAAAATATGATTGATCAATGTCTAACATATCTAAAATGCTAATCAACCGGAGTCACTTATATCACATCCAATATCAAATTACCCTTGGGAACGTATTGGTGTAGATATTTTACACTTATATCACATCCAATATCAAATTACCCTTGGGAACGTATTGGTGTAGATATTTTAACATGTAATAATACGTGTTATTTCGTATCAAATCATTAATGGGATCTTTATCGTAAAACAACAAGTCCATATCATCCTCAGGCGAATGGACAAGAACAAAGTCCATATCATCCTCAGGCGAATGGAGAAGTACAAAGATCAGTCAAAATTGTAAAAAATATTCTAATGAAAAGTCAGGAAGATAAGACAGATCCATATTTGTCATCATTACATCATCGTACAATACCATATTTGTCATCATTACATCATCGTACAATACCATATTTGTCATCATTACATCATCGTACAATACCATATTTGTCATTATTACATCATCGTACAATACCATATTTGTCATCATTACATCATCGTACAATACCATATTTGTCATCATTACATCATCGTACAATACCATATTTGTCATCATTACATCATCGTACAATACCATATTTGTCATTATTACATCATCGTACAATACCATATTTGTCATCATTACATCATCGTACAATACCATATTTGTCATCATTACATCATCGTACAATACCATATTTGTCATTATTACATCATCGTACAATACCATATTTGTCATCATTACATCATCGTACAATACCATATTTGTCATCATTACATCATCGTACAATACCATATTTGTCATTATTACATCATCGTACAATACCGAAAGAAAATATACTTTCTCCGTCACAATTAATAATGCCGACAGAATTGTAGTAAGTCCGGATTTAAAACCATTAAATATTGGATATAAATTAGTTTAAGTAGTAAAGAAAACCAGATAGCCATTGGGAGCCAGCATCAACATCATACAGAGAATACAATCTAACTCGCCTACTTTAGTTACCATCAAATGTATAATTGTTTGAATGCAAGTAACATCATACAGAGTCTACAATCTAACTCGCCTACTTTGGTTACCATCAAATGTATATTTGTTTGAATGCAAATAACATCATACAGAGACTACAATCTAACTCGCCTACTTTGGTTACCATCAAATGTATATTTGTTTGAATGCAAATAACATCATACAGAGACTACAATCTAACTCGCCTACTTTGGTTACCATCAAATGTATATTTGTTTGAATGCAAATAACATCATACAGAGACTACAATCTAACTCGCCTACTTTGGTTACCATAAAATGTATATTTGTTTGAATGCAAATAACATCATACAGAGACTACAATCTAACTCGCCTACTTTGGTTACTGTAAAAAAGGTTTTAGGTGGTACGCCTGCTTTTTGAATGTGTAAGAGCGAGATGACAGATAGAGGTATAAAAGATGACGGATGCATCTGCTCGCTCTCTTTACCCAACCGACAGCTCAGAAGATAGAAGTAGTCAATCCGTACTAATTTGTTAAATAAACAGTATATCCGAACACGCGTTAATTATTGAGTACCACCAAGTCTGTAAATAACAGTGGCGCAGCCTACGGAAATCGTAAAAAAACATCGATTAAAAGAATTGACGCACGAGATTTCGCACAAGAAAAATACGCGATATTGTCGGAAACATCGGATTGCAACATATTGTTCGGGTCGGTAAAAAAGGCCGGACCGAAATTATTCTTCACTGAAAGGAGTGAAGAAGAAGAAGCCACTGGAGCCAGCCAGCTTCTCGGAAGGGGGAAGTACGGAAGGGTCCAGGGCGTCAAGCGGCAGCATCTCCAAGGGTCAAAGGATCGGAGGGGTCCGGGCCACAAGAGTGGTCTGGGGCAGCCATCAGCAGCACCGAGGGTCAAGGATCGGTGTTACCAGGTCTTAGGAGCGGTCTGGGAAGAGCCATCCAGCCAACAAGGGTCAAGGAGCGGTTTCCTGAGAGGGTCCAAGGAGCAGATTGGAGAGCGGAGAAATCTCATTGGGAAGTTTTTTTCTGTTTTTCTTTTCTTGTCTTGGGGGTACCTTCTGGGCAGAGGAAGCATGGAGTCAGGATTGGGGTCCTTCAGTTTGCGTGACGGTAACTGGGAGAACTTCAAGGTCCGTCTCGAGCAGTACCTCCTTGTGAATGATGAAAAGTACGCATCGGATGTTAAAAAAGAGCTATTTTCCTAAATGCTTTGCAAGATGATTGTTTTTCTCTACTGGTAAATTTATGCATTCCAAAAAAAGTAACAGAGGTTGATTTAAAAGATTTGATATCTAAGCTCAATGAATATTGTTCTACGACAAAATGTTTTTTTGAAGAAAGATCACAGTTCTATTCAGCTAAACAAAGGAATGACGAATCAGTTCGCGATTTTGCTGTTCGTTTAAAATCTCTTTCTAGCAATTGCAAATTCGGGAATAGTTTATCAGATAAATTAAGAGATTTCTTTGTATTAGGTTGTTAACCCGGTAAGATTAGAGAAAAATTATTTCTCGATAGTGAGTCATATACTTTCGAAAAATGTGTGCAAGTAGCAGAGTGTATTGAACTTGTAGCTTCAACTCAATCTCAATCAGCTGATAACAGAGTTTTAGCTAATTTAAAAGTCGGCGGAGGTCGTGTCTCACCTAATACGCATATGAAAAAGAGAGATGGATATAGTTTCAAGCGAAGCAGTAGTAATAATCGTGCGCGATCGCCGGTTCATCAAGTTACAAAGCGTAATTGTACGGTTTGTGGTTATAATCATCACACGGCGGTAGAATGTAGATTCAAAAATTATGTATGTAAAATTTGTGGTACTAAGGGTCATTTAGCAAAACAGTGTAAACGGGTAACAACACGTAAAAACGTGAATATTTTGTTATCGGATGGAATGGTTGGTGATGTACTAAGTATTGAGCCATATTATATAGAAGTTTCACTCGACGGAATAAATAATAAATTCATGGTAGATTCTGGAGCATCTTGTAGCGTAATTCCCGAAGAGTGTTATTTTAATAAATTCAGCAGTATTGAGTTATTGCACGAAAACGTGAGCTTACGGAGTTTCGACAATACGCTCATTGGTGTGGTAGGTACTTTCACACCGATACTAGAGTATAATGGTTTACGACACCGACTCAAAATTATTGTCGTCCGTAGTTCGTCTCTATCGATTTTAGGACGTGATTTCATGAATCTCTTTAACGTGGGAATAACGGGGATCGTTAATTGTGTAAAACAAAATACATTAAAGGAGCGATTAGTAAAAAAAAATTCCAGAAGTTTTTACGGATAAAATAGGAAAGTTTAACAAGTACGAAGTGAATTTAACCTTAAAAGATTCTGCCGTTCCGATATTTCGTAATTACAGAGAAATGCCGTTCGCTTTGAAGGAAAAAGTTGAAAGCGAATTAAATAATTTACTTTCTAACGGTATTATAGAGCAAGTTCAATATAGTGATTTCGCGAGTCCAATCGTGCCAGTGATTAAGAAAGATGGTAGCATTAGATTGTGTGGTGATTATAAATCTACAGTAAATAATCAGTTATTAATTGACAAGTATCCGTTACCTAGAATTGAGGAATTATTAACCAAAGTGAATGGAGGCAAGGTTTTTGCTAAAATTGATCTAAAATCCGCATATAACCAGTTTGTTTTGAAAAAAGAGTGTAGACGTTTCACAACAATCAATACCCACTTGGGATTATTTCAATATAAACGGTTAGTGTTTGGGTTATCACCAGCGCCAGCAGTTTTTGCTAAAGCAATGGCAAATTGTTTATCAGGATTACGGAACATGACGTTCTACTTGGATGATATTATTGTGATAGGAGAAGATGAAGTCGACATAGAAAAAAACGTGTGTCTCGTTTTAGATAGGTTAAAAAGTTGTAATTTAACGGTGAATAGTGAAAAGTGTGAATTCAATTTAAAAGTTATTGAGTTTTTAGGTTATAAAATAAGTGAGCAAGGGATTCAACCGTGTCAGCGGAATAAAAAAGCCATTTTAAACGCATCAGCGCCTAGTGATTTAAATAAATTTAGAAGTTTGTTAGGTATGGTTAGTTATTATCGTAATTTTATTCCAAACATGGCAGATATATTGTCACCATTATACGATTTACTTAAAAAATATGTTAAGTTTCAATGGGGTACAGAACAAGAAAACAGTTTTGCGATTATAAAAAAAATATTATCTTCGGATAGGATTTTAACCATTTCGACGAGAATATTCCTATGAAACTTGTCACGGATGGAAGTATGAATGGAATCGGAGCAACGTTAATCCACGTATTTAAGAATGGCGTAGAAAGACCAATAGGGTTCGCAAGCAGAACTTTAAATAAAGCGGAAAAGAATTATTCGATTTTGGATATTGAAGCAACAGCTATAATTTTTGGGATTAAGAAGTTTTATCAATATTTGTACGGCAGAGAATTTATTTTAGCTGTAGATAACCAGCCTTTGGTCAGAATTTTCGGTCAGAATAGAGAAATTCCTAAGATTGCGGCGTCAAGATTACAGCGTTATGCAGTTATGTTAGGATCGTTCAATTTTACGATTGAATACGTCAAGTCGAAAAATAATTGTTCAGACTTTCTGAGCAGGTGTCCAATTGAAAAGGTTAGCTGTGAAGATAATATAGAGTCTGGTTACATTAATTATTTTGAAAATAACGGGTTTAATTTGTCTTTAGACGTGATAAGAAGTGAGACCGAAAAGGACGAAATTTTAAGTCAAGTAAAACAAATTCTTATCGAGGGTTGGCCAGCATCAGTAAAAAAGGTACAAAATGTTAATTTTATTAGAGTTTTCTGGGAAAAATGGTTAGAATTGTCATTGATAAATGGGTGTATTTTATATCAACATAGAGTTGTTATTCCTGAGTCTTTAAGACAAGAAGTTTTAAAGATGTTACACAGATCTCATTTAGGGGTTTTTAAGACTAAAGGCATTGCAAAAAGCTTTGTCTGGTGGCCAAAAATTAATCAAGATTTGGAGAAAATAACGGAAAATTGTAGAGATTGTTTAGAAATTAAACCAGAATCACAAAAGAGTTCATTAGCAGTATGGCCTTATGAACCTGAAGTATGGTTCAGGGTGCATATTGATCATGGTAGCTTACATAATAAAAACTTTTTAATTGTGGTAGACTCTTCTTCGAAGTGGATCGAGGGTCTGGAAGTAAACAGTCTGTCTTCAAAAGAAAATATTGAGGTACTTCATAGATTATTTTCACAATTTGGTTTTCCAGCAGTACGTGTTTTTGTTCTGAGGATTTTGAAAATTTTTGTAAGAAAAATGGGATAGAACATATCACTAGTCCAGTTAACCACCCGAGTAGCAATGAGCAAGCTGAGAATGCTGTTAAAACCTGTAAAAATTTTCTTAAAAAAATTTGTAAAAATAATAAATTTCCTTCAGATTATAAAGAAAAGTTAGGCAACTTTTTAACTGACTATAGAAATACCGTTCATGCAACAACAGGGTGTGAACCATCTGTATTATTAATGGGAAGGAAAATTAGAACAGTATTTGACTCTCTGATTCCGAGGAAGGTTGATGAAAGAACGAATAGTTCAGGTTCTACTCGTCAACACGAAGTAAAGCAAAAGGTTATTCAGAGTCAAGTCAATCAGAAAAGACAATATAAGGGTAGAAATAAGTCAGATTTGAATGTAGGTCAAAAAGTGATGACTAGAGATTTCAGAGCTCAGGGTAATAGGTTATGGGTCCCTGGGGTTATTGTTGAAAAAAAAGGTAGCAAAATATATTTCATAAAAATTAACAAGTCTAATATGGTGTGGAAAAGACATTTAGACCAGATAAAAAAATTACATGTTTCATGGCAGGAGGGAGATAAGCCGGAAGTCGGTACGTCTGACACAATGGAACTGTCGACGGATTAAGTTAATCTCTCAGGTATGTTACGTGATAGAAGTGACTCTAATACTGTTTCTCCATGTTTCAGGTCTAACCCATGGCAGGGAAGACTTCGTCCAAGATGAGGGTACTTCGCAGCCCAGGAGGAGGAGTGGACGGACGACGAGACAAGAGAAGGGAAGCAGAAAGAAACGCGACATATGATAGTTCATTTAAAAAAAAATATGTTGTGTTAATTTTTTAGAGAATGAAACAAAATTGTAATATGAAATATGTAGTAATAGGGAATAATATATGTAGCTAGGGGCATTCAATTTTAGTAGGGGAGGATGTAAGAAAGGTTTTAGGTGGTACGCCTGATTTTTGAATGTGTAAGAGCGAGATGACAGATAGAGGTATAAAAGATGACGGATGCATCTGCTCGCTCTCTTTACCCAACCAACAGCTCAGAAGATAGAAGTAGTCAATCCGTACTAATTTGTTAAATAAACATTATATCCGAACACGCGTTAATTATTGAGTACCACCAAGTCTGTAAATAACAGTTACCATAAAATGTATATTGTTTGAATGCAAATAACATCATACAGAGACTGCAATCTAACTCGCCTACTTTGGTTACAATACGATGTATATTTGTTTGAATGCAAATAACATCATTAGAGAGATTTTAATCTAACTCACCTACTTTGGTTACCATAAAATGTATATTTGTTTGAATGCAAATAACATCATTAGAGATATTATAATCAAACTCGCCTTCTTTGGTTACCATAAAATGTATATTTGTTTGAATGCAAATAACATCATTAGAGAGATTATAATCTAACTCGCCTACTTTGGTTACCATAAAATGTATATTTGTTTGAATGCAAATAACATCATACAGAGAATACAATCTAACTCGCCTACTTTGGTTACCATAAAATGTATATTTGTTTGAATGCAAATAACATCATACAGAGACTACAATCTAACTCGCCTACTTTGGTTACCATAAAATGTATATTTGTTTGAATGCAAATAACATCATACAGAGACTACAATCTAACTCGCCTACTTTGGTTACCATAAAATGTATATTTGTTTGAATGCAAATAACATCATACAGAGACTACAATCTAACTCGCCTACTTTGGTTACCATAAAATGTATATTTGTTTGAATGCAAATAACATCATTAGAGAGATTATAATCTAACTCGCCTATTTTGGTTACCATAAAATGTCAACTGTGACGTATATATGTACACGTATATTTATCTCGTTTATATTACTTTCTGTTTATATAATTTTTATGAGTATATTGTCTTATTATAATATGTATTTCGTACCCGGCGTTGCCCGGGATTTACGCAGAGTTTACATTTTTTATTATCTCGTTTATTGTTTATATTTCTAATTTATTGTATTTCTATCTCATTTATATAACTTTCAGTTTAAGTCACTTTTGTGAGTATATTGTTTTAGTAAAAACTAGTTTAGTTTCCGGCGTCGCCCGGGTTCTACGCAGCGTATTTTTATATCTTATGTAGACGGTGACCTTGTCCCGTTGTTGTTAAAAAATATCGTCATTAAGGAAATAAAACTGCACATTTGTATTAGAATGAAACCAATGTCGTTCGCCCGGTGTCCGCCCGCCACAGACACTCATCTGTATATAAACAGATTAAATATACCCATAACTTAACTGTTTCATTTATAGAATACATATTTGTATTAGAATCAAATCAATGTCGTTCGCCCGGTGTCCGCCCGCCACAGACACTCATCTGTATATAAACAGATTAAATATACCCATAACTTAACTGTTTCATTTATAGAATACATATTTGTATTAGAATCAAATCAATGTCGTTCGCCCGGTGTCCGCCCGCCACAGACACTCATCTGTATAGAAACAGATTAAATATACCCATAACTTAACTGTTTCATTTATAGAATACATATTTGTATTAGAATCAAATCAATGTCGTTCGCCCGGTGTCCGCCTGCCACAGACACTCATCTGTATATAAACAGATTAAATATACCCATAACTTAACTGTTTCATTTATAGAATACATATTTGTATTAGAATCAAATCAATGTCGTTCGCCCGGTGTCCGCCCGCCACAGACACTCATCTGTATAGAAACAGATTAAATATACCCATAACTTAACTGTTTCATTTATAGAATACATATTTGTATTAGAATCAAATCAATGTCGTTCGCCCGGTGTCCGCCCGCCACAGACACTCATCTGTATATAAACAGATTAAATATACCCATAACTTAACTGTTTCATTTATAGAATACATATTTGTATTAGAATCAAATCAATGTCGTTCGCCCGGTGTCCGCCCGCCACAGACACTCATCTGTATATAAACAGATTAAATATACCCATAACTTAACTGTTTCATTTATAGAATACATATTTGTATTAGAATCAAATCAATGTCGTTCGCCCGGTGTCCGCCCGCCACAGACACTCATCTGTATATAAACAGATTAAATATACCCATAACTTAACTGTTTCATTTATAGAATACATATTTGTATTAGAATCAAATCAATGTCGTTCGCCCGGTGTCCGCCCGCCACAGACACTCATCTGTATATAAACAGATTAAATATACCCATAACTTAACTGTTTCATTTATAGAATACATATTTGTATTAGAATCAAATCAATGTCGTTCGCCCGGTGTCCGCCTGCCACAGACACTCATCTGTATATAAACAGATTAAATATACCCATAACTTAACTGTTTCATTTATAGAATACATATTTGTATTAGAATCAAATCAATGTCGTTCGCCCGGTGTCCGCCCGCCACAGACACTCATCTGTATATAAACAGATTAAATATACCCATAACTTAACTGTTCATTTATAGAATACATATTTGTATTAGAATCAAATCAATGTCGTTCGCCCGGTGTCCGCCCGCCACAGACACTCATCTGTATATAAACAGATTAAATATACCCATAACTTAACTGTTTCATTTATAGAATACATATTTGTATTAGAATCAAATCAATGTCGTTCGCCCGGTGTCCGCCCGCCACAGACACTCATCTGTATATAAACAGATTAAATATACCCATAACTTAACTGTTTCATTTATAGAATACATATTTGTATTAGAATCAAATCAATGTCGTTCGCCCGGTGTCCGCCCGCCACAGACACTCATCTTTATATAAACAGATTAAATATACCCATAACTAAACTGTTTCATTTATAGAATACATATTTGTATTAGAATCAAATCAATGTCGTTCGCCCGGTGTCCGCCCGCCACAGACACTCATCTGTATAGAAACAGATTAAATATACCCATAACTTAACTGTTTCATTTATAGAATACATATTTGTATTAGAATCAAATCAATGTCGTTCGCCCGGTGTCCGCCCGCCACAGACACTCATCTGTATATAAACAGATTAAATATACCCATAACATAACTGTTTCATTTATAGAATACATATTTGTATTAGAATCAAATCAATGTCGTTCGCCCGGTGTCCGCCCGCCACAGACACTCATCTGTATATAAACAGATTAAATATACACATAACTTAACTGTTTCATTTATAGAATACATATTTGTATTAGAATCAAATCAATGTCGTTCGCCCGGTGTCCGCCCGCCACAGACACTCATCTGTATATAAACAGATTAAATATACCCATAACTTAACTGTTTCATTTATAGAATACATATTTGTATTAGAATCAAATCAATGTCGTTCGCCCGGTGTCCGCCCGCCACAGACACTCATCTGTATATAAACAGATTAAATATACCCATAACTTAACTGTTTCATTTATAGAATACATATTTGTATTAGAATCAAATCAATGTCGTTCGCCCGGTGTCCGCCCGCCACAGACACTCATCTGTATATAAACAGATTAAATATACCCATAACTTAACTGTTTCATTTATAGAATACATATTTGTATTAGAATCAAATCAATGTCGTTCGCCCGGTGTCCGCCCGCCACAGACACTCATCTGTATATAAACAGATTAAATATACCCATAACTTAACTGTTTCATTTATAGAATACTGTAACGTATGCAATGTTAGGTAGGTACATTCCAATGTTTAAAAGGAAACGGTAGAGCTGAGATCTCATCTCAAGATTGTGGGAATAATTTCCTGTCAAGTAAGTTAGGTGATCATAAATAAAAACAAAGGAGTGAATTCTTAATGGAAGATATATTGAAACATCAAAAGCAACAACAAAGGAGTACAGATGATAAACATGTAACCATAGAAATAAATATAGGCACATACCCGATGGACTCCTGAATTAAACTAAACTAACTTAACGTGAAACGAAAGAACGACAACGGATGGCGAACGAAGACTTGCTCTCGGCAGCGGGGAACGGACCCGAGTCGAAAGCCAGGACATCCTTCTCTTGGTGGCAGCGGGAGGACAGCAACTCCCTCAATGGACGCCTGCAGGGGCATCAGGCCTGCAGCACGTGGTAGTCGACCAGACTCTTCAACGGAGCCAAGACAGCAATCCGTTTTCTTAGTGGCAGCGGGAGGACAGCAACTCCCTCAATGGACGCCTGCAGGGGCATCAGGCCTGCAGCACGTGGTAGTCGACCAGACTCTTCAACGGAGCCAAGACAGCAATCCGTTTTCTTAGTGGCAGCGGGAGGACAGCAACTCCCTCAATGGACGCCTGCAGGGGCATCAGGCCTGCAGCACGTGGTAGTCGACCAGACTCTTCAACGGAGCCAAGACAGCAATCCGTTTTCTTAGTGGCAGCGGGACACTCCGCCAAGAACAACCAGCCACAGCCAGGACCAAACCAATCTCGGTTTCAAGTCCGAAACACGAGCACTCCGACATGACCATCGGCCAACACTCAATAAAAGCGGGATTCCATATTCTCCACTAAAATAATAACAAACACGAACTGTTCGTGAATGGATAAACACCCCGCGCCTTTCTTAAAAAGAAATAATAACTCCTATTCACATGATTAACTCAGATTGAAGCCCCTTTAAAGGAGAGTGACTGGATCCACCGATCAGCAGGCCTAGCTGACCGGGGAGGAAGTGACCATAAACAAAACTGTACTTCCTTCCTTCAAAATATTGCCAAAGTTCCAAAAAAAAAATACCCATAGACAAAATAAACCCAATTAAGCAAGAACTTCTCTTGTCACAAATATTTATGTGTCAATTCCCCCCTTCCCACAAAATGTTTGCCCTCAAACATGAACAACTAAGACCACTAATAAACTAAACTATGAGTCCATCAGGTATCTAGAAAAATGAAAACATAAACAATAATTAGTAGTTAAAATAACAACTTAGAATTAAGTTTCTTAAAAACTAAATTTCTTAAAAATAAATTTCTTAATAATAAAGAAAAAAAAAAGATCACTTTTCCTTGCACAGGAAATCAAGGCCAATTTGGCTTCACTTTAGGGTGGTTAAACAGCCCTCACTTACACTGAATTTACGCTATAATTAAATAGCAAAATGAGAAACCTATCTAACTAAGTCCATCCGGTTTAACAGTCTTATGACAAAAATCTTATGACAACATTCTTATGACAAAACTTAAAATTAAACAATACTTAAAATTAAACAATCATAGATAATGAAAATATCTTTATAGATATACATTTTTTTTACAATTCAGAACAATGGAGTTCAAAGTAGGCAAAATTAGTACACAAGAAAATACTGTTCTGTGTTATTAGTAGTATAGAATCAGTTTACAAACTGTCTATTAGACGTGACCAGAGTAGGGGTTTGTATTGGATTATTTATCCATCATTTTTTTTTTTTTATCGTTCGTTATTGAACCAGGATTTACAATTCCGAAGAAATACCAATAAGTAACAGAGTCGTCAAACAAGAATAATATTCAAATTATTCTTTTTGCGAAAGTCAAATCAGGTCAGGTTTATAAAACTATAAATACCTGCCGATCAAGGTGGACAGAATAGGGTTTACATAACACAATACCTATCTATTTATCAATCAGTTCATGACCAAAGTCAAATGGTACTAAAAAGCAAAACAGAAACTAGTAAGTTAAGCTCATACCTTAGGATATACAAAAATCCATATAACAACCTGCAGCAAACACTCAACAGAGTGACATTGATTGTAAAAGAAAAGAGACCAAGGCAATACCCAAGCTGGCATTCTTTAAAAAAACACTCCAAGTGTAGACAAAACGTCAGCATTTCTTGTACAAACAAAACAAAATTGTGTGATCAACTATGGCTTTCAGTGAGTTGACACTATTCGAGGTGTGATCAATCCAAAATTTAATGAATGACACTAGTAATACTTAATTTATAGTCTAATACTGGTATTAACAGTAAGACTCTAATGTTTATCACATTTAGACTTAAAAACTAAACAGAAACACACTTTCCTGTATTAGAGGCAAAGTGATAATTCCAAAGGAATTCATTCCTAGTTAAGCACGCCAAAGCAGTACTAACTTTGTTAGAGACAAAACAACTCTCTTATGAACTAAGACTTATATAAAGAACTTTTAGGAAAGCTTTACCATACTTAAACTTATGAAATACAACCTATCAATAATAGAACTAACAGAACTTTTGTGCATCAGAAAGTAGCTCAAGTCTCTGAAACACAAAATTCCAAGATATACATTCTCAAGTTCCCTGGAGGTTCAATGGGCCAATAAAAGGACCTCCAGTGGACTAAAGAAAGAAGGGCATAAACTTAAACATAAAAGCATTACAACAAAATCCGTTATACAGACGGAACCAAGAAATAAATCAATGTGTGTGCATTTATGTAACTAAGTGTATTATAACCAGAATAATCAAATATTTGAAACTACCAAAATCCCGAAACTAGTGTATGTTATTAATAACAAGAAAAAAAAACATAGTAACGAAGAAAGAAAGACTTAACTAACAAAATTTGGGCGCCAGTGACCACAAGGATCACGTTCCAGTTTACCGAGGGTAAATAAACGGTTTATCGTCGATAAACTAGATTTTAGTGTCCGTACTGAGCACAAGAAATGGAGGTACCAAACTCCAAATCATGAGAACAGAACAGTCACAAAAGAAACAAATGCCATAATGTGAAGGGTCGGTAGGCCTACACACTAAAACATTGGCTTCCTTAATGGAAAAAAAAAACATAACTAATCTACCCGAACAATATCTTTTACGTGAAAATTGCCTACAATTTTACCTTGCATATCTGCCAAGGTGTATACTAAATCTGAAACTTTATTTTTTATAACATTACGCACGAATCTTGGTGCCAACTTATGAGAAAAGTAATCCGGACCACTGGATTGAACAAAATTCTTCCTCCAAACGACATCACCTATATCATAAACCACGGATTTGCGGCGTAAATTATAATGTTGGGCATTCTTTTTAAAGGCCTGTACTAATGCATTTGAAACTTGTTCATAAATAGGAACTAAGTCTTCCAACTTCTTTGCAAAATCGGCTCTAGACTGATCTAAAGGTATGTCCGTGGAACTAGAAGAAACATTAAATTTATGTAAATTACCGTCAATAATTTGTTCCCTGCCGTGCATGAGGAAAAAAGGCGTGAAGCCTGTAGCAAAATTAACAGAATTATTCAAGGCTGACTGTATCTGAGGCAGAAATCTAGACCAATTACGATGGTCAGACTCGGTCAAGATAGACAAAGCAGTCCCGACAGTTTGGTTATATCGCTCGACTACATTGTTTTGCGGGGTGTAATACGCGTTATAAAAAGGCATAGGAACATTATAATCGGACAACAATTGTTTAAACTCTTTTGAAATAAATTGTTTACCATTATCACACACAAAGGTTTGAGGAACACCGTGAACCAGAAAAATGAATTGTTCAACATTTTTTACAATGCTTTTAGCAGTAGCATTTCTTAGCGGAAAAATCCAAGTGTATTTCGAAAAGACGTCAACAACCGATAAAATATACATAAATCCCGCGTAACTACGTGGAAGAGGACCAACAAGATCGATAGACAACATTTGCATCGGTCTGTTGACTATTTTAGGATTCGTAGAAATACCCGCCGGCGCTGATGTATTTATTTTATGTGCTTTGCACGTTTTACACTTATTAACAATTTTTTTGACATCATTGTACAAACCCGGCCAAAAATAACGTAGTTGGACTTTTTTATATGTTCTGAATACACCTGGGTGGCAAGAATTAATAGACTCGTGTTCTTTACTTAAAATTGCGTTACGGTCCTCAAAAGGCACAACCAACTTCCAGGCTGTATCCTCCTGCAAATCGAAACGAGATTTAGAATGTCTAAATAAACAATTATCTTTAATTTGGAAATTATTGAATCGTTGTGGATTATTCATACAATTGGAAAACAAATTATTATACCAACTATCAGAAATTGTTGGCGTAGAATCTAAGGCAGCAACAGTAAAATCATCTTTACGAGAAAGAACATCTGGAACAGTATTCAATTTTCCTTTTCTGTGCACCACATCAAAAGAATACTGAGAAAGACGCGTAGACCAACGAGCTAGTCTACCAGTTGGATTGGACAACGAAACCAACCACTGCAAACTGGAGTGATCCGTTACCACTGTGAAATGAACTCCTTCTACGTAAGGCCTGAAATGATTCACCGAATCTAACACCGCAAGGAGTTCGCGCTCCGTAACGCCATAGTTTCTCTCGTGAACATTTAAACACCTAGAGAAAAAAGAAACAGGATGTTCTTCACCGTCGAACACCTGGGTAAGCACGCCGCCGATTCCAACGTTGCTCGCGTCGCAATGTATAGTAAAGGGCAAAGAAAAATCTGGGCAGCTAATAACGGGAGCAGAAGTAAGAGCTTTTTTTAATTCTTTAAACGCGTTTTCTGCTTCCGGGGACCATGAAAAATTACTTATTCCCATTCTAGAACCAGTGAGTTTAGTCAACGGGGCCGCAATAGTAGAGAAATCTTTAATAAAACGCCTGTAATAACCGCACAGACCTATAAAAGCTTTAATTTGTTTAGAATTTTGAGGGGTAGGGTAAGTTCAAATACATACTAATTTAACGGGGTCTGTACGGAGACCTTTCGCGTCTACGATATAACCTAGATACTTCAACTCTTCTTTACAAAACTCACATTTTTTGAGGTTAACTGTTAGGCCCGCATCTCTTAAACGTTCATAAATTTTAATCAAAATCTTCAAATGTGATTCAAAATTCTCTGAAATAATAATCAAATCATCGAGATAGCAAAATACGTTCTCGTCGAACTCAGGACCAAAAAGGGCATCCACAAGACGCTGCAATTCGCTGGGAGCATTCTTAAGACCAAATGGCATCCTCACAAATTCAAATAAACCGTGGCCTGGTACAACGAAAGCCGTTTTAGGACAGGATTCCTTATCCAAGGGAATCTGCCAAAACGATTTGGACAAATCTATTGATGAAATAAAACAAGCACCCCTAAGTTTATCTAAAATACGTGAAATATACGGAAGAGGGTAGGAATCAGCCAGAGTAACGCTATTCAAGCGCCTCGAATCCAAACAAAATCTGACAGAACCATCCTTCTTAGGGACAATCAAAACTGGGTTTGACCAAGCCGAACGAGAACGACGGACAACACCTAAATCCAACATTTCTTTTAATTGAGCTTCTAGTTGCTTCTGACGAGTTTGAGACAAAGGATAGTAACGCTGCTTAATAGGATCCCCTGTTGTCTTTATTTTATGACGTACCAAATGGGTTTTTCCTAAACCTCGTTCTTCGAAAGAAATCGACTTGAACTTAAATATAACCGAATTTAACTTTAGATTGTCTTGAGGGGACAGCAAGGAAGCTGATGTTAATTTACGAACCTCACTGACAACATTCCCAAAATCAACATTGCTGTCAACTTTTGGAAACAACTGAGGGGCCACGTCAAATTGCTTCCAAAAGTCAACTCCCAAAACAATTGAAGAGGACAGAGACGGAATTATAAAAAAAATAATATATTTTTTAATATTATTATAAAATACCAATACTCTCATGGTACCAATTATATCCTGACGTTTGCCATCCGCGGTGGTAACGTAGGAATCTAATTTCTTTAACTTAAATCCTAGACTTATGAAAAAATTATAAACAGAACCCCCGAAACAACTGACAGATGCTCCACTGTCCAAAAGTCCTGAAAAAACCAAATTCTTAATTTTAATATTAACATGTGGTCTAACATCTTGTTCACAATCAGCTAACGGCAAACATGCGTCCATGTTGCGCGTGGAAAACTTAAACTTAGATTTATTACTAGAAACTGCCGACGACCCCTTATCACCCTTGTGCACAGAATGCAAAAGATTGTTGGCTAGTTTTTTGAATTATACTTATTTGCGTCGTTATGCTTAAAAGAGTCCCTTTTCCATTTTTGACAAAATTGTTTCGTATGTCCCTGTTCTTTACAATAGAAACAATTAAAAGTTTTCTTACTATTAGAAGAAGAACTTGAAGAAGACGCGCGTGGAGAAAAGGAAGCCTGATTATACTTAACACGTGGAGAAAACGACCCTTGAGCTTGAGGCGGATACGACGGTTGAGAACACGGAACCCGATTAGAATACGACGATTTAGGAAACGAAACTCGCGGAGAAGGATTAAAGTGTGGAGCGGGTTTTTCTACCGAAAGTTTATCAAATTTACTGCACACACTTACTAGGGCTGAAAGACTCTTATCCGAGAAATAGGCAACGGCCAAGGCGTATTTAGGTAGGATACTGTCACAGACTAAGTCCACCAATTGTTCTTCCGAGAGCGGAACATCCAACCTTAAGTTTGTTAATTGAACATCTTCAACATATTCCACCACAGCTTGATTAAACTTTTGCTTCATAGCGAACAAGGCTTTTAAAGCTTCCGTTTGGTTGGTACAAACGTCAAAACGTGAAATGAGGAGCTTTTTCAAAGTTGACCAAGACAGAGAGTCGTCAACAATAGTCCTAAACCAGGAAAGAGCTCTTCCCTCTAGGAGGTCAGAGAAAGCGGTAACAACCGAGGACAACTCCACCTTCCGGCTTCTAGATAGTTCTTCAATTCGTAAAATGAAATCTCTGACATCCGAAGACCCAGAAAATTTTAAACCCCAAGAATGGACAGAAGACGAAGTTGAAGGAATAGCCGACTGATAATAATTATTAATTATAGTTTTAGTATTTTCTGAAGAAACTGTATTATCATCCCCCACATCTATATTAGAACCACCCCCAACTTTCAGACTTTTATTAAAGGAGCGAGCCTGTTCGCGCATACTGGATAGAGTAGCTTCCGGAACGATGTTACGATCCGATAACAATTTAATCATTTCCTCCTTCGTCACCCCATTAATATCCGAAATCGCCATCTTTGTTAAATAGGAGAAAATGATAATTAGAAATTAAATAATTATTCTTTAATAAGAATAATATCTTAAATGTAATAATGAAATATAAATAATAATTTATTTATAACACATCAATTACCAAACCCCCCGTACAAGTCAACTCGACAAGTATAAATTGTATACATTAACACGAGACACAACAGTACCGCCAACGTATCCTCCTAATATTTCAGTGCTCACCAGGCGATGATATACGAGTACGATTATATACCAGTACTTTAATCAAAAAAAATTTTATCCAAATTGTTATAATAATTGAAAAATAAAACAATTATCCAAATTATTATAATAATTGAAAAAGAAGAAGAAGATGCTCATTAATAGAAATAATACGTCGTTAATTTCGATTAAATAACCTGCAAAACAGTTGTCAATGTTTGTAAACAATGAAGTAATTACTAGTACCTAATGTCAGATGAAACCACAACAACAACATAATCAATAATGACAGAAGTGCGCTGTCATTGAAAAATAACCATGAAAAGTCTCGTTACAGTTTTTGTATATGAAATGGTAATATCATATAAAAGATTCTTTGAAAAAGGTATTTCATTATAAAATAACAATATTGAACATTATTTGCATGTTTATGTTTCATCATGATAGATGACAAATGTCAATGTACACATTTTGACAGATAGTATTTTTAGAATGTAAACAAGTTATTTGTTTTGATAGTAATTGTGATAATAATAAGGTAGGTAATTTATTTTTGACAAAGTCGTAATTTAAATGTGTACTGGATTCATAAAAACTTGAATATTACTGTGCAAATATATTTAAAAAGTAAGTATTGTACGTAGTACATAGTATTATGTTTGACACTACATTGATATTACTATCAATAATTATGATTTACTTACGAATAACTTGTAACAAAGTATTTCGAAAGTATCAAAAGGAGATTTAAATTGTGTTTACGTTGGAATTTGTATTTACCCAGGAACGTAAACAAAACTACATATTATGATAACACAGAATATACCGAACTATATTTTGTAGCAAATAATAATGAAAGGTTTTACTAATCATTATTCAATTCGTATTGCGTATAAACAAAGATGTTTAATCAAGTTATTATTAATCAGTATGACAGGTACGAAACAAGGTTTGACGTTTAACCTTCAAAATTTTGACAACTAATCTTGTTCATAGATCAACAAGAGAATCATAGACAATCGATATTATATTTTAAGAAAAAATAATAATTAATTTACTCAACTTTCGAAAACTTCAAACTTCAACAGTAATAAGTTGTCTATACTCAAACAATGAAAAGTTCTTTGCAATACAATGACATTTCAAAATGCAAACAACATAATTATTATAGGTTATGTATGAGAATACATGAACATAACATTGAATAACATTAATATTACAGGTCAATAGTAGACATTATGATGTAAATGTAAGTATGCAAATGCTAAGTGCACACACATTGATTCAACTCTAATATTATCAACTAGTATTAATGAAAACCCAACCTGACATGACAGAAAAAAGGATACTGCACCGAAAATGAAATATTTTAAACGTTGAGCGCCAAATGTAACGTATGCAATGTTAGGTAGGTACATTCCAATGTTTAAAAGGAAACGGTAGAGCTGAGATCTCATCTCAAGATTGTGGGAATAATTTCCTGTCAAGTAAGTTAGGTGATCATAAATAAAAAAAAAGGAGTGAATTCTTAATGGAAGATATATTGAAACATCAAAAGCAACAACAAAGGAGTACAGATGATAAACATGTAACCATAGAAATAAATATAGGCACATACCCGATGGACTCCTGAATTAAACTAAACTAACTTAACGTGAAACGAAAGAACGACAACGGATGGCGAACGAAGACTTGCTCTCGGCAGCGGGGAACGGACCCGAGTCGAAAGCCAGGACATCCTTCTCTTGGTGGCAGCGGGAGGACAGCAACTCCCTCAATGGACGCCTGCAGGGGCATCAGGCCTGCAGCACGTGGTAGTCGACCAGACTCTTCAACGGAGCCAAGACAGCAATCCGTTTTCTTAGTGGCAGCGGGAGGACAGCAACTCCCTCAATGGACGCCTGCAGGGGCATCAGGCCTACAGCACATGGTAGTCGACCAGACTCTTCAACGGAGCCAAGACAGCAATCCGTTTTCTTAGTGGCAGCGGGAGGACAGCAACTCCCTCAATGGACGCCTGTAGGGGCATCAGGCCTGCAGCACGTGGAAGTCGACCAGACTCTTCAACGGAGCCAAGACAGCAATCCGTTTTCTTAGTGGCAGCGGGAGGACAGCAACTCCCTCAATGGACGCCTGCAGGGGCATCAGGCCTGCAGCACGTGGTAGTCGACCAGACTCTTCAACGGAGCCAAGACAGCAATCCGTTTTCTTAGTGGCAGCGGGACACTCCGCCAAGAACAACCAGCCACAGCCAGGACCAAACCAATCTCGGTTTCAAGTCCGAAACACGAGCAGTCCGACATGACCATCGGCCAACACTCAATAAAAGCGGGATTCCATATTCCCCACTAAAATAATAACAAACACGAACTGTTCGTGAATGGATAAACACCCCGCGCCTTTCTTAAAAAGAAATAATAACTCCTATTCACATGATTAACTCAGATTGAAGCCCCTTTAAAGGAGAGTGACTGGATCCACCGATCAGCAGGCCTAGCTGACCGGGGAGGAAGTGACCATAAACAAAACTGTACTTCCTTCCTTCAAAATATTGCCAAAGTTCCAAAAAAAAAATACCCATAGACAAAATAAACCCAATTAAGCAAGAACTTCTCTTGTCACAAATATTTATGTGACAATACATATTTGTATTAGAATCAAATCAATGTCGTTCGCCCGGTGTCCGCCCGCCACAGACACTCATCTGTATATAAACAGATTAAATATACCCATAACTTAACTGTTTCATTTATAGAATACATATTTGTATTAGAATCAAATCAATGTCGTTCGCCCGGTGTCCGCCCGCCACAGACACTCATCTGTATATAAACAGATTAAATATACTCATAACTTAACTGTTTCATTTATAGAATACATATTTGTATTAGAATCAAATGAATGTCGTTCGCCCGGTGTCCGCCCGCCACAGACACTCATCTGTATATAAACAGATTAAATATACCCATAACTTAACTGTTTCATTTATAGAATACATATTTGTATTAGAATCAAATCAATGTCGTTCGCCCGGTGTCCGCCCGCCACAGACACTCATCTGTATATAAACAGATTAAATATACCCATAACTTAACTGTTTCATTTATAGAATACATATTTGTATTAGAATCAAATCAATGTCGTTCGCCCGGTGTCCGCCCGCCACAGACACTCATCTGTATATAAACAGATTTAATATACCCATAACTTAACTGTTTCATTTATAGAATACATATTTGTATTAGAATCAAATCAATGTCGTTCGCCCGGTGTCCGCCCGCCACAGACACTCATCTGTATAGAAACAGATTAAATATACCCATAACTTAACTGTTTCATTTATAGAATACATATTTGTATTAGAATCAAATCAATGTCGTTCGCCCGGTGTCCGCCCGCCACAGACACTCATCTGTATATAAACAGATTAAATATACCCATAACTTAACTGTTTCATTTATAGAATACATATTTGTATTAGAATCAAATCAATGTCGTTCGCCCGGTGTCCGCCCGCCACAGACACTCATCTGTATATAAACAGATTAAATATACCCATAACTTAACTGTTTCATTTATAGAATACATATTTGTATTAGAATCAAATCAATGTCGTTCGCCCGGTGTCCGCCCGCCACAGACACTCATCTGTATATAAACAGATTAAATATACCCATAACTTAACTGTTTCATTTATAGAATACATATTTGTATTAGAATCAAATCAATGTCGTTCGCCCGGTGTCCGCACGCCACAGACACTCTTCTGTATATAAACAGATTAAATATACCCAAAACTTAACTGTTTCATTTATAGAATACATATTTGTATTAGAATCAAATCAATGTCGTTCGCCCGGTGTCCGCCCGCCACAGACACTCATCTGTATATAAACAGATTAAATATACTCATAACTTAACTGTTTCATTTATAGAATACATATTTGTATTAGAATCAAATCAATGTCGTTCGCCCGGTGTCCGCCCGCCACAGACACTCATCTGTATATAAACAGATTAAATATACCCATAACTTAACTGTTTCATTTATAGAATACATATTTGTATTAGAATCAAATCAATGTCGTTCGCCCGGTGTCCGCCCGCCACAGACACTCATCTGTATATAAACAGATTAAATATACCCATAACTTAACTGTTTCATTTATAGAATACATATTTGTATTAGAATCAAATCAATGTCGTTCGCCCGGTGTCCGCCCGCCACAGACACTCATCTGTATATAAACAGATTAAATATACCCATAACTTAACTGTTTCATTTATAGAATACATATTTGTATTAGAATCAAATCAATGTCGTTCGCCCGGTGTCCGCCCGCCACAGACACTCATCTGTATATAAACAGATTAAATATACCCATAACTTAACTGTTTCATTTATAGAATACATATTTGTATTAGAATCAAATCAATGTCGTTCGCCCGGTGTCCGCCCGCCACAGACACTCATCTGTATATAAACAGATTAAATATACCCATAACTTAACTGTTTCATTTATAGAATACATATTTGTATTAGAATCAAATCAATGTCGTTCGCCCGTTGTCCGCCCGCCACAGACACTCATCTGTATATAAACAGATTAAATATACCCATAACTTAACTGTTTCATTTATAGAATACATATTTGTATTAGAATCAAATCAATGTCGTTCGCCCGGTGTCCGCCCGCCACAGACACTCATCTGTATATAAACAGATTAAATATACCCATAACTTAACTGTTTCATTTATAGAATACATATTTGTATTAGAATCAAATCAATGTCGTTCGCCCGGTGTCCGCCCGCCACAGACACTCATCTGTATATAAACAGATTAAATATACCCATAACTTAACTGTTTCATTTATAGAATACATATTTGTATTAGAATCAAATCAATGTCGTTCGCCCGGTGTCCGCCCGCCACAGACACTCATCTGTATATAAACAAATTAAATATACCCATAACTTAACTGTTTCATTTATAGAATACATATTTGTATTAGAATCAAATCAATGTCGTTCGCCCGGTGTCCGCCCGCCACAGACACTCATCTGTATATAAACAGATTAAATATACCCATAACTTAACTGTTTCATTTATAGAATACATATTTGTATTAGAATCAAATCAATGTCGTTCGCCCGTTGTCCGCCCGCCACAGACACTCATCTGTATATAAACAGATTAAATATACCCATAACTTAACTGTTTCATTTATAGAATACATACTTGTATTAGAATCAAATCAATGTCGTTCGCCCGGTGTCCGCCCGCCACAGACACTCATCTGTATATAAACAGATTAAATATACCCATAACTTAACTGTTTCATTTATAGAATACATATTTGGCTACGAAGTTGTATTTCATATTAAATTATTGCGTTACGGGGGAAGAAAAATCTGAAAACCAGCCATTTTCGATTATTTGGCAAATTCTCAAATCTAATTAAGTCTTGAATATAATGATAGACCAAAGTTTTATTAGCATTCTGAACTCCAAAAATGTCAGGAAACACCTGTTAAAGTTAGTTCACTACGTCCCGTAACACCCTGTATATAAATAATGTCAGGAATCACCTGTTAACGTTAGTTCAGTACGTCCCTTAACACCCTGTATATAAATAATGTCAGGAATCACCTGCTAAAGTTAGTTCAGTACGTCCCGTAACACCCTGTATATAAATAATGTCAGTAATCACCTGCTAAAGTTAGTTCAGTACGTCCCGTAACACCCTGTATATAAATAATGTCAGTAATCACCTGCTAAAGTTAGTTCAGTACGTCCCGTAACACCCTCTATATAAATAATGTCAGTAATCACCTGCTAAAGTTAGTTCAGTACGTCCCGTAACACCCTGTATATAAATAATGTCAGTAATCACCTGCTAAAGTTAGTTCAATACGTCCCGTAACACCCTGTATATAAATAATGTCAGTAATCACCTGCTAAAGTTAGTTCAGTGCGTCCCGTAACACCCTGTATATAAATAATGTCAGTAATCACCTTTTAAAGTTAGTTCAGTACGTCCCGTAACACCCTGTATATAAATAATGTCAGTAATCACCTGCTAAAGTTAGTTCAGTACGTCCCGTAACACCCTGTATATAAATAATGTCAGGAATCACCTGCTAAAGTTAGTTCAGTACGTCCCGTAACACCCTGTATATAAATAATGTCAGTAATCACCTGCTAAAGTTAGTTCAGTACGTCCCGTAACACCCTGTATATAAATAATGTCAGTAATCACCTGCTAAAGTTAGTTCAGTACGTCCCGTAACACCCTGTATATAAATAATGTCAGTAATCACCTGCTAAAGTTAGTTCAGTACGTCCCGTAACACCCTGTATATAAATAATGTCAGTAATTACCTGCTAAAGTTAGTTCAGTACGTCCCGTAACACCCTGTATATAAATAATGTCAGTAATCACCTGCTAAAGTTAGTTCAGTACGTCCCGTAACACCCTGTATATAAATAATGTCAGTAATCACCTGCTAAAGTTAGTTCAGTACGTCCCGTAACAATATAATATTCATACAAAATACGTGAACACAGTGAGCACGCACTTTTTTCGTCCAAAGTAAAATAACAATAAACATCAATTAAAATCTGTTTTTGGCGCTTTTTTCTAATCAACTAGCATCTTTAGTGACTGCACGATAGCAGCACAGTCTAAGTACCAAGAAAACAAACAGTGAACTCGCTTAAATTTGACAAACAAATTTCACATATCCATATTTTAATTTTACAAGCAATAATTGTTCGCCTGAAACACTCATCCACATTGAAAAATCTCCTGATAAAAGATACATGACGCCAACGGGACTCGAACCCGTGTCCCTTCGATTTCCGGTCGACAGCTCTGACCACTGAGCTATGGCGGCTTATCTCTTACCCGCGAAATTATTCAATATATACTAGTGTTTCATTCAACAATTACTGCTTGTTACATTTTTCACCTGAAAACAACCAACTTTATTTTATATGAGAAAGGCATTGTAAGTGCTAACTCTCTCACTAGATGGCGTCGAGACAAATTGTCTACATTTTTAGGCGAAATACTTGAACTTGTCAAATATTAATTATTATTTTTTTGGTAAACTAATGTTTTTAAGACAAGATTTTTTATGCATAGCACAAAGGGTAACAATTATTTTACAAGCAATAATTGTTCGCCTGAAACACTCATCCACATTGAAAAATCTCCTGATAAAAGATACATGACGCCAACGGGACTCGAACCCGTGTCCCTTCGATTTCCGGTCGACAGCTCTGACCACTGAGCTATGGCGGCTTATCTCTTACCCGCGAAATTATTCAATATATACTAGTGTTTCATTCAACAATTACTGCTTGTTACATTTTTCACCTGAAAACAACCAACTTTATTTTATATGAGAAAGGCATTGTAAGTGCTAACTCTCTCACTAGATGGCGTCGAGACAAATTGTCTACATTTTTAGGCGAAATACTTGAACTTGTCAAATATTAATTATTATTTTTTTGGTAAACTAATGTTTTTAAGACAAGATTTTTTATGCATAGCACAAAGGGTAACAATTATTTTACAAGCAATAATTGTTCGCCTGAAACACTCATCCACATTGAAAAATCTCCTGATAAAAGATACATGACGCCAACGGGACTCGAACCCGTGTCCCTTCGATTTCCGGTCGACAGCTCTGACCACTGAGCTATGGCGGCTTATCTCTTACCCGCGAAATTATTCAATATATACTAGTGTTTCATTCAACAATTACTGCTTGTTACATTTTTCACCTGAAAACAACCAACTTTATTTTATATGAGAAAGGCATTGTAAGTGCTAACTCTCTCACTAGATGGCGTCGAGACAAATTGTCTACATTTTTAGGCGAAATACTTGAACTTGTCAAATATTAATTATTATTTTTTTGGTAAACTAATGTTTTTAAGACAAGATTTTTTATGCATAGCACAAAGGGTAACAATTATTTTACAAGCAATAATTGTTCGCCTGAAACACTCATCCACATTGAAAAATCTCCTGATAAAAGATACATGACGCCAACGGGACTCGAACCCGTGTCCCTTCGATTTCCGGTCGACAGCTCTGACCACTGAGCTATGGCGGCTTATCTCTTACCCGCGAAATTATTCAATATATACTAGTGTTTCATTCAACAATTACTGCTTGTTACATTTTTCACCTGAAAACAACCAACTTTATTTTATATGAGAAAGGCATTGTAAGTGCTAACTCTCTCACTAGATGGCGTCGAGACAAATTGTCTACATTTTTAGGCGAAATACTTGAACTTGTCAAATATTAATTATTATTTTTTTGGTAAACTAATGTTTTTAAGACAAGATTTTTTATGCATAGCACAAAGGGTAACAATTATTTTACAAGCAATAATTGTTCGCCTGAAACACTCATCCACATTGAAAAATCTCCTGATAAAAGATACATGACGCCAACGGGACTCGAACCCGTGTCCCTTCGATTTCCGGTCGACAGCTCTGACCACTGAGCTATGGCGGCTTATCTCTTACCCGCGAAATTATTCAATATATACTAGTGTTTCATTCAACAATTACTGCTTGTTACATTTTTCACCTGAAAACAACCAACTTTATTTTATATGAGAAAGGCATTGTAAGTGCTAACTCTCTCACTAGATGGCGTCGAGACAAATTGTCTACATTTTTAGGCGAAATACTTGAACTTGTCAAATATTAATTATTATTTTTTTGGTAAACTAATGTTTTTAAGACAAGATTTTTTATGCATAGCACAAAGGGTAACAATTATTTTACAAGCAATAATTGTTCGCCTGAAACACTCATCCACATTGAAAAATCTCCTGATAAAAGATACATGACGCCAACGGGACTCGAACCCGTGTCCCTTCGATTTCCGGTCGACAGCTCTGACCACTGAGCTATGGCGGCTTATCTCTTACCCGCGAAATTATTCAATATATACTAGTGTTTCATTCAACAATTACTGCTTGTTACATTTTTCACCTGAAAACAACCAACTTTATTTTATATGAGAAAGGCATTGTAAGTGCTAACTCTCTCACTAGATGGCGTCGAGACAAATTGTCTACATTTTTAGGCGAAATACTTGAACTTGTCAAATATTAATTATTATTTTTTTGGTAAACTAATGTTTTTAAGACAAGATTTTTTATGCATAGCACAAAGGGTAACAATTATTTTACAAGCAATAATTGTTCGCCTGAAACACTCATCCACATTGAAAAATCTCCTGATAAAAGATACATGACGCCAACGGGACTCGAACCCGTGTCCCTTCGATTTCCGGTCGACAGCTCTGACCACTGAGCTATGGCGGCTTATCTCTTACCCGCGAAATTATTCAATATATACTAGTGTTTCATTCAACAATTACTGCTTGTTACATTTTTCACCTGAAAACAACCAACTTTATTTTATATGAGAAAGGCATTGTAAGTGCTAACTCTCTCACTAGATGGCGTCGAGACAAATTGTCTACATTTTTAGGCGAAATACTTGAACTTGTCAAATATTAATTATTATTTTTTTGGTAAACTAATGTTTTTAAGACAAGATTTTTTATGCATAGCACAAAGGGTAACAATTATTTTACAAGCAATAATTGTTCGCCTGAAACACTCATCCACATTGAAAAATCTCCTGATAAAAGATACATGACGCCAACGGGACTCGAACCCGTGTCCCTTCGATTTCCGGTCGACAGCTCTGACCACTGAGCTATGGCGGCTTATCTCTTACCCGCGAAATTATTCAATATATACTAGTGTTTCATTCAACAATTACTGCTTGTTACATTTTTCACCTGAAAACAACCAACTTTATTTTATATGAGAAAGGCATTGTAAGTGCTAACTCTCTCACTAGATGGCGTCGAGACAAATTGTCTACATTTTTAGGCGAAATACTTGAACTTGTCAAATATTAATTATTATTTTTTTGGTAAACTAATGTTTTTAAGACAAGATTTTTTATGCATAGCACAAAGGGTAACAATTATTTTACAAGCAATAATTCGAAGCAATAAATCGAGCAATAAATCGAAGGGACACGGGTTCGAGTCCCGTTGGCGTCATGTATCTTTTATCAGGAGATTTTTCAATGTGGATGAGTGTTTCAGGCGAACAATTATTGCTTGTAAAATAATTGTTACCCTTTGTGCTATGCATAAAAAATCTTGTCTTAAAAACATTAGTTTACCAAAAAAATAATAATTAATATTTGACAAGTTCAAGTATTTCGCCTAAAAATGTAGACAATTTGTCTCGACGCCATCTAGTGAGAGAGTTAGCACTTACAATGCCTTTCTCATATAAAATAAAGTTGGTTGTTTTCAGGTGAAAAATGTAACAAGCAGTAATTGTTGAATGAAACACTAGTATATATTGAATAATTTCGCGGGTAAGAGATAAGCCGCCATAGCTCAGTGGTCAGAGCTGTCGACCGGAAATCGAAGGGACACGGGTTCGAGTCCCGTTGGCGTCATGTATCTTTTATCAGGAGATTTTTCAATGTGGATGAGTGTTTCAGGCGAACAATTATTGCTTGTAAAATAATTGTTACCCTTTGTGCTATGCATAAAAAATCTTGTCTTAAAAACATTAGTTTACCAAAAAAATAATAATTAATATTTGACAAGTTCAAGTATTTCGCCTAAAAATGTAGACAATTTGTCTCGACGCCATCTAGTGAGAGAGTTAGCACTTACAATGCCTTTCTCATATAAAATAAAGTTGGTTGTTTTCAGGTGAAAAATGTAACAAGCAGTAATTGTTGAATGAAACACTAGTATATATTGAATAATTTCGCGGGTAAGAGATAAGCCGCCATAGCTCAGTGGTCAGAGCTGTCGACCGGAAATCGAAGGGACACGGGTTCGAGTCCCGTTGGCGTCATGTATCTTTTATCAGGAGATTTTTCAATGTGGATGAGTGTTTCAGGCGAACAATTATTGCTTGTAAAATAATTGTTACCCTTTGTGCTATGCATAAAAAATCTTGTCTTAAAAACATTAGTTTACCAAAAAAATAATAATTAATATTTGACAAGTTCAAGTATTTCGCCTAAAAATGTAGACAATTTGTCTCGACGCCATCTAGTGAGAGAGTTAGCACTTACAATGCCTTTCTCATATAAAATAAAGTTGGTTGTTTTCAGGTGAAAAATGTAACAAGCAGTAATTGTTGAATGAAACACTAGTATATATTGAATAATTTCGCGGGTAAGAGATAAGCCGCCATAGCTCAGTGGTCAGAGCTGTCGACCGGAAATCGAAGGGACACGGGTTCGAGTCCCGTTGGCGTCATGTATCTTTTATCAGGAGATTTTTCAATGTGGATGAGTGTTTCAGGCGAACAATTATTGCTTGTAAAATAATTGTTACCCTTTGTGCTATGCATAAAAAATCTTGTCTTAAAAACATTAGTTTACCAAAAAAATAATAATTAATATTTGACAAGTTCAAGTATTTCGCCTAAAAATGTAGACAATTTGTCTCGACGCCATCTAGTGAGAGAGTTAGCACTTACAATGCCTTTCTCATATAAAATAAAGTTGGTTGTTTTCAGGTGAAAAATGTAACAAGCAGTAATTGTTGAATGAAACACTAGTATATATTGAATAATTTCGCGGGTAAGAGATAAGCCGCCATAGCTCAGTGGTCAGAGCTGTCGACCGGAAATCGAAGGGACACGGGTTCGAGTCCCGTTGGCGTCATGTATCTTTTATCAGGAGATTTTTCAATGTGGATGAGTGTTTCAGGCGAACAATTATTGCTTGTAAAATAATTGTTACCCTTTGTGCTATGCATAAAAAATCTTGTCTTAAAAACATTAGTTTACCAAAAAAATAATAATTAATATTTGACAAGTTCAAGTATTTCGCCTAAAAATGTAGACAATTTGTCTCGACGCCATCTAGTGAGAGAGTTAGCACTTACAATGCCTTTCTCATATAAAATAAAGTTGGTTGTTTTCAGGTGAAAAATGTAACAAGCAGTAATTGTTGAATGAAACACTAGTATATATTGAATAATTTCGCGGGTAAGAGATAAGCCGCCATAGCTCAGTGGTCAGAGCTGTCGACCGGAAATCGAAGGGACACGGGTTCGAGTCCCGTTGGCGTCATGTATCTTTTATCAGGAGATTTTTCAATGTGGATGAGTGTTTCAGGCGAACAATTATTGCTTGTAAAATAATTGTTACCCTTTGTGCTATGCATAAAAAATCTTGTCTTAAAAACATTAGTTTACCAAAAAAATAATAATTAATATTTGACAAGTTCAAGTATTTCGCCTAAAAATGTAGACAATTTGTCTCGACGCCATCTAGTGAGAGAGTTAGCACTTACAATGCCTTTCTCATATAAAATAAAGTTGGTTGTTTTCAGGTGAAAAATGTAACAAGCAGTAATTGTTGAATGAAACACTAGTATATATTGAATAATTTCGCGGGTAAGAGATAAGCCGCCATAGCTCAGTGGTCAGAGCTGTCGACCGGAAATCGAAGGGACACGGGTTCGAGTCCCGTTGGCGTCATGTATCTTTTATCAGGAGATTTTTCAATGTGGATGAGTGTTTCAGGCGAACAATTATTGCTTGTAAAATAATTGTTACCCTTTGTGCTATGCATAAAAAATCTTGTCTTAAAAACATTAGTTTACCAAAAAAATAATAATTAATATTTGACAAGTTCAAGTATTTCGCCTAAAAATGTAGACAATTTGTCTCGACGCCATCTAGTGAGAGAGTTAGCACTTACAATGCCTTTCTCATATAAAATAAAGTTGGTTGTTTTCAGGTGAAAAATGTAACAAGCAGTAATTGTTGAATGAAACACTAGTATATATTGAATAATTTCGCGGGTAAGAGATAAGCCGCCATAGCTCAGTGGTCAGAGCTGTCGACCGGAAATCGAAGGGACACGGGTTCGAGTCCCGTTGGCGTCATGTATCTTTTATCAGGAGATTTTTCAATGTGGATGAGTGTTTCAGGCGAACAATTATTGCTTGTAAAATAATTGTTACCCTTTGTGCTATGCATAAAAAATCTTGTCTTAAAAACATTAGTTTACCAAAAAAATAATAATCCATATTTTAAATTATTGTTGTGCACCATCGGCGCAGGTAACTTGCACTCTACACGCCTAGTGTCCGTCCACCACTACCAACTTAGTGAACGACATACCAGACTGCAAGCCAGTAACCAGGGAAGTCCAACCAACCATTAATTTATTTAATTTAAATTATTTTGTCAAAATACCAGAAGTAATTATGGATGCACAAGCATACATTTCCCTGGCCAAAGACGCCATTAATGCATTGACCAACATCGTAATGGATCCGAACAATAAATTCACTAAGGAGCATATTGGAAAAATTATGCCTAAAACAAATAACATTCTTAGCTCCATCGGCCAAATGGCAGCGAGAATGGCCAGTCTAGAAGGCGAATTGTCTGTTTATAAAAATATGCCTCCCACGACAACCACTACTGTTCCCTCACAATTACAAACAAAAAACGTTTGTGAAATTATTGCCGAGATAAATGAACAAAATTATAGAGAAAAAAATATAATAATTTGTAATGTACCTGAAAGTGAAGCATTAACCCAAACAGAGAATATGAATAATGATATCACCAGCATTAAAAAAATTATTTCTGACTTGGACAACTCTACAAATTCTCTCGATCTCAAAATATACAGAATAGGGAAAAAGGATATAAATAAACCGAGGGGAATCAAAGTTGAGTTTCCCGAGTCAAAATGGCCTAAAATCTTACTCAGCAAAAAACACTCACTAAAAAATAACATCCGAATGTACCCGGATCTATCATTTGCGCAAAGGACTCAGTTAAATGATTTAAGAACGGAACTCCAAAATAGGCAATCATCAGGTGAGCAAGATATCACAATTAAATATATTAACAACATCCCAACAATTGTCAAATTATCTCCAAAAAACTGACCCATAACCAAAAATCCACATTACGATCTATCAATATTTACTACCAAAATGTAAGAGGACTGAAAACTAAACTAAATGATTTAAGAATTAAACTACCAACCCTTGAATATGATGTTTACTGCTTCACTGAGACATGGTTGACCCCAGATATTAAAAATGGCGAGTTAGGATTTCACTCCCATAACACCTATCGAATGGACCGTGATAATAATACTAGCAACAAAAGTAGGGGAGGTGGTTGTCTAATTTCTATTAATACTAAATTAACCTCAAGAAAACTCAAATGTGCAAATATCAACGTGGAACAACTATTTGTTTTAGTGACATACAAAAGTGAAAAAATAATAGTTGGTTGTGCGTACATTCCACCCTCATCTGATGACCAGCTTTATACTAGTTACTGTCAAGATGTAGAAATATTGCGAAGAAAATACCCAGACGCTAAATTTATTCTTACAGGTGACTTTAATCAACCCACTGTTCAATGGGACATTGACAACAATAATACCTGCACAAATTCCACGTCCAATAATGGTTCTCGTGAACTTATAGAAATGTCGTGTTTCCTAAATCTTAGACAAGTGAACTTTATATATAACTGTAATAATAATCTATTGGATTTAATTTTCAGCAACTCCAACAATATAAATGTGAAACATGCAAATGATAACGTTTCAACAATTGATAAATACCACCCACCACTTTTTGTTAAGCATATATCTACACAAATTTTAAATTTAGAGTCTTATAAAGAGAAATTAAATTTTTATAAAGCTGATTATCCCAAGATAAACGAGTTTCTCGCCAAATCAGACTGGAACTTCATTAGTAAATGTAATAATATTAATGATATAATAGAATCTTTTTACTGCATAATTAAGAAATCAATTGAACTTTACGTCCCTATTACAAAATATAGGACATCTAATTACCCCAAATGGTTTAAAAAAGAGCTAATTTGTACTATCCAGGCAAAAAAACTTGCACATAAAACATTCAAAATATCTCGAGCTCCAAATGACTATCTACTTTTTTCTAAATTACGCAACAGGGTGAAAAACATGTCGATCTCCTGCTACAAAGAATACCTGGAAAATATTGAGCAATCGTTACAAAATAAACCTCAAAATTTATTCAAATTCGCAAACAATCTTAATAGTAATGAATCTGGTATTCCGTCTCATATACTACAATGGTAAAATTGCTGATACACCTCAAGGAATTACTGACTTATTTGCCGAATGCTTTGGCGCAGTATATGAAGCAAACTCATCCAATAACCAGATACCTCAATTCAACTCCAATATTTCTATTGATTTTAACGACCTTGTTATTGATGAAATCGATGTTCAGCGTAAAATTACATTATTAGATACTCAGAAATCCGCTGGCCCGGACACCATACCCGCAATTTATTTAAAAAACTGTGTATCTAACTTAAAAGGTCACCTAACCAAAATATTTAATCTATCATTAGCATCTGGCCTTTTCCCACAAAAATGGAAGACCAGTTTCCTTAGTCCCATCTATAAAAAAGGCGACAAAACGGATGCTTCTAATTACAGACCTATTTGCATACAATCAGTAATACCTAAATTGTTTGAATCCGTATTTCTATCAAAATTTATGTTGCAGGCTCGTAAAATCATTTCCCCTCACCAACATGGATTTATATCCGGTAGATCTACACTTACAAATTTAATTATATACGAAAAATATATATCTGATAATCTAAATTCAAAATTGCAAACGGATGCAGTTTACACAGATTTCAGCAGAGCGTTCGATAAAGTTTCTATAAAAATCTTATTAAACAAACTAGAAGTATATGGGATAAAAGGAAATCTACTAAAATGGCTTGAGACCTATTTGACATCTAGAAAACTGTACGTTAAACTATCTAACCATATTTCACATGAAATTGAAGCTTCAAGTGGGGTGCCTCAAGGTTCTCATCTAGGTCCGATTCTTTTTTTGTTATTTATCAATGACATTGTTACAATATTTGAAGGTATCCATTTCCTATTGTTTGCTGATGACCTGAAAATTTACACTACTATAAGAAATTTAATGGACTGTCTTGTATTGCAAAAAAACTTGGATCGATTATATAACTGGTGTAATATAAATGATTTATTTTTAAACATTAATAAATGTCATTCTATAAGTTTTTCTCGAAATAAAAATCCAATACTCTTTCAATATCATATTAACAATGTAAATCTTTCTACAGTAACATTAATAAAAGATCTGGGTGTCGTCTTTGATAACAAGATGACATTCGTCCCCCACATCGATGCAATCACGAATAAAGCACTTAAATGTCTCGGATTTGTATTAAGAACGTCCAAAGATCTAATGTATACTAATACACTCAAAACATTGTACATTACACTTGTCAGAAGCATTCTTGAGTATAATTCCTCTCTCTGGTCGCCTCTATACAATGTACACTCACACAAAATTGAAAGAATACAACACAAATTTTTAAGGCATATAAATTACAAATTACATATTCCATTAGAAAATTTAAATTATAATTATTTAATGCACTTGCTTAAACTACCTGAATTATCACAGCGAAGAAAAATCTGTGATGCTTTATTATTATTTAAAATTATCAACGGTTATTTGGACAGCCCCGAACTAGTGAATATGATAAATTATCAAGTTCCCAATAAGTACAACACTAGACTTCATGCTCCATTCAATATAGTTGCTTCTCGCACTAATTTTATGATCAACTCTTGTCTTCAGAGATTGCATCGTGTGGGGAATGAAACATGCTCTGTTGATATATTTTTTAATAAAAACATCGCCTCCTTTAAAAAGCGTATATGTATGCAGATATTAAGCAAAAATCATGTTGATTGTTAATAATAATAAACTTAATACTCTGTAACTACTTTCATAATACCTACTTCTTTTTGTTTGTAATTGTTGTGTACCTTTTATTTTTGTCATAATAATAAAAAAACTTACGTACATTTATAATAGCAAAAAAAAATATATATATATGTATTTTAAATTACAAGAATATTACTTACTTTTATAAATCGCTAGAAAATGTTTTGCACCACTGCCAACAGGTATGTTTCGAGTTTGTTTGTAATTATGTTTTGTGTAATATTGTGACAATTATAATTGCTGAATGTACTGTAGCCTGAGCCCAAATAAGTATTTGCTGGTTGAACTCCTCTATACAATATACAATTTACTTATCGTATACTAATACTTACCTGTGTTGTGCCAACTTGTCTTTCATGCTCAGCTTATTATCATAAATACTATGTTATACTTCTTATGATGCTATATACCTGTTATAATGCTCCTGTATAATTTACCTTGCATGTAAAAGCCGTCAAGGCGTGAACAAACAAATAAATAAAATAAATAAATAAATAAATAAATAATATGTGGTGATAATATACACATTTGTAAATTTAGTTGACCGGATAACTCATCAAAATGAATATTCAACACACCTTGGACATGTGATATAAAGTCATGAAAAGTGATGAAACTAAAACTACGTTAAATAGGTGACGCATTTATCTTAGTTTTTGTTTCATCTCTTTAATGATTTATTTCACTTTCTGAAGGTGTCAATCGTGTTGTGTTGGAACCGTCAATGTATAATAGTAATAAATAAATTAAAATTAGTAAAATATTGAGTACGTTATCATAAATATATGAAGAAAAAGTAAGTCATAATTTGAATGAGGTAGATCTCGTACCGTTTTACACGCTGTGACAAAAACAAAATAAATTAAATTGCAAATGAGAAGACGGAAAGAATATAACTATCCTTCCCGCACTGTTCGGTGCAGTCGATTTACACTTGTTGTTTTGCACGTAAACCCAAATAATAACATACCTTGGGTGGGCGAACAATAAACATGGAAGAATCCATTACCAGTTATATAAACAATATAACTTCGGTAAAAGATTCGAAAATAAAACATAACATATTAAAACTTGAAGAGCTAATAAAGAGCGAACGTTTCAAACTCCAACTACAAGATCAACTCCTAACAAAAAGTCAAACTTGTTTTGAAAAATTGGATAAAATAATAACCAATAGTCATAATGACAAAACATACGGACAGTTCAACCCGTCTCCACCGGCATCATACCCAGTTATTATAAAAACACACAAAAACATATCATTTTTAAAGGAATTCACGAAAATTACAAACAAGATGAATTTATATCAGACGTTATTCTACAAAATGAAGACATAAAAATATTAAATGAAAACGATGCAAATGTACTCAAGCTCAAAGGACCGATTTCTGTTAAAAATATAAACAAAAATATATATTCTTAAGTACTAATACAAATTGAATTATTTGGCGGGTTGGAAATAAGCCGAAGTAGCTCAGTGGTCCAGAGCATCTGACATCTGAGAAGGTGCGAGTTCAATTTCTGTCAGCGGCATTTATTTTTACTCGGGAGATATTTTCAATTCGTATTGATATTTCAGGCGACTAATTATTGCTTATAATTATTTGTTATCCTTTGTGGTATGCATAAAACCTTGTCTTATTAACAATAGTTTATCATTAAAAAAATAATTTTGTAAATGTCGGAAAAAACCTAGCAAACTCCATCAACACGTCTAACTCTAATAATACAAACACATAACAAATAACACAACATCAATACAATAACTTCTACCCGGTAATAGAATTTGAAAAAACTGTAGCTGAACTGAAAAGAGACTCTGCCCCCGGATTTGACAATATAGAGGTATAGAGACACTAAACATAATGAAACAACGCCTAGTTCTTCCCATAACACACATCATTAATCTAATTCTAGAAAGTGGTTTATTCCCAAACAAAAAAAAAAACAATCATCACACCTATTCATAAAACGGAATGCAGTAAAGACTCACAAAATTATCGCCCGATATCACTATTATCAAATATATATGAACAAAAGTGTAAGAAAACAGATCTGGGCATTCAAAAAAATACAAGCACTCAAGACGCTATTGCTATATTAACGAATTACATATATACCGCACTAGATTCTAAAGAAAAATGTCTAGGAATATTTATTGACTTAAAAAGGCGTTCGACAGTAAATCACAAATAAAACTAATAGATAAATTAAAATCCATTGGAATAAATGGAAAATTCTTATAATGGATAGTTAGTTACCTCAATAAAAGACCCCAAGAAGTAAAATTAATTGATAAGTTAGTGAGTCTGAATTTAGCGAATTCTCAATACCTTAAGGTACAGTTTTAGGCCCTTTGCTATTTATCATATATGTAAACCAGAGGCGGCTCTGGGGTTCCGGAAGTGAGAGGTAACAGGTTATATTATGAGGTATCACTAATTATTATTTTGATGTACATTTTATTAATTAATGTTTTTAACACCGATTTGGCAGTTCCCCTATAATTTAAAAAAATCTACCTACCAAGATAGTTGCGTTGGATATGTGATGTGAGAGGAGTGATGTGACTGATCTTGTGGATTCTAATACTAAAAACTAATTAAAAAGCACTCTAACATTTCTTGTACATCAAACTGACCCTTCTTTTTTTGGCTTCTGCGAATTGATCAATGACACGGCTGTGGAAATTATCTATTTTCGAAATATATATTTTTTCGATGCTATGCATTGCAAGTGAGCATAGTCTTTCTTGAGTTGAAAAACTAAAAGTCTAAAAATATTTCCTGGAAATGATTGGTCAAACAAATCATTTTGAATCGCCTTAGATAAAACTTTAAATTTTTTGTATTTCTTTGGCATTCACTATGTAACAATTTCTAGACATTTTTTGTTTTTAATGAGTTTTTTTATTCACAATGTACATTTGTTACGTATAATTTTTTTTATAAAATTAGCGACCGGTTTCGACACGTCCGTGTCATTAACTAGCTATTTTAAAACTAAATTTTTAAGTGCAGAAATATGGGGTTTTATTTAGTTAGGTTCTTTGGTGGGAGGGGATTTGAGGGAGGGGGAGGGGGTTGATAGGGAAGTGGAGGGAGGAGTCAAAATAACGGGGAACATTGTCAATAGAGGTGATTTGCAAGGTGCTATTATTTTATTTACTATATTAATGCTTGAATTAATTTTTTTGTTGAATTCTAATGTTTTTTTTTTTTTTTTTTTTTTTTAAATTTATTAACGAGGCTTCTGACTCACATAATGTTGTCATTTTTGCCTCTTCAGTTTTTAAAATTACAATATTAAAATATTTTAATTATAATTTATAAGTTCTTTAAAAGGTGCCTTTTGTCCAAGGATTTCTAATGTTTCTAATGCGCACAGATTAAAATATTTATTAATGTTAGAATGTTTAAACTTAGTTTTATCCCGGTTGAAGCTATGGCCTGTCTCTATCAAATGATTAGCGAACTCGGAGAAATTATTATTTTTTAAACATAGTTCGTGTTCCCTAATTCTGGTTTTGAAATTTCTTGTAGTCATACCTACATACTGGGAGTTACAATCATTACACTCTAAAGTGTATATCCCATTTTTATCTAATTTATTTGAAACATCCTTGTTATTAATTAAGTTTTTTTATTTTAGAATTGGTGTACAAAGCTGTCGAAATATTAACTGGTAACATGCGGGATATTTTTAAGGACAAGTCGCCTGTATAAAGAAGTTTTTTATATATTAGATTTTTACTAGATTGAGTGGTATTATCACCACTATAAATGTACTTTTTAGAAAATATTTTGGTTTGTTTCTTATTAACTAAACGATTAATTATGTCAGGCTTATATCCGTTGTTTATAGCTATTTGTTTTATAATGTTAATTTCATTATTGAAATTCTCAATATTTAAAGGGACATTAATGGCTCGATGTATCATTGAGTTGAAGGAGGCGAGTTTATGGGACAAAGAATGATTTGAAGTAGAAGGTATAACACAGTCAGTGTGTGTAGGTTTTCTATAGATGTTAAAAACACACTTATTATTATCTAAACTGATGTTTAAGTCTAAAAAATTTAAATTGTTATTATCGTTATGTTTCAGTGTAAATTTTATATTTTGGTGAATGTTATTAATAAAAGTGAGAAAATTGTCTAATTGTCTGTTGCTACCTGTCCAAATTACAAAAATGTCATCAACATATCTATACCAAACAAATACATTAGCTAAAAGGGAAAGTCCACATTCGAAAAGTTTGTTTTCAAAGGAATCCATAAATATTTCAGCAAACAAAGGAGAAGCGGGATTTCCCATTGGGAGACCATTATGCTGTTTATACAATTTATCATTAAAGGTGAAGTAGTTTTGATTGGTACAAATTTCTAAGAAAGTGGACATTTCCTTCACAATGGTTCGATCTAAATGGGAATTATTTAAAATGTTTACAATTAGGTTTTTACATTCATTTGTGGGAATGCTTGGGAAAAGATTAACAACGTCAAAGGACACTAATTTACTGTTGCTAGGTATGTCTAAGTCTTTGATTTTATTTATTAACTCCAAACTGTTTTTAATTGAACGATGTGATCTGAATAAATTATTAGATTTGAATAAAGATACAAATTTAGAACATATATTATAGTTGGGGCTAGAATATGCAGGAACAACAGGTCTAATGGGGATATTTGGTTTGTGAATTTTCGCTAAACCATATAGTTTAGGAGGCTGTGGATTAGTTAATACTAGATGATTATATTTAGGTTCACCACATAGTAAAGGGCAGCTTTTGATTGTCTTCTTGACATCTTCTTGAAATTTCTTTGTAGGGTCTTTTAGAAGAGTTGAAAAATTATCACTTTTTAAAAAATCTTCTACTTTATTAACGTAGTCTATTTTGTTCAAAATCACTATGGTATTTCCTTTGTCGGCTTTGGTTAGAGTTAGATTATTTTCTTTTATGGTTTTTTTGATGTTGTTTAAGGTTTGTTTTTCAGTATTTTTGGAGGAAATATTGTTATTATTATTTTTATTTTTAAGGTGTTTTTTGATGAGTTCAGAAGATTTATGTTTAATGGAGTCTGGGCATTTGAAAAGGGCTTGATCCGTGTCAGCAGCAAGTATTTCAACGTTAAAACTCGAAAACTTTAAAACTCGAAGACCTTTCTAAATGTTCTTTCAATACAATATCTATTTCATGAATACACATAATTGGCGAACTAATTTAAGATAGCTATAGTTTGTCACATAAAAAACCTTCGACTGACCTTTTTCTGACATATCCCTCTAATATCTGAAAATCTTAGTGCGTTAAAGTGCTCTATCTCACCGGGATCATGTCCAAAAGCCCTTAAAAATATATTTAGTATGATACTAAGCGCGCGTCAGACACGATAGTGTTTACCTCCTTTGTCTTTAAGGCGAAGAAAGAACAGTATCTTTTTCGGTCAAATATAAAGTAATTATTATTTTTTTGGTAAACTAATGTTTAAGACAAGATTTTTTATGCATAGCACAAAGGGTAACAATTATTTTATAAGCAATAATTATTAGCCTGAAACACTCATCCACATTGAAAAATTCCTGATAAAAGATACATGAAGCCAACGGGACTTGAACCCGTGTCCTTTCGATCGACAGCTCTGACCACTGAGCTATGGCGGCTTATCTCTTATCCGCGAAATAATTCAATATATACTAGTGTTTCATTCAACAATTACTGATTATTACATTTTTTTCACCTGAAAACAACCAGCTTTATTTTATATGAGAAAGGCATTGTAAGTATAACGAAGGGACACGGGTTCAAGTCCCGTTGGCGTCATGTATCTTTTATCAGGAGATTTTTCAATGTGGATGAGTGTTTCAGGCTAATAATTATTACTTATAAAATAAATTTAAAGTAACCCATGCTAGGTACATACAGGAGCTTCTCATTTGGGCGCTAGATGGCACTGGTTCCGCTACGATTACGGATTACCAATCGCCGCGAATATTTAAACTTCATTAATAGTTGGGTAGTTTATCTCTAAATATGGCAAAATTATTTCATATGCAGACGACACAGTACTGCTAATAAAAGCTAATACTTGGACGCAAGTCAACAACATGGATAACGCAGATTTGAACAAATTTAAAAAATGGTTAGATATAAATTTACTGACTCTAAATTCGAATAAAACTTTGTATGCCATTTAGCATACAAAACAAGAAACACATAAAGAAATACAAATTCTAATCCACTCTGGACAAATACACAACAACATAAGTGCAATAACTTGTGTTTAGTAATAGAAAGCAAAACCGAAATTAAATACCTAGGCATTACAGTAGACCAATGCCTAAAGTGGTCCACACACATAAACCTACTCAGGACAGACTGAGGAAGCTAACATACATCTTTAGATGTATAAGACAAATACTAAACAGAATGACATACTTTGCTTTCTGCCAATCACATCAATACAATATGGCATTATAGGATGAGGTGGAACTATACAACAAATAAATTAATCAAATAATTTTAAGCAATAATTAGTCGCCTGAAATATCAACACAAATTGTAAAAATAAATGCCGCCAACGGGAATTGAACCCGTACCTTCTCATGTCCGGTCAGACGCTCTGGACCACTGAGCTATGTCGGCTTATTTCCAACACGCCAAATAATTCAATATGTACAAGTACCTCAATCAACAATTACTGCTTATTTTATTTTTTCCACTTGTAAACAATCAACTATATTTTTGTAAGAAAGGCTTTGTTAGTGGCTAAATTTCTCACTAGATGGCGTCGAGACACATTATATCTTCAATTGTTGGTGAAATATTTTGACTATTTTTTAAAGATAAACTAATGTTTACTAGACAAGGTTTTATACATAGCATAAAGGATAACAAAAAAATATAAGCAATAAATAGTCAATAATAATAATAATAATTTATCTATTTAGTTATCCTTTATGCTACGCATAAAACCTTGTCTTATAAACATTACATTATCATGAAAAAAAAAAACAAATTAATTTTGAAAACAATTCCATCTAAACCATATACCTAATTATCCATCAGAACTTCTGAGAAATTTAAAATCAGAAAATTAAACACATTATATAATAAAATGTATACAGTTGTTGTCATAATATGGGTCCGTGTTGGCCTTGCATAGAATAAAAATACCCGAAGATAGGAAATATACGTCAATAGAACGGAGAAATACTGTTGATTTCAAAAGAATTTGTATATTTCATCTTCAGAAAAAGTGCTGGCACACTATGGGTGCGTTTTGGCCTTCTAAAGTTTCAATATACCTAAGCATGTTAAACAGGATAAATGCATTTTGTAATATACATACCATATTCAAATTTATCACTTTCACTGATTCCACAGAAGCACAATAATAATAAAAATGTCACTAAAATCATTTTAGCAAGAATTAAAACGACGCGTCGCGGTCGCCAGCAACTAAATATCACTGAATCCGCACTGATAACACAAGAGCTACTAACTCTTATAAATAGAATGACCGTTTTTTCGCAGCGCAAAAATAAAGAATTTATCAATAGATAAAAACCAGGTGATCAGCAAACAATGGTTCTAGAGCTAAGATTTGTGTGATAATGAAAAAACGCCATAGTTTACATAATAACAAATTACAGAAAATAATACTTTTACAAGAATTACACATATAACAATAAATTTTAAGGGCATAAGAAACACAATGTAACATATTTATAATATTATGGATTATGGGTAGGTAATAGATTAAATATGGAGCTATAAAGTGTGTCTTTTTGTTTAGAAAGATTCATTTGATTATTTAATAACTGGTCAGACATATTAGTATTTAAAGACTTCCTAATGTCTAACGATTCTAGATTATCTAATTTAATACCGATACCATTTTAATGTAAAAGACTAGTACCGGTTATTTTATTATTACAATTGCATTCATGGCATAATATTACAATCACTGTGCTCACTTATTTCTTCGAATGCATTTATATCATTATTTTACAATCTCTGTGCTCACTTATTTCTTTGGACAAATGAGTTAACTTTGGAAACGGTTTTAAAGTGTTTGTTTTTATTTTAAATGACTGTTGGGGGATATTTGTACCGATGTATCGGGGGATGATTGTACCGGTACAATTGACCCCGTGCTACAACTTTTTTGTTTTTGTTTTCTGTGAGTACAGCTCCCATACCCTTCTCGCTTTATGTATGCTCGTGTATCGAGATTTTAATAAAGCTAGTGTATTTTGTCAGATGACACGAAAGAGAAAAAGAATAACGCCAAGCAAGTTAGCAATTTTTTGTTGTGGTTTATAAAAACAGTTGTGGAAGGAGGTCAAAAGGTCCCGAAGTTGCCCAGAAATCGGAAGCAAGAAAGTGATAAAATTGAGAGTCGGAAAAATGTCGACGAATGAGGAAGAAATTAAAGAGAGATGAGTAAAATATTTTTAGGAAGTCAATCCAGGTATTTACGACGTCATTCCAGCGACCATCCAGCTATAAACGACTTCATTCCAGCAACGAACCAGGTATGAACAACGTTTAAATATTATAATAGAATGTTAAACATTGATATAAAATATTTGTTCATCTAATTTAAATCATAAAGGAACAAAATAACTTTGGCATACGTAAAGCTATGCGCCACAAACAGAAAACTTCCTGTAAAATTAAAGAAATTGTCAATTTGTTTGCAGGATGTGTACGAAGTGGATATCCCTGACAAACACATTCCCAATTTCGAGTCAGATATATTACAACTATCTCAGATTCGTATTGAGATTAACGACATCGCAGTGTGTATTCAACTACTCTTATTATGTGGAACCCCACAAGAGTCCCAACTGCTCCCAATCGTCTGGAGCCAGCGAGACTTAGAGGTAGTAGAGCGGGGAAGGAGATGGGGTAGAGGAAGTACCTGGCCAGTCACCAAACATGGCCAAAGCCGTTTCAATTGTGAATGGTGGTCTTACACCTGAGAGGAAGCTCGCTAGTCGAGAGAGTTACCCTAAAAATAAACAATAACTGGTTTGCCTCTCCTGAATTAGTCGACTCGCATCGGGTTATCGCAACAAACGCAGAACTCAACAGTAGGTATATCACATATTAGGCAATGTCAAGTCTGTTATCAGATTAAGTCCGCTAGCATCAATAGATAAGCAATAAGCATACTACCTTCAAGGACTGTGTTTTTACCAAAGTCTAGTCGATTTATTTTAATTTAGGGATAACAATAATGTTGGTTTATGCTTTACTGAGAAAGCAATTATGTATTTAACAATTTAACGGCGTAGATATTACATATTGCCACAATGAGGACATAGAAATGCTGAAATTCAAATATCCGAAAGAAAAATTCATAATTGCTGGTGATTATAATCTGCCGAACTGGACCAGCCAAGATGACATCGGATCTGCCACAAACGAAGTTGAATTACAGTGCACTAAATCCAGTGAAATTCGTGATATGTCCATATTCCTAGGACTAACTCAATCAAACAATGTGTCTAATTCTAATAATCGAATGTTAGATTTAGTGTTTTCAAGTGATTCAAAAATAGTGGTTGAGAAATCTGACGAATTATTATTGCCTCTAGATAAACACCATCCACCATTAGATATTATCATAACAAATATGTCTGGAAGATCTCCAAACCTAACTACCACATCGTATAATTTCTCCAAAGCCGAATACCATAATATTAATGAGTACCTTACCTCGGTAGATTGGTCATTTTTAGACAACGAAAATAATTTAAATAATCAATTAGAACAATTTTACTCAATTTTAAATACCTCGATAGAGCGCTTCGTTCCTAGGGTCAACTTCACACCATCTAACTATCCCAAATGGTTTACGAGGGAATTAAAAAAACATATTAATTATAAAAAACATATCCATAGAATATATAAACATACCAGAAATCCTAATGATTACATAACTTTTACTAAATTACGTAAGCAGTGTAAAGAATTATCAATAAAATGCTATAGTGATTATATAAGCCTAATTGAAAAAGAGGTACACCAAAATGTGAAAAAATTATGGAGTTTTTCTAAAAGTCAACAAAAAAATGATTGTGGATTTCCCAATAACATGTACTTAAAAGAAAAATGTGCCGACAGTATCGAAGGTATAGTTAATCTATTTGCTGATTCATTTAAAAGTGTTTACGACTCAGATATTCGTGTCAATACGATTCCCGATATTTCAGTGGAAGAGGTATTAAATCTAAGCCAATGTTTCATCAAAAAAAAATCTATAGAAAAAGTCATAAAAGAATTAGATAGCAATAAATCTGCTGGACCGGATGATATTCCTCCAATATTTTTCAAAACCTGTGTTAGTAGTCTGATATATCCTCTTTATAAACTCTTTAACAATTCTTTAAGTTCTGGTTCTTTTCCAGCTCAGTGGAAAAAGAGTTATTTAACCCCTATCCATAAAAAAGGAGATAAAAGCGATATATCAAACTATAGACCAATTTGTATAATGTCTGCTTTACCGAAAGTTTTTGAGAAATTAGTCCTAGATATCATTGTAAAACCTATCAACAACATTATTGTTCCTAACCAACATGGCTTCATCACAGGTCGCTCCACCTTAAGTAATTTAATGATTTATGAAAATTACATATCTGAATCTCTGGGTCTCAAACAACAAGTGGACAGTATATACACTGACTTTAGTAAAGCTTTTGATAAGGTTCGACATCACATACTTATTTATAAACTTCGATCGTTGGGCATCAAAGGTAAATTATTGAGTTGGATTGTTAGTTATCTTAGCCATAGGGTGCTTAGTGTTAAGATTAATTCTGTACAATCTTATATATTCGAGGCCACAAGTGGGGTTCCTCAAGGGTCCCACCTCGGCCCAATATTTTTCTTATTATTCATCAATGACATTGTTGACCAATTTAATGATGTAGAAGTTCTGCTATTTGCTGACGACTTAAAAAAATATAAAATAATACGAAATGTATCCGATTGTCAAATTTTACAGAGTAATTTAGAACAACTTCATCAATGGTGTGAACAAAATGCTTTCTTTTTGAACATTCAGAAATGTCAAGTAATACGATTATCCAAAACTCGTTATAATATATTACATGAATATACATTAAATAATATTAAATTAATACCAGTATCATATATTCGTGACTTGGGTGTAATATTCGTTGAAAACTTGTCATTCATTGAACACATCAACTATATAACTAATAAGGCTTTAAAGATGCTTGGCTTCCTTTGCAGAACTTTAACCGATTTTAAGTCCATAGATTGTATGAGAACCCTCTATACTTCATTAGTCAGAAGTCAATTGGAGTATAATTCACCTATTTGGTCCCCTTTATATAAAGTTCACTCCAATAATATAGAAAGAGTTCAGTACAAATTTCTTAAGTACGTAAATTTTAAGCTCGGAATTCCTATTGATTACATTAATTATGTCAGTTTGATGAATCAATTGCATCTAATAACACTGTCTGACAGGAGAATTATTTCAGACCTGGTTGTGTTACACAGAGTCATTAACAACTTAATTGATAGTCCTGCCATCCTTGCCACTATTAAACTACATGTGCCGACTAGGAATACAAGGCAAAATATAACATTCTTCTGTAATACATACTCGAACAACTATCAGACACACTCACTGACCAACAGGATGCATGATCTGGGCAACAAGTATGGGGGTATTATTGATTTATTTATTGACTCCATATATAGAATTAAGCATAATCTACATCAACACTTTGTTGAATCCTACAAATTAGAGTAGCTTTGGTAAATTAGTTTTAATGATTTGTTTTATATGTAATGTTGTTGTAATTTCTTTTTTACTTTATGTTATTTTTTTTCCTTCTTTAAAATGGATTACATCTATTTACTGTCAATATCTCCTGTATAATACATATTCTCTTATTGTACTGCATCATGTATCACTTCTATGTAAAAGCCTTTTTAGGCGTATATATATATAAATAAATAAATAAACATTATAAATCTATAATTACAACAAGAGTTACACCATAATATTTTTTGTACTTGGGTTTATTTGAGATATGAATATGTTTTTAATACATTTTTAACAGAGATTTAACATTTATTTTCGTATATGCATAGTGGAAGATACTCTCAGTAAGACCACCAACAGAATTGAATCTTTTAGAGGAGATGAAGCAGTGAGCATGAAGAAACAAAGATGCCGACAAATCGTTCCACAGCCAAGCAATTGAATTCAAGACCCGTTCTCATGTGACAAATGTCAACCGTGTACACTTGTTGTGTCTCACTTAGCCAATCTCTAAAGTACCTACCACACCGTCATAGAAACATTCTCATCCGTTGTCTAGGTTTCTTTGGCAATATCTGCCATAGCAAATGTTTATAAGACAAGATTAAGATAGGGTTGAATCCATCTACTTCAATGTGGTTTTGAAGCTGACATCTTTATAGGGTTTAATCCATCAACTTCAATGTGGTTTTGAAGCTGACACTTTGACAGGGTTTAATCCATCAACTTCAATGTGGTTTTGAAGCTGACTCTTTGATATGGTTTAATCCATCAATTTCAATGTGGTTTTGAAGCTGACACTTTGATAGGGTTTAATCCATCAACTTCAATGTGGTTTTGAAGCTGACACTTTGACAGGGTTAAATCCATCAACTTCAATGTGGTTTTGAAGCTGACTCTTTGATATGGTTTAATCCATCAATTTCAATGTGGTTATGAAGCTGACACTCTGATAGGGTTGAATCCATCAACTTCAATGTGGTTTTGAAGCTGACATCTTTATAGGGTTTAATCCATCAACTTCAATGTGGTTTTGAAGCTGACACTTTGACAGGGTTTAATCCATCAACTTCAATGTGGTTTTGAAGCTGACTCTTTGATATGGTTTAATCCATCAATTTCAATGTGGTTTTGAAGCTGACACTTTGATAGGGTTTAATCCATCAACTTCAATGTGGTTTTGAAGCTGACACTTTGACAGGGTTTAATCCATCAACTTCAATGTGGTTTTGAAGCTGACTCTTTGATATGGTTTAATCCATCAATTTCAATGTGGTTTTGAAGCTGACACTTTGATAGGGTTTAATCCATCAACTTCAATGTGGTTTTGAAGCTGACACTTTGACAGGGTTTAATCCATCAACTTCAATGTGGTTTTGAAGCTGACTCTTTGATATGGTTTAATCCATCAATTTCAATGTGGTTATGAAGCTGACACTCTGATAGGGTTGAATCCATCAACTTCAATGTGGTTTTGAAGCTGACATCTTTATAGGGTTTAATCCATCAACTTCAATGTGGTTTTGAAGCTGACACTTTGACAGGGTTTAATCCATCAACTTCAATGTGGTTTTGAAGCTGACTCTTTGATATGGTTTAATCCATCAATTTCAATGTGGTTTTGAAGCTGACACTTTGATAGGGTTTAATCCATCAACTTCAATGTGGTTTTGAAGCTGACACTTTGACAGGGTTTAATCCATCAACTTCAATGTGGTTTTGAAGCTGACTCTTTGATATGGTTTAATCCATCAACTTCATTGTGGTTTTGAAGCTGACACTTTGACAGGGTTTAATCCATCAACTTCAATGTGGTTTTGAAGCTGACTCTTTGATATGGTTTAATCCATCAATTTCAATGTGGTTTTGAAGCTATCACTCTGATAGGGTTGAATCCATAAACTTCAATGTGGTTTTGAAGCTGACACCTTGATAGGGTTTAATCCATCACCTTCAATGTGGTTTTGAAGCTGACACTTTGATAGGGTTTAATCCATCAACTTCAATGTGGTTTTGAAGCTGACTCTTTGATATGGTTTAATCCATCAATTTCAATGTGGTTTTGAAGCTGATACTTTGATAGGGTTTAATCCATCAACTTCAATGTGGTTTTGAAGCTGACACTTTGACAGGGTTTAATCCATCAACTTCAATGTGGTTTTGAAGCTGACTCTTTGATATGGTTTAATCCATCAATTTCAATGTGGTTATGAAGCTGACACTCTGATAGGGTTGAATCCATCAACTTCAATGTGGTTTTGAAGCTGACATCTTTAAAGGGTTTAATCCATCAACTTCAATGTGGTTTTGAAGCTGACACTTTGACAGGGTTTAATCCATCAACTTCAATGTGGTTTTGAAGCTGACTCTTTAATATGGTTTAATCCAACAATTTCAATGTGGTTTTGAAGCTGACACTTTGATAGGGTTTAATCCATCAACTTCAATGTGGTTTTGAAGCTGACACTTTGACAGGGTTTAATCCATCAACTTCAATGTGGTTTTGAAGCTGACTCTTTGATATGGTTTAATCCATCAATTTCAATGTGGTTATAAAGCTGACACTCTGATAGGGTTGAATCCATCAACTTCAATGTGGTTTTGAAGCTGACACTTTGACAGGGTTAAATCCATCAACTTCAATGTGGTTTTGAAGCTGACTCTTTGATATGGTTCAATTCATCAATTTCAATGTGGTTATGAAGCTGACACTCTGATAGGGTTGAATCCATCAACTTCAATGTGGTTTTGAAGCTGACATCTTTATAGGGTTTAATCCATCAACTTCAATGTGGTTTTGAAGCTGACACTTTGACAGGGTTTAATCCATCAACTTCAATGTGGTTTTGAAGCTGACTCTTTGATATGGTTTAATCCATCAATTTCAATGTGGTTTTGAAGCTGACACTTTGATAGGGTTTAATCCATCAACTTCAATGTGGTTTTGAAGCTGACACTTTGACAGGGTTTAATCCATCAACTTCAATGTGGTTATGAAGCTGACTCTTTGATATGGTTTAATCCATCAATTTCAAAGTGGTTTTGAAGCTGACACTTTGATAGGGTTTAATCCATCAACTTCAATGTGGTTTTGAAGCTGACACTTTGACAGGGTTTAATCCATCAACTTCAATGTGGTTTTGAAGCTGACTCTTTGATATGGTTTAATCCATCAATTTCAATGTGGTTTTGAAGCTGACACTCTGATAGGGTTGAATCCATCAACTTCAATGTGGTTTTGAAGCTGACACCTTGATAGGGTTTAATCCATCACCTTCAATGTGGTTTTGAAGCTGACATCTTTATAGGGTTTAAACCATCAACTTCAATGTGGTTTTGAAGCTGACACTTTGACAGGGTTTAATCCATCAACTTCAATGTGGTTTTGAAGCTGACTCTTTGATATGGTTTAATCCATCAATTTCAATGTGGTTTTGAAGCTGACACTTTGATAGGGTTTAATCCATCAACTTCAATGTGGTTTTGAAGCTGACACTTTGACAGGGTTTAATCCATCAACTTCAATGTGGTTTTGAAGCTGACTCTTTGATATGGTTTAATCCATCAATTTCAATGTGGTTTTGAAGCTAACACTTTGATAGGGTTTAATCCATCAACTTCAATGTGGTTTTGAAACTGACACTTTGACAGGGTTTAATCCATCAACTTCAATGTGGTTTTGAAGCTGACTCTTTGATATGGTTTAATCCATCAATTTCAATGTGGTTTTGAAGCTATCACTCTGATAGGGTTGAATCCATAAACTTCAATGTGGTTTTGAAGCTGACACCTTGATAGGGTTTAATCCATCACCTTCAATGTGGTTTTGAAGCTGACACTTTGATAGGGTTTAATCCATCAACTTCAATGTGGTTTTGAAGCTGACTCTTTGATATGGTTTAATCCATCAATTTCAATGTGGTTTTGAAGCTGATACTTTGATAGGGTTTAATCCATCAACTTCAATGTGGTTTTGAAGCTGACACTTTGACAGGGTTAAATCCATCAACTTCAATGTGGTTTTGAAGCTGACTCTTTGATATGGTTTAATCCATCAATTTCAATGTGGTTATGAAGCTGACACTCTGATAGGGTTGAATCCATCAACTTCAATGTGGTTTTGAAGCTGACATCTTTATAGGGTTTAATCCATCAACTTCAATGTGGTTTTGAAGCTGACACTTTGACAGGGTTTAATCCATCAACTTCAATGTGGTTTTGAAGCTGACTCTTTGATATGGTTTAATCCATCAATTTCAATGTGGTTTTGAAGCTGACACTTTGATAGGGTTTAATCCATCAACTTCAATGTGGTTTTGAAGCTGACACTTTGACAGGGTTTAATCCATCAACTTCAATGTGGTTTTGAAGCTGACTCTTTGAAATGGTTTAATCCGTCAATTTCAATGTGGTTTTGAAGCTAACACTCTGATAGGGTTGAATCCATCAACTTCAAAGTGGTTTTGAAGCTGACACCTTGATAGGGTTTAATCCATCAACTTCAATGTGGTTTTGAAGCTGACACTTTGATAGGGTTTAATCCATCAACTTCAATGTGGTTTTGAAGCTGACACTTTGACAGGGTTTAATCCATCAACTTCAATGTGGTTTTGTAGCTGACACCTTGATAGGGTTTAATCCATCAACTTCAATGTGGTTTTGAAGCTGACACTCTGATAGGGTTGAATCCATCAACTTCAATGTGGTTTTGAAGCTGACAACTTGATAGGGTTTAATCCATCAACTTCAATGTGGTTTTGAAGCCGACACCTTGATAGGGTTTAATCCATCAACTTCAATGTGGTTTTGAAGCTGAAACCTTGATAGGGTTTAATCAATCAACTTCAATGTGGTTTTGAAGCTGACACCTTGATAGGGTTAAATCCATCAACTTCAATGTGGTTTTGAAGCTGACACTCTGATAGGGTTGAATCCATCAACTTCAATGTGGTTTTGAAGCTGACACTCTCATAGGGTTGAATCCATCAACTTCAATGTGGTTTTGAAGCTGACACCTTGATAGGGTTTAATCCATCAACTTCAATGTGGTTTTGAACCGTCACTTTGACAGGGTTTAATCCTTCAACTTCAATGTGGTTTTGAAGCTGACTCTTTGATATGGTTTAATCCATCAATTTCAATGTGGTTTTGAAGCTGACACTTTGACAGGGTTTAATCCGTCAACTTCAATGTGGTTTTGTAGCTGACACTCTGATAGGGTTGAATCGATCAACTTCAATGTGGTTTTGAAGCTGACATCTTTATAGGGTTTAATCCATCAACTTCAATGTGGTTTTGAAGCTGACACTTTGACAGGGTTTAATCCATCAACTTCAATGTGGTTTTGAAGCTGACTCTTTGATATGGTTTAATCCATCAATTTCAATGTGGTTTTGAAGCTGACACTTTGATAGGGTTTAATCCATCAACTTCAATGTGGTTTTGAAGCTGACACTTTGACAGGGTTTAATCCATCAACTTCAATGTGGTTTTGAAGCTGACTCTTTGAAATGGTTTAATCCGTCAATTTCAATGTGGTTTTGAAGCTAACACTCTGATAGGGTTGAATCCATCAACTTCAAAGTGGTTTTGAAGCTGACACCTTGATAGGGTTTAATCCATCAACTTCAATGTGGTTTTGAAGCTGACACTTTGATAGGGTTTAATCCATCAACTTCAATGTGGTTTTGTAGCTGACACCTTGATAGGGTTTAATCCATCAACTTCAATGTGGTTTTGAAGCTGACACTCTGATAGGGTTGAATCCATCAACTTCAATGTGGTTTTGAAGCTGACAACTTGATAGGGTTTAATCCATCAACTTCAATGTGGTTTTGAAGCCGACACCTTGATAGGGTTTAATCCATCAACTTCAATGTGGTTTTGAAGCTGAAACCTTGATAGGGTTTAATCAATCAACTTCAATGTGGTTTTGAAGCTGACACCTTGATATGGTTTAATCCATCAATTTCAAAGTGGTTTTGAAGCTGACACTTTGATAGGGTTTAATCCATCAACTTCAATGTGGTTTTGAAGCTGACACTTTGACAGGGTTTAATCCATCAACTTCAATGTGGTTTTGAAGCTGACTCTTTGATATGGTTTAATCCATCAATTTCAATGTGGTTTTGAAGCTGACACTCTGATAGGGTTGAATCCATCAACTTCAATGTGGTTTTGAAGCTGACACCTTGATAGGGTTTAATCCATCACCTTCAATGTGGTTTTGAAGCTGACATCTTTATAGGGTTTAAACCATCAACTTCAATGTGGTTTTGAAGCTGACACTTTGACAGGGTTTAATCCATCAACTTCAATGTGGTTTTGAAGCTGACTCTTTGATATGGTTTAATCCATCAATTTCAATGTGGTTTTGAAGCTGACACTTTGATAGGGTTTAATCCATCAACTTCAATGTGGTTTTGAAGCTGACACTTTGACAGGGTTTAATCCATCAACTTCAATGTGGTTTTGAAGCTGACTCTTTGATATGGTTTAATCCATCAATTTCAATGTGGTTTTGAAGCTAACACTTTGATAGGGTTTAATCCATCAACTTCAATGTGGTTTTGAAACTGACACTTTGACAGGGTTTAATCCATCAACTTCAATGTGGTTTTGAAGCTGACTCTTTGATATGGTTTAATCCATCAATTTCAATGTGGTTTTGAAGCTATCACTCTGATAGGGTTGAATCCATAAACTTCAATGTGGTTTTGAAGCTGACACCTTGATAGGGTTTAATCCATCACCTTCAATGTGGTTTTGAAGCTGACACTTTGATAGGGTTTAATCCATCAACTTCAATGTGGTTTTGAAGCTGACTCTTTGATATGGTTTAATCCATCAATTTCAATGTGGTTTTGAAGCTGATACTTTGATAGGGTTTAATCCATCAACTTCAATGTGGTTTTGAAGCTGACACTTTGACAGGGTTAAATCCATCAACTTCAATGTGGTTTTGAAGCTGACTCTTTGATATGGTTTAATCCATCAATTTCAATGTGGTTATGAAGCTGACACTCTGATAGGGTTGAATCCATCAACTTCAATGTGGTTTTGAAGCTGACATCTTTATAGGGTTTAATCCATCAACTTCAATGTGGTTTTGAAGCTGACACTTTGACAGGGTTTAATCCATCAACTTCAATGTGGTTTTGAAGCTGACTCTTTGATATGGTTTAATCCATCAATTTCAATGTGGTTTTGAAGCTGACACTTTGATAGGGTTTAATCCATCAACTTCAATGTGGTTTTGAAGCTGACACTTTGACAGGGTTTAATCCATCAACTTCAATGTGGTTTTGAAGCTGACTCTTTGAAATGGTTTAATCCGTCAATTTCAATGTGGTTTTGAAGCTAACACTCTGATAGGGTTGAATCCATCAACTTCAAAGTGGTTTTGAAGCTGACACCTTGATAGGGTTTAATCCATCAACTTCAATGTGGTTTTGAAGCTGACACTTTGATAGGGTTTAATCCATCAACTTCAATGTGGTTTTGAAGCTGACACTTTGACAGGGTTTAATCCATCAACTTCAATGTGGTTTTGTAGCTGACACCTTGATAGGGTTTAATCCATCAACTTCAATGTGGTTTTGAAGCTGACACTCTGATAGGGTTGAATCCATCAACTTCAATGTGGTTTTGAAGCTGACAACTTGATAGGGTTTAATCCATCAACTTCAATGTGGTTTTGAAGCCGACACCTTGATAGGGTTTAATCCATCAACTTCAATGTGGTTTTGAAGCTGAAACCTTGATAGGGTTTAATCAATCAACTTCAATGTGGTTTTGAAGCTGACACCTTGATAGGGTTAAATCCATCAACTTCAATGTGGTTTTGAAGCTGACACTCTGATAGGGTTGAATCCATCAACTTCAATGTGGTTTTGAAGCTGACACTCTCATAGGGTTGAATCCATCAACTTCAATGTGGTTTTGAAGCTGACACCTTGATAGGGTTTAATCCATCAACTTCAATGTGGTTTTGAACCGTCACTTTGACAGGGTTTAATCCTTCAACTTCAATGTGGTTTTGAAGCTGACTCTTTGATATGGTTTAATCCATCAATTTCAATGTGGTTTTGAAGCTGACACTTTGACAGGGTTTAATCCGTCAACTTCAATGTGGTTTTGTAGCTGACACTCTGATAGGGTTGAATCGATCAACTTCAATGTGGTTTTGAAGCTGACTCTTTGATATGGTTTAATCTATCAATTTCAATGTGGTTTTGAAGCTGACACTCTGATAGGGTTGAATCCATCAACTTCAATGTGGTTGTGAAGCTGACAAATTGATAGGGTTTAATCCATCAACTTTAATGTGGTTTTGAAGCTGACACCTTGATAGGGTTTAATCCATCAACTTCAATGTGGTTTTGAAGCCGACACCTTGCTAGGGTTTAATCCATCAACTTCAATGTGGTTTTGAAGATTTTATTTTATTTATTTTATTTATAGAATACATGATAATACAATAATACATTTTCTTACATGTGATACATTAAATTACCACACTAGGCGACTGCCTGTCTTGTGGTAACCAATGGTATATAGTTAGTATGTGAAGTCTAGTGTTAACATATGAATTAAATATTTATACATGTTTAAAGTATGAAAGATTATATTAGAATGAATTATAATGGAAATAGAAAATATAAAAATGTTAAAGTAGAAAGCAGAAGACACAAAAAAAAAAGAAAAATAAAAATAATAAAGAAGAAATAAAAATAAAAGAAATACAAAAAAGAATAAAAAATTTAGAAGTCTAAGACATGCTATTATGCAGGAAAAGATCAAATACATAACTCTCTTTTCTGGTTGTGTAAGTGTACATGCATGTATGATCGCGTAAATACGCGTGTACACGCATACATCCACACACACACTTATTCATATTTATAGATGCATACATATTCATACAAAGATATACAAATATATACAAATATATATGTATACATACATACATACACACATATATATATGTATACATACATACATACACATATATATATATGTATGCATACATACATACACACATATACACATGCCTACTTGTACATAGTTGCTTATTCACTATCTGAGAATGAGAAACAAGTGATTAACACTGTCACAATCATTAATCAAAAAGTCATCAAGCGCCTTTTTGAAAGTGAGATATTTGGTTATTGACTTTATTTCAATTGATAAATTGTTAAATATTTTAGGGGCAAGAAAGTTAAACTGGGACTGTGCCATTGAAGTTTTTGTTGCCGGAATAATATAGTTGTATTGGTTCGAGTATCTTGTGTTATAATTTGAATCGGATATATATTTTTTTGTAAATTTGAATTTAAAATAAGAGGTAACATTTTTTACATATAAGGATTTTATATTAAGAACTTTAAAGTCTTTAAATAAGTCCTTCGTGGGTTGTATGTAATGTGCTTTGTAGATAGTCCGTATTATCAATTTTTGGGCTTTTATTAATGGATCTAGTACAGTTTTAGAGCATCCTCCCCAGACAATTATACCGTACGATAAAATTGATTGACACAGGGAAAAGTATACTGTTTTTAGTGTGTTTTTGTTTAGTATATTTCGCAATGCTCTGAAAATATATGCCAGTTTCCTTATACGTTTCGTGGCATTAATTACATGATCTTCCCATCGAAGTTTATTGTCGATTATTATGCCCAAGTACCTAATTGAATCTACTCGTTCCAGTGTGTTGCATAGACAGCTAGATATATCCCTACAGGAATGTATTTTTAGTACATGATTAATTGAGGGTTGATTTGGATTATTTGTGCTAAATGTTAGGTATTTTGTTTTACTTATGTTTAATGTGAGTAAATTATTATCCAGCCATTGTTTAGTAATTTTCAAGATTAGTTCTGCTCTATGAAAAGTTTCTTCCCATGTATTACTTTTTATTACTAGGGCAGTATCATCGGCAAAAGTGATTATATTGCCATCAATTTGTAGTCTACATAAGTCATTAATGTATATGAGAAAAAGTATAGGACCGAGTACGCTGCCCTGTGGTACACCAAAATTAATTCTGGTAGGTTGAGACGATTTTTGTGATGGTAGCTTAATACATTGCTTTCTGTCTGTCAGGTATGATTTGAACCATTCAAATGCCTTATTCTTTATTCCGATTTTCTGTAGTTTAGCTAGAAGAATTGGACGAGAGACTGTGTCAAATGCCTTAGCCAAGTCCAGAAATATTGCCAGACATTTATCACCTTTATCTAGGGCTTGTGTTATGTGTGATGTTAATTCTAGAATAGCTGAGTCTGTGCTTAGCCCTTCTCTGAACCCGTGCTGGTTTGGCGAGAGAATGTTGTATTTTGTAAGATGGTCGATAAGTCTTTTCTTTACAATTTTTTCTATAATTTTGGACAGTGTTGATAAAATGGAGATAGGTCTATAGTTTGAAATATCAGTTGGAGTTCCAGCCTTAAAAATTGGTTGAACCAGAGCAAGTTTGAGTTTATTCGGAAATACGCCTTTATTGAGACTGAGGTTAATGATATGTACTAGTGGTTGATTTATAAAAGGTTCAATAATTTTGAGTATGTTTGAGGATATTTTGTCATGATTACATGAATGGGAGGGCTTTAATTGTTTGATAGTTTGCGTAATTTCAGTAGAGTTGGTGGGGTTAAGTGTGAGTGAATTACTTGTTTCACAAGCAGAGTTTTTGATTTTGTCGGCAAGAGAATTTTCATCGGTTGATGTCTTATTTAAGATTTGTGATGCTAAATTTTTTCCGATATTACAAAAATATTCATTTATATGATTGGTCACAGTGTCAGGGTCGTCTTTTAGGGAGGTTTCTAGTCCGTTGATATTTAATTTATTGATTGGTGGTATTGATTGGTTAGTGTCAGATATTTCTTTAATAATTTGCCAAATTTTTTTATTGTTATTGCCGGCTCTGAACAATTTTTGTTTATAGTAGTTTTCTTTAGTGATTTTAATGAGATTGTTACATATGTTTCTGTATTTTTTATAAAATATTTGAGCTTGTGTATCTGGATTTTTAAGTAATTTTTTGTGGAGCTTGTCCCGTTTTTTAATACAAAAAATTAGGCCATCTGTGATCCACGGTTTCAGTTTTTTATTATTTAAGTTATTCAAAGGGGATTCAACTGTAACAGCCTCAATATGTTTCAATAGTGTTTCAGAAAATGTATTAAATGCAACATTTACGTCTGACGAATTAAGGGTAGAGAGCCAATTTTCCAATTTAATTTTGGAGGTGAATTCCTCGAAATTGATCTTAGTCTTTACTATATTTTCACATGAGGAAATGGAAATGGATTTTTTATTCATGAGGCCAATTACTATTGAGAAGTGGTCAGTTATGGATGATTGATATACAATTCCTTTCGCATTTTTTTTTGTTCTTAGGAATATGTGGTCAATACATGATTTAGTCATGTCGGTTACTCTAGTTGGGGCATTAATGTGAGAAACAAGCCCGTGCTGAGTCATCAGGTTTATATAATCGAGTGTCTGTATTGACTTGGGCTTGAGTAAGTCTATGTTAATGTCACCGATTACCATTAGTTCTTCATTTGATGTACAGTTCAATAAGGCCACGTCTAAAGTTTTTAGGAAGGTTGAAATATTTTGTTGTTTAGGTGACCTGTATAGTGCAGGAATGGTGGTTTGGTTTATTTTAATTTTAAGGCAGTTGGCATTTTCGATGGATAGTTCAGATATAGTCGGGTCTAACTCGGTTTTAACATAGACGATTACTCCATCCGACTGTGTCTTGTTATTTAGTGTATTGGAAACTGTAAATCCTGCAATTTGTTTGTGAGTGTAATTTGATTTGATCCAACATTCGGTTAAAATTATTATGTCAAACATATTATTCAAATCGGCAAGCGTTATAAGTAGATTATTAAAGTTTTTATCTATGCTGCGAATGTTTGTAGAAAGTAATTTTAATCGCGTATATGGCTTTAATATATCTATACAATTTGATGCAACATTAGTTTCAGAGGTTATTATGTTACCATGGTTTTCGATTTGTATATTAATATCACTCATTTTTTATGACAAAAATTGTTTTCTTATTTTTTTGTATGGTCATAATATTGAGCAAAACAATATGAAATAAGACATTTTTTAAGGTTATTATGATAGAAGCAGAGGAATCTAGTTCGGAGTGTAAGAATTTATATTGAGTACACATATAATTATTATTGCTATGACTCATATAAAAAGTTGCCAGGAAAGTAGTGATAATTATATTATATACTTGATTCTCAAAAGATATTAAAAGACTTGAGATTGGAATAAGGATGGTAGTAATTGTGTGTGTTTCAGAATGGTTTAGCTGTAAGATAAGATATTTAATACATATTTTAGTTCTTTTAATGATAGAGCTAGGAGAGCAATAATTAGAATAGTTAGTATATTGATGGAAATATTTTAAGTAAATATACTTCAATTTCTTTTTGTTAAAAGTTACAAAAGAAAATAAATTGTTGGTGATAAGTAGAGCACTAGTGATGTTATATATACTAATTACAACATAAGTAAGCTGGATGATAATATGTTTTATATTGGTTAGATATAGTTTTACTGTAAGAATGTGATTACATAATATAAAGTCAGTTTTTACCAAAATTAATAAACTGTGGTAAAAGTAATTATAAGATAGATTAGCAATTTTTGTAATAGTTATGCTGTTACAAGAAAGTACGAATATGTTAATTTGAATGGTTAATAAATGGAAAATAGTTGTATGGATCATACAAAAACATGCAAGGAAAAAAATATTTACAGAATGATCTATTTTTTTCTTAAATAATGTTAAAAAATAATGTGTTTGGATGATAAGAAGTAAAATATGGTAAAAATGTTTAACAACAATATTAGCAGTTATTACAAAAATTATGTTCGTACAAGAGAAATCTACTAAAGAATGTAAGAATACATTATTTTGAGTATTTAAATTGTTAAGAGTCATACGAGACAAATAGAAACTTGCAAGGAAAATAATATTTACGGAATGAACAAATTTTTGCTTAAAGGGTACTGAAAAAATTCGAGTTTCAAACAACGGAGATAAAATATAGTAAGAATAGTAAGTAGCAAGATTAGGAATTATTACAATAATCGTTCTGTTATATGATAAAAGTACTAAAGACAGTAAAGAGGCATTATTTTGGGTATATATTTTGTTACTAGAGATCCGGCACATATAAAAACTTGCGAAAAAAAAGATATCAGCCGAATGATTATTATTATTATGCAGCACAGTAAAGAATGAAATACCTTTTATCAACCGTCACAGTGATTGACGTTTTTGTCGATCGAGATCAAGGATATTTTTTATTGTGATGATTTTGGAGGTGTCCGTTTGTCTCAGCAGAATACGCCCCGAAGCCGTCCAGGAGTGTTTATAACCGTTTTCTTTGGAAAAAAATTTTGTTTGTGAAAGTAGATATTTTCCTTTTTGTGTCAGGTGTTCGGACACATAAATACGTTTAGCTTCTTGTGACAGTCCTAGGTCCGCTGTGTTTAGTTTATTTGTGGTGGTCGTAGTGGATTTTTTATATGCTTTAATTTTGTTTAGAAAATCATCACGTGATTTAATGTTATTGAAAGACACTATTAATGATCTGGGATTCTTCTCGGACAGTTTCGGTCCTAGCCTATATATTTTCGTAATTTCAGATTGCAAGGGTAGTGTGGTATCTCCATAGTTAATAATTTTTGATATTTTTTTTAGTGTTTCAATATGATTTTCAGTGTTTGATTCTGGAATACCTCTTATATCGATATTGCATATTTGGTTTAGATACTCTAGTCGGTCAATTTTGTCTTCTTGTTGGGATATGGTATTTTGTAGGATAGAATTACGCTTATTTAATTCCATCATATCAGTATTGACTGTTTTCTGTGATTGTTCAATGTCAATTATGCGCTTTTTTAATTCATCGTGTTGTTCCGATATGAATTGTATTGATTTAATAATTTCTTGATTTTGTAAGATAATCGATTCATATTTTTGGGCATATGAGTCTAGTTTTTTTTCAACAAATTCCATTATTGCCGTTTTAAAATTGGATAGTTCAGTAATAAATAATGCTGAAGTAAGTAACCCATTGCCATCTGTGGTTGTAATTGATAAACTATCTGTGTCTTTTGGCTGGACGGGTGCAGTATTTGGTGATTCACTCATCTGTTTACCTTGTTTGACGTTAGATGGCTTTTCATCATTTAATAATAATATGTCATTTTTTGTCGTCTGCTTCAGTTTATTTTTTGGATGTTGAATGCATTTTTTACACTTCCATTGTGTATTTCTTGCACTTCGACGGGAGGATTCCACAATTTCCGCACAGCCGAGATGATAATTGCTTTCACAGAGACAACAGCATACAAAGTCTGATGGGGTGTCAATATTTTGTTGACATATGATGCACTGAGTATTCATTTTGGATGTTGTTATAAGCGAGATCTACGTAAAAAAATGATTTTTAGATGATAACTTTCAATATAAGATGGTAATCACTTTAGTTGACACTTGTTTACTTTATAACGGCAGAGTTTTTTTCCGAAAAGATTGACACTTGGTGACAGTTTTGTACTTGGGGTAAAAACAGTAAAAAACGCAACTCCGTGAGATAAGAATACACAGGTGTGATGCGCGATCCTCAATTTATTATAAATTAAAACTTTAAATTTAGTACACTCTCTTTTTGTTTGTTGATTTTGTATTTGTTTAATGTGGACATAGAGAGACGTCAACACTAGACTGGGTCACTCGGATAGCGTTGAATCCATCAACTTCAATGTGGTTTTGAAGCTGACATCTTTATAGGGTTTAATCCATCAACTTCAATGTGGTTTTGAAACTGACACTTTGACAGGGTTTAATCCATCAACTTCAATGTGGTTTTGAAGCTGACTCTTTGATATGGTTTAATCCATCAATTTCAATGTGGTTTTGAAGCTGACACTTTGACAGGGTTTAATCCATCAACTTCAATGTGGTTTTGAAGCTGACTCTTTGATATGGTTTAATCCATCAATTTCAATGTGGTTTTGAAGCTGACACTTTGACAGGGTTAAATCCATCAACTTCAATGTGGTTTTGAAGCTGACACTTTGACAGGGTTTAATCCATCAACTTCAATGTGGTTTTGAAGCTGACTCTTTGATATGGTTTAATCCATCAATTTCAATGTGGTTTTGAAGCTGACACTCTGATAGGGTTGAATCCATCACTTTCAATGTTGTTTTGAAGCTAACACCTTGATAGGGTTTAATCCATCAACTTCAATGTGGTTTTGAAGCTGACACCTTGATAGGGTTTAATCCATAAACTTCAACATGGTTTTGAAGCTGACACTTTGATAGGATTTAATCCATCAACTTCAATGTGGTTTTGAAGCTGACACTTTGACAGGGTTGAATCCATCAACTTCAAAGTGGTTTTGAAGCTGACACCTTGATAGGGTTTAATCCATCAACTTCAATGTGGTTTTGAAGCCGACACCTTGATAGGGTTTAATCCATCAACTTCAATGTGGTTTTGAAGCTGAAACCTTGATAGGGTTTAATCAATAGACTTCAATGTGGTTTTGAAGCTGACACTCTGATAGGGTTGAATCCATCAACTTCAATGTGGTTTTGAAGCTGACACTTTGACAGGGTTGAATCCATCAACTTCAAAGTGGTTTTGAAGCTGACACCTTGATAGGGTTTAATCCATCAACTTCAATGTGGTTTTGAAGCCGACATCTTGATAGGGTTTAATCCATCAACTTCAATGTGGTTTTGAAGCTGAAACCTTGATAGGGTTTAATCAATAGACTTCAATGTGGTTTTGAAGCTGACACTCTGATAGGGTTGAATCCATCAACTTCAATGTGGTTTTGAAGCTGACACCTTGATAGGGTTTAATCCATCATCTTCAATGTGGTTTTGAAGCCGACACCTTGATAGGGTTTAATCCATCAACTTCAATGTGGTTTTGAAGCTGAAACCTTGATAGGGTTTAATCAATAGACTTCAATGTGGTTTTGAAGCTGACACCTTGATAGGGTTTAATCCATCAACTTCAATGTGGTTTTGAAGCTGACACTTTCATAGGGTTGAATCTATCAACTTCAATGTGGTTTTGAAGCTGACACTTTGATAGGGTTGAATCCATCTACTTCAATGTGGTTTTGATGCTGACACCTTGATAGGGTTTAATCCACCAACTTCAATGTGGTTTTGAAGCTGACACTCTGATAGGGTTGAATCCATCAACTTTAATGTGGTTTTGAAGCTGACACCTTGATAGGGTTTAATCCATCAACTTTAATGTGGTTTTGAAGCTGACACCTTGATAGGGTTTAATCCATCAACTTCAAAGTGGTTTTGAAGCCGACACCTTGCTAGGGTTTAATCCATCAACAATGTGGTTTTGAAGATGACACTCGGATAGCGTTGAATCCATCAACTTTAATGTGGTTTTGAAGCTGACAACTTTATAGGGTTTAATCCATCAACTTCAATGTGGTTTTGAAGCTGACACTTTGACAGGGTTTAATCCATCAACTTCAATGTGGTTTTGAAGCTGACTCTTTGATATGGTTTAATCCATCAATTTCAATGTGGTTTTGAAGCTGACACTTTGATAGGGTTTAATCCATCAACTTCAATGTGGTTTTGAACCGTCACTTTGACAGGGTTTAATCCTTCAACTTCAATGTGGTTTTGAAGCTGACTCTTTGATATGGTTTAATCCATCAATTTCAATGTGGTTTTGAAGCTGACACTCTGATAGGGTTGAATCCATCACTTTCAATGTGGTTTTGAAGCTGACACCTTGATAGGGTTTAATCCATCAACTTCAATGTGGTTTTGAAGCTGACACCTTGATAGGGTTGAATCCATCAACTTCAATGTGGTTTTGTAGCTGACACCTTGGTAGGGTTTAATCCATCAACTTCAATGTGGTTTTGAAACTGACACTCTGATAGGGTTGAATCCATCAACTTCAATGTGGTTTTGAAGCTGACACCTTGATAGGGTTTATTCCATCAACTTCAATGTGGTTTTGAAGCCGACACCTTGATAGGGTTTAATCCATCAACTTCAATGTGGTTTTGAAGATGACACTCTGATAGCGTTGAATCCATCAACTTTAATGTGGTTTTGAAGCTGACACCTTGATAGGGTTTAATCAATCAACTTCAATGTGGTTTTGAAGCTGACACCTTGATGGGTTTAATCCATCAACTTCAATGTGGTTTTGAAGCTGACACTCTGATAGGGTTGAATCCATCAACTTCAATGTGGTTTTGAAGCTGACACTCTCATAGGGTTGAATCCATCAACTTCAATGTGGTTTTGAAGCTGACACTTTGATAGGGTTGAATCCATCAACTTCAATGTGGTTTTGAAGCTGACTCTTTGATATGGTTTAATCCATCAATTTCAATGTGGTTTTGAAGCTGACACTTTGACAGGGTTTAATCCATCAACTTCAATATGGTTTTGAAGCTGACTCTTTGATATGGTTTAATCCATCAATTTCAATGTGGTTTTGAAGCTGACACTTTGATAGGGTTTAATCCATCAACTTCAATGTGGTTTTGAAGCTGACACTTTGAAAGGGTTTAATCCATCAACTTCAATGTGGTTTTGAAGCTGACTCTTTGATATAGTTTAATCCATCAATTTCAATGTGGTTATGAAGCTGACACTCTGATAGGGTTGAATCCATCAACTTCAATGTGGTTTTGAAGCTGAAATCTTTATAGGGTTTAATCCATCAACTTCAATGTGGTTTTGAAGCTGACATCTTTATAGGGTTTAATCCATCAACTTCAATGTGGTTTTGAAGCTGACACTTTGACAGTTTTTAATCCATCAACTTCAATGTGGTTTTGAAGCTGACTCTTTGATATGGTTTAATCCATCAATTTCAATGTGGTTTTGAAGCTGACACTTTGACAGGGTTTAATCCATCAACTTCAATGTGGTTTTGAAGCCGACACCTTGATAGGGTTGAATCCATCAACTTCAAAGTGGTTTTGAAGCTGACACCTTGATAGGGTTTAATCCATCAACTTCAATGTGGTTTTGAAGCTGACACTTTGATAGGGTTTAATCCCTCAACTTCAATGTGGTTTTGAAGCTGACACTTTGACAGGGTTTAATCCATCAACTTCAATGTGGTTTTGTAGCTGACACCTTGATAGGGTTTAATCCATCAACTTCAATGTGGTTTTGAAGCTGACACTCTGATAGGGTTGAATCCATCAACTTCAATGTGGTTTTGAAGCTGACACCTTGATAGGGTTTAATCCATCAACTTCAATGTGGTTTTGTTTCCGACACCTTGATAGGGTTTAATCCATCAACTTCAATGTGGTTTTGAAGCTGAAACCTTGATAGGGTTTAATCAATCAACTTCAATGTGGTTTTGAAGCTGACACCTTGATAGGGTTAAATCCATCAACTTCAATGTGGTTTTGAAGCTGACACTCTGATTGGGTTGAATCCATCAACTTCAATGTGGTTTTGAAGCTGACACTCTCATTGGGTTGAATCCATCAACTTCAATGTGGTTTTGAAGCTGACATCTTGATAGGGTTTAATCCTTCAACTTCAATGTGGTTTTGAAGCTGACACTTTGATAGGGTTGAATCCATCTACTTCAATGTGGTTTTGAAGCTGACACTTTGATAGGGTTGAATCCATCTACTTCAGTGTGGTTTTGAAGCTGACACTTTGATAGGGTTGAATTCATGAACTGCAATGTGGTTTTGAAGCTGACACCTTGATAGGGTTTAATCCATCAACTTCAATGTGGTTTTGAAGCTGACACTCTGATAGCGTTGAATCCATCAACTTCAATGTGGTTTTGAAGCTGACATCTTTATAGGGTTTAATCCATCAACTTCAATGTGGTTTTGAAACTGACACTTTGACAGGGTTTAATCCATCAACTTCAATGTGGTTTTGAAGCTGACTCTTTGATATGGTTTAATCCATCAATTTCAATGTGGTTTTGAAGCTGACACTTTGACAGGGTTTAATCCATCAACTTCAATGTGGTTTTGAAGCTGACTCTTTGATATGGTTTAATCCATCAATTTCAATGTGGTTTTGAAGCTGACACTTTGACAGGGTTAAATCCATCAACTTCAATGTGGTTTTGAAGCTGACACTTTGACAGGGTTTAATCCATCAACTTCAATGTGGTTTTGAAGCTGACTCTTTGATATGGTTTAATCCATCAATTTCAATGTGGTTTTGAAGCTGACACTCTGATAGGGTTGAATCCATCACTTTCAATGTTGTTTTGAAGCTAACACCTTGATAGGGTTTAATCCATCAACTTCAATGTGGTTTTGAAGCTGACACCTTGATAGGGTTTAATCCATAAACTTCAATATGGTTTTGAAGCTGACACTTTGATAGGATTTAATCCATCAACTTCAATGTGGTTTTGAAGCTGACACTTTGACAGGGTTGAATCCATCAACTTCAAAGTGGTTTTGAAGCTGACACCTTGATAGGGTTTAATCCATCAACTTCAATGTGGTTTTGAAGCCGACACCTTGATAGGGTTTAATCCATCAACTTCAATGTGGTTTTGAAGCTGAAACCTTGATAGGGATTAATCAATAGACTTCAATGTGGTTTTGAAGCTGACACTCTGATAGGGTTGAATCCATCAACTTCAATGTGGTTTTGAAGCTGACACTTTGACAGGGTTGAATCCATCAACTTCAAAGTGGTTTTGAAGCTGACACCTTGATAGGGTTTAATCCATCAACTTCAATGTGGTTTTGAAGCCGACATCTTGATAGGGTTTAATCCATCAACTTCAATGTGGTTTTGAAGCTGAAACCTTGATAGGGTTTAATCAATAGACTTCAATGTGGTTTTGAAGCTGACACTCTGATAGGGTTGAATCCATCAACTTCAATGTGGTTTTGAAGCTGACACCTTGATAGGGTTTAATCCATCATCTTCAATGTGGTTTTGAAGCCGACACCTTGATAGGGTTTAATCCATCAACTTCAATGTGGTTTTGAAGCTGAAACCTTGATAGGGTTTAATCAATAGACTTCAATGTGGTTTTGAAGCTGACACCTTGATAGGGTTTAATCCATCAACTTCAATGTGGTTTTGAAGCTGACACTTTCATAGGGTTGAATCTATCAACTTCAATGTGGTTTTGAAGCTGACACTTTGATAGGGTTGAATCCATCTACTTCAATGTGGTTTTGATGCTGACACCTTGATAGGGTTTAATCCACCAACTTCAATGTGGTTTTGAAGCTGACACTCTGATAGGGTTGAATCCATCAACTTTAATGTGGTTTTGAAGCTGACACCTTGATAGGGTTTAATCCATCAACTTTAATGTGGTTTTGAAGCTGACACCTTGATAGGGTTTAATCCATCAACTTCAAAGTGGTTTTGAAGCCGACACCTTGCTAGGGTTTAATCCATCAACAATGTGGTTTTGAAGATGACACTCGGATAGCGTTGAATCCATCAACTTTAATGTGGTTTTGAAGCTGACAACTTTATAGGGTTTAATCCATCAACTTCAATGTGGTTTTGAAGCTGACACTTTGACAGGGTTTAATCCATCAACTTCAATGTGGTTTTGAAGCTGACTCTTTGATATGGTTTAATCCATCAATTTCAATGTGGTTTTGAAGCTGACACTTTGATAGGGTTTAATCCATCAACTTCAATGTGGTTTTGAACCGTCACTTTGACAGGGTTTAATCCTTCAACTTCAATGTGGTTTTGAAGCTGACTCTTTGATATGGTTTAATCCATCAATTTCAATGTGGTTTTGAAGCTGACACTCTGATAGGGTTGAATCCATCACTTTCAATGTGGTTTTGAAGCTGACACCTTGATAGGGTTTAATCCATCAACTTCAATGTGGTTTTGAAGCTGACACCTTGATAGGGTTGAATCCATCAACTTCAATGTGGTTTTGTAGCTGACACCTTGGTAGGGTTTAATCCATCAACTTCAATGTGGTTTTGAAACTGACACTCTGATAGGGTTGAATCCATCAACTTCAATGTGGTTTTGAAGCTGACACCTTGATAGGGTTTATTCCATCAACTTCAATGTGGTTTTGAAGCCGACACCTTGATAGGGTTTAATCCATCAACTTCAATGTGGTTTTGAAGATGACACTCTGATAGCGTTGAATCCATCAACTTTAATGTGGTTTTGAAGCTGACACCTTGATAGGGTTTAATCAATCAACTTCAATGTGGTTTTGAAGCTGACACCTTGATGGGTTTAATCCATCAACTTCAATGTGGTTTTGAAGCTGACACTCTGATAGGGTTGAATCCATCAACTTCAATGTGGTTTTGAAGCTGACACTCTCATAGGGTTGAATCCATCAACTTCAATGTGGTTTTGAAGCTGACACTTTGATAGGGTTGAATCCATCAACTTCAATGTGGTTTTGAAGCTGACTCTTTGATATGGTTTAATCCATCAATTTCAATGTGGTTTTGAAGCTGACACTTTGACAGGGTTTAATCCATCAACTTCAATATGGTTTTGAAGCTGACTCTTTGATATGGTTTAATCCATCAATTTCAATGTGGTTTTGAAGCTGACACTTTGATAGGGTTTAATCCATCAACTTCAATGTGGTTTTGAAGCTGACACTTTGAAAGGGTTTAATCCATCAACTTCAATGTGGTTTTGAAGCTGACTCTTTGATATAGTTTAATCCATCAATTTCAATGTGGTTATGAAGCTGACACTCTGATAGGGTTGAATACATCAACTTCAATGTGGTTTTGAAGCTGAAATCTTTATAGGGTTTAATCCATCAACTTCAATGTGGTTTTGAAGCTGACATCTTTATAGGGTTTAATCCATCAACTTCAATGTGGTTTTGAAGCTGACACTTTGACAGTTTTTAATCCATCAACTTCAATGTGGTTTTGAAGCTGACTCTTTGATATGGTTTAATCCATCAATTTCAATGTGGTTTTGAAGCTGACACTTTGACAGGGTTTAATCCATCAACTTCAATGTGGTTTTGAAGCCGACACCTTGATAGGGTTGAATCCATCAACTTCAAAGTGGTTTTGAAGCTGACACCTTGATAGGGTTTAATCCATCAACTTCAATGTGGTTTTGAAGCTGACACTTTGATAGGGTTTAATCCCTCAACTTCAATGTGGTTTTGAAGCTGACACTTTGACAGGGTTTAATCCATCAACTTCAATGTGGTTTTGTAGCTGACACCTTGATAGGGTTTAATCCATCAACTTCAATGTGGTTTTGAAGCTGACACTCTGATAGGGTTGAATCCATCAACTTCAATGTGGTTTTGAAGCTGACACCTTGATAGGGTTTAATCCATCAACTTCAATGTGGTTTTGTTTCCGACACCTTGATAGGGTTTAATCCATCAACTTCAATGTGGTTTTGAAGCTGAAACCTTGATAGGGTTTAATCAATCAACTTCAATGTGGTTTTGAAGCTGACACCTTGATAGGGTTAAATCCATCAACTTCAATGTGGTTTTGAAGCTGACACTCTGATTGGGTTGAATCCATCAACTTCAATGTGGTTTTGAAGCTGACACTCTCATTGGGTTGAATCCATCAACTTCAATGTGGTTTTGAAGCTGACATCTTGATAGGGTTTAATCCTTCAACTTCAATGTGGTTTTGAAGCTGACACTTTGATAGGGTTGAATCCATCTACTTCAATGTGGTTTTGAAGCTGACACTTTGATAGGGTTGAATCCATCTACTTCAGTGTGGTTTTGAAGCTGACACTTTGATAGGGTTGAATTCATGAACTGCAATGTGGTTTTGAAGCTGACACCTTGATAGGGTTTAATCCATCAACTTCAATGTGGTTTTGAAGCTGACACTCTGATAGGGTTGAATCCATCAACTTCAATGTGGTTTTGAAGCTGACACTCTCATAGGGTTGAATCCATCAACTTCAATGTGGTTTTGAAGCTGACACTTTGATAGGGTTGAATCCATCTACTTCAATGTGGTTTTGAAGCTGACACTTTGATAGGGTTTAATCCACCAACTTCAATGTGGTTTTGAAGCTGACACTTTGATAGGGTTGAATCCATCTACTTCAATGTGGTTTTGAAGCTGACTCTTTGATATGGTTTAATCTATCAATTTCAATGTGGTTTTGAAGCTGACACTCTGATAGGGTTGAATCCATCAACTTCAATGTGGTTTTGAAGCTGACACTTTGATAGGGTTTAATCCATCAACTTCAATATGGTTTTGAAGCTGACACTTTGACAGGGTTTAATCCATCAACTTCAATGTGGTTTTGAAGCTGACTCTTTGAAATGGTTTAATCCATCAATTTCAATGTGGTTTTGAAGCTAACACTCTGATAGGGTTGAATCCATCAACTTCAAAGTGATTTTGAAGCTGACACCTTGATAGGGTTTAATCCATCAACTTCAATGTGGTTTTGAAGCTGACACTTTGATAGGGTTTAATCCATCAACTTCAATGTGGTTTTGTAGCTGACACCTTGATAGGGTTTAATCCATCAACTTCAATGTGGTTTTGAAGCTGACACTCTGATAGGGTTGAATCCATCAACTTCAATGTGGTTTTGAAGCTGACACCTTGATAGGGTTTAATCCATCAACTTCAATGTGGTTTTGAAGCCGACACCTTGATAGGGTTTAATCCATCAACTTCAATGTGGTTTTGAAGCTGAAACCTTGATAGGGTTTAATCAATCAACTTCAATGTGGTTTTGAAGCTAACACCTTGATAGGGTTAAATCCATCAACTTCAATGTGGTTTTGAAGCTGACACCTTGATAGGGTTTAATCCATAAACTTCAATATGGTTTTGAAGCTGACACTTTGATAGGATTTAATCCATCAACTTCAATGTGGTTTTGAAGCTGACACCTTGATAGGGTTTAATCCATCAACTTCAATGTGGTTTTGAAGCCGACACCTTGATAGGGTTTAATCCATCAACTTCAATGTGGTTTTGAAGCTGAAACCTTGATAGGGTTTAATCAATCAACTTCAATGTGGTTTTGAAGCTAACACCTTGATAGGGTTAAATCCATCAACTTCAATGTGGTTTTGAAGCTGACACTCTGATAGGGTTGAATCCATCAACTTCAATGTGGTTTTGAAACTGACACTCTCATAGGGTTGAATCCATCAACTTCAATGTGGTTTTGAAGCTGACACTTTGATAGGGTTGAATCCATCTACTTCAATGTGGTTTTGAAGCTGACACTTTGATAGGGTTTAATCCATCAACTTCAATGTGGTTTTGTAGCTGACACCTTGATAGGGTTTAATCCATCAACTTCAATGTGGTTTTGAAGCTGACACTCTGATAGGGTTGAATCCATCAACTTCAATGTGGTTTTGAAGCTGACACCTTGATAGGGTTTAATCCATCAACTTCAATGTGGTTTTGAAGCCGACACCTTGATAGGGTTTAATCCATCAACTTCAATGTGGTTTTGAAGCTGAAACCTTGATAGGGTTTAATCAATCAACTTCAATGTGGTTTTGAAGCTAACACCTTGATAGGGTTAAATCCATCTACTTCAATGTGGTTTTGAAGCTGACACCTTGATAGGGTTTAATCCATAAACTTCAATATGGTTTTGAAGCTGACACTTTGATAGGATTTAATCCATCAACTTCAATGTGGTTTTGAAGCTGACACCTTGATAGGGTTTAATCCATCAACTTCAATGTGGTTTTGAAGCCGACACCTTGATAGGGTTTAATCCATCAACTTCAATGTGGTTTTGAAACTGACACTCTCATAGGGTTGAATCCATCAACTTCAATGTGGTTTTGAAGCTGACACCTTGATAGGGTTTAATCCATCAACTTCAATGTGGTTTTGAAGCTGACACTTTGATAGGGTTGAATCCATCTACTTCAGTGTGGTTTTGAAGCTGACACTTTGATAGGGTTGAATTCATCAACTGCAATGTGGTTTTGAAGCTGACACCTTGATAGGGTTTAATCCATCAACTTCAAAGTGGTTTTGAAGCTGACACCTTGATAGGGTTTAATCCATCAACTTCAATGTGGTTTTGAAGCTGACACTTTGATAGGGTTTAATCCATCAACTTCAATGTGGTTTTGTAGCTGACACCTTGATAGGGTTTAATCCATCAACTTCAATGTGGTTTTGAAGCTGACACTCTGATAGGGTTGAATCCATCAACTTCAATGTGGTTTTGAAGCTGACACCTTGATAGGGTTTAATCCATCAACTTCAATGTGGTTTTGAAGCCGACACCTTGATAGGGTTTAATCCATCAACTTCAATGTGGTTTTTAAGCTGAAACCTTGATAGGGTTTAATCAATCAACTTCAATGTGGTTTTGAAGCTAACACCTTGATAGGGTTAAATCCATCAACTTCAATGTGGTTTTGAAGCTGACACCTTGATAGGGTTTAATCCATAAACTTCAATATGGTTTTGAAGCTGACACTTTGATAGGATTTAATCCATCAACTTCAATGTGGTTTTGAAGCTGACACCTTGATAGGGTTTAATCCATCAACTTCAATGTGGTTTTGAAGCCGACACCTTGATAGGGTTTAATCCATCAACTTCAATGTGGTTTTGAAACTGACACTCTCATAGGGTTGAATCCATCAACTTCAATGTGGTTTTGAAGCTGACACCTTGATAGGGTTTAATCCATCAACTTCAATGTGGTTTTGAAGCTGACACTTTGATAGGGTTGAATCCATCTACTTCAATGTGGTTTTGAAGCTGACACTTTGATAGGGTTGAATCCATCTACTTCAGTGTGGTTTTGAAGCTGACACTTTGATAGGGTTGAATTCATCAACTGCAATGTGGTTTTGAAGCTGACACCTTGATAGGGTTTAATCCATCAACTTCAATGTGGTTTTGAAGCTGACCCTCTGATAGGGTTGAATCCATCAACTTCAATGTGGTTTTGAAGCTGACACTCTCATAGGGTTGAATCCATCAACTTCAATGTGGTTTTGAAGCTGACACTTTGATAGGGTTGAATCCATCTACTTCAATGTGGTTTTGAAGCTGACACCTTGATAGGATTTAATCCACCAACTTCAATGTGGTTTTGAAGCTGACACTTTGATAGGGTTGAATCCATCTACTTCAATGTGGTTTTGAAGCTGACACCTTGATAGGGTTTAATCCATCAACTTCAATGTGGTTTTGAAGCTGACACTTTGATAGGGTTTAATCCATCAACTTCAATGTGGTTTTGAAGCTGACACTTTGACAGGGTTTAATCCATCAACTTCAATGTGGTTTTGTAGCTGACACCTTGATAGGGTTTAATCCATCAACTTCAATGTGGTTTTGAAGCTGACACTTTGATAGGGTTGAATCCATCTACTTCAATGTGGTTTTGAAGCTGACACCTTGATAGGGTTTAATCCATCAACTTCAATGTGGTTTTGAAGCTGACACTTTGATAGGGTTGAATCCATCAACTTCAATGTGGTTTTGAAGCTGACTCTTTGATATGGTTTAATCTATCAATTTCAATTTAAATTAATCAGTTACAAACAAAACTAATAAACTAAATTTTGAATCAGTTACAAACAAAACTAATATTGGCCTAACAAAAGTTAAACATTGGCTAGACACAAACCTCCTCACACTTAATATCGACAAGACACAATACATGACGTTTTCCATACCCAAACATAGCTTTCCCAATAACTGCCCCAAACCTACCATCCACTCGTGTTCACTCAACATACAGACTCCTGAAACCTCACCTAACATTCAATGCACGTGTTCAACTCTTAAATCTTCAAAGGAAGTTAAATACTTGGGAATAATAATCGATGACCAACTACGCTGGGAAACCCATATAAAAGAAACAACAAAAAGACTTCGTAAACTCTCCCACATATTCTGCTCTCTTAGATCCATCTTAGACCTAACGACTCTAAAATGCGTATATTTTGCCCTTTTTCAATCGATAGCAACATATGGTATTCTGGGATGGGGTGGCTGTGCAGAATCCGTCATTAATCCAATAATTACAGTACAAAAACTAATTCTCAGAATTATATTTAAATGTCATCCTACCTATCCCTCCAAAATACTATTTACTAAAATTAAGGTCTTAGATATTCGCCAGCTATTCATTAAGACAAGCTTATGCTACATACGAAAAAATGACTTGATAGTGGCTCCTCAACACCAAGTAAACACCCGCTTTTCATCAAATCTGGGATGCGTGGTGCCAAAAACTAGAACCACATTCGCTCAACGACAATTCTGGTCTATCGCCCCTAAAATATACAACGCGTTGGACCGGGACATAAAATCAACTAATACTATATCCCTTTTTATTATACGTGTCCAAAACTGGATATTTAAAAGGGGACGAGCCTTTTTTAAAGAATACATGAGTTCCTAACTTTTAAACCATTATAATAAAATTAACCATGTATCTGTATACTTATGTTTATATGTGAATACACATTACATTTGTGTGTGTTCATATATAGATGTGTATGAATGTATTTATGTATGCATCTATGTATGTCTATGTATGTATGTATATGTATATATATCTGAGCATATATATATAAGTATGTATGTATGTCTGCATGTATGAAAAACATATATTTTGTTTTATATTTTCCTTAAATATGTTTATTTTCTTTTTTTTCCTTCCATATTATGTTTTATTTTTTCTTACTACAACATATGGTTTTATTGTAATTTATAGCATTATGACTACCACAACACGGGCATTAGCCTAGTGTGGGAGTTATTAAGTACACAAAAATTGTAATTCATAAAACTCACTGAATAAATAATAAAAAAAAAAAAATGTGGTTTTGAAGCTGACACTCTGATAGGGTTGAATCCATCAACTTCAATGTGGTTTTGAAGCTGACACCTTGATAGGGTTTAATCCATCAACTTTAATGTGGTTTTGAAGCTGACACCTTGATAGGGTTTAATCCATCAACTTCAATGTGGTTTTGAAGCCGACACCTTGCTAGGGTTTAATCCATCAACTTCAATGTGGTTTTGAAGATGACACTCGGATAGCGTTGAATCCATCAACTTCAATGTGGTTTTGAAGCTGACATCTTTATAGGGTTTAATCCATCAACTTCAATGTGGTTTTGAAGCTGATACTTTGACAGTTTTTAATCCATCAACTTCAATGTGGTTTTGAAGCTGACTCTTTGATATGGTTTAATCCATCAATTTCAATGTGGTTTTGAAGCTGACACTTTGACAGGGTTTAATCCATCAACTTCAATGTGGTTTTGAAGCTGACTCTTTGATATGGTTTAATCCATCAATTTCAATGTGGTTTTGAAGCTGACACTTTGACAGGGTTTAATCCATCAACTTCAATGTGGTTTTGAAGCTGACACTTTGATAGGGTTAAATCCATCAACTTCAATGTGGTTTTGAAGCTGACACTTTGACAGGGTTTAATCCATCAACTTCAATGTGGTTTTGAAGCTGACTCTTTGATATGGTTTAATCCATCAATTTCAATGTGGTTTTGAAGCTGACACTCTGATAGGGTTGAATCCATCACTTTCAATGTTGTTTTGAAGCTAACACCTTGATAGGGTTTAATCCATCAACTTCAATGTGGTTTTGAAGCTGACACCTTGATAGGGTTTAATCCATAAACTTCAATATGGTTTTGAAGCTGACACTTTGATAGGAATTAATCCATCAACTTCAATGTGGTTTTGAAGCTGACACTTTGACAGGGTTGAATCCATCAACTTCAAAGTGGTTTTGAAGCTGACACCTTGATAGGGTTTAATCCATCAACTTCAATGTGGTTTTGAAGCCGACACCTTGATAGGGTTTAATCCATCAACTTCAATGTGGTTTTGAAGCTGAAACCTTGATAGGGTTTAATCAATAGACTTCAATGTGGTTTTGAAGCTGACACTCTGATAGGGTTGAATCCATCAACTTCAATGTGGTTTTGAAGCTGACACCTTGATAGGGTTTAATCCATCACTTTCAATGTGGTTTTGAAGCCGACACCTTGATAGGGTTTAATCCATAAACTTCAATATGGTTTTGAAGCTGACACTTTGATAGGATTTAATCCATCAACTTCAATGTGGTTTTGAAGCTGACACTTTGACAGGGTTGAATCCATCAACTTCAAAGTGGTTTTGAAGCTGACACCTTGATAGGGTTTAATCCATCAACTTCAATGTGGTTTTGAAGCCGACACCTTGATAGGGTTTAATCCATCAACTTCAATGTGGTTTTGAAGCTGAAACCTTGATAGGGTTTAATCAATAGACTTCAATGTGGTTTTGAAGCTGACACTTTGATAGGGTTTAATCCATCAACTTCAATGTGGTTTTGAAGCTGACTCTTTGATATGGTTTAATCCATCAATTTCAATGTGGTTTTGAAGCTGACACTTTGACAGGGTTTAATCCATCAACTTCAATGTGGTTTTGAAGCTGACACTTTGATAGGGTTAAATCCATCAACTTCAATGTGGTTTTGAAGCTGACACTTTGACAGGGTTTAATCCATCAACTTCAATGTGGTTTTGAAGCTGACTCTTTGATATGGTTTAATCCATCAATTTCAATGTGGTTTTGAAGCTGACACTCTGATAGGGTTGAATCCATCACTTTCAATGTTGTTTTGAAGCTAACACCTTGATAGGGTTTAATCCATCAACTTCAATGTGGTTTTGAAGCTGACACCTTGATAGGGTTTAATCCATAAACATCAATATGGTTTTGAAGCTGACACTTTGATAGGATTTAATCCATCAACTTCAATGTGGTTTTGAAGCTGACACTTTGACAGGGTTGAATCCATCAACTTCAAAGTGGTTTTGAAGCTGACACCTTGATAGGGTTTAATCCATCAACTTCAATGTGGTTTTGAAGCCGACACCTTGATAGGGTTTAATCCATCAACTTCAATGTGGTTTTGAAGCTGAAACCTTGATAGGGTTTAATCAATAGACTTCAATGTGGTTTTGAAGCTGACACTCTGATAGGGTTGAATCCATCAACTTCAATGTGGTTTTGAAGCTGACACCTTGATAGGGTTTAATCCATCAACTTCAATGTGGTTTTGAAGCTGACACCTTGATAGGGTTTAATCCATAAACTTCAATATGGTTTTGAAGCTGACACTTTGATAGGATTTAATCCATCAACTTCAATGTGGTTTTGAAGCTGACACTTTGACAGGGTTGAATCCATCAACTTCAAAGTGGTTTTGAAGCTGACACCTTGATAGGGTTTAATCCATCAACTTCAATGTGGTTTTGAAGCCGACACCTTGATAGGGTTTAATCCATCAACTTCAATGAGGTTTTGAAGCTGAAACCTTGATAGGGTTTAATCAATAGACTTCAATGTGGTTTTGAAGCTGACACTCTGATAGGGTTGAATCCATCAACTTCAATGTGGTTTTGAAGCTGACACCTTGATAGGGTTTAATCCATCAACTTCAATGTGGTTTTGAAGCTGACACCTTGATAGGGTTTAATCCATAAACTTCAATATGGTTTTGAAGCTGACACTTTGATAGGATTTAATCCATCAACTTCAATGTGGTTTTGAAGCTGACACTTTGACAGGGTTGAATCCATCAACTTCAAAGTGGTTTTGAAGCTGACACCTTGATAGGGTTTAATCCATCAACTTCAATGTGGTTTTGAAGCCGACACCTTGATAGGGTTAAATCCATCAACTTCAATGTGGTTTTGAAGCTGAAACCTTGATAGGGTTTAATCAATAGACTTCAATGTGGTTTTGAAGCTGACACTTTGATAGGGTTTAATCCATCAACTTCAATGTGGTTTTGAAGCTGACTCTTTGATATGGTTTAATCCATCAATTTCAATGTGGTTTTGAAGCTGACACTTTGACAGGGTTTAATCCATCAACTTCAATGTGGTTTTGAAGCTGACTCTTTGATATGGTTTAATCCATCAATTTCAATGTGGTTTTGAAGCTGACACTCTGATAGGGTTGAATCCATCACTTTCAATGTTGTTTTGAAGCTAACACCTTGATAGGGTTTAATCCATCAACTTCAATGTGGTTTTGAAGCTGACACCTTGATAGGGTTTAATCCATAAACTTCAATATGGTTTTGAAGCTGACACTTTGATAGGATTTAATCCATCAACTTCAATGTGGTTTTGAAGCTGACACTTTGACAGGGTTGAATCCATCAACTTCAAAGTGGTTTTGAAGCTGACACCTTGATAGGGTTTAATCCATCAACTTCAATGTGGTTTTGAAGCCGACACCTTGATAGGGTTTAATCCATCAACTTCAATGTGGTTTTGAAGCTGAAACCTTGATAGGGTTTAATCAATAGACTTCAATGTGGTTTTGAAGCTGACACTCTGATAGGGTTGAATCCATCAACTTCAATGTGGTTTTGAAGCTGACACTTTGATAGGGTTTAATCCATCAACTTCAATGTGGTTTTGAAGCTGACACCTTGATAGGGTTTAATCCATAAACTTCAATATGGTTTTGAAGCTGACACTTTGATAGGATTTAATCCATCAACTTCAATGTGGTTTTGAAGCTGACACTTTGACAGGGTTGAATCCATCAACTTCAAAGTGGTTTTGAAGCTGACACCTTGATAGGGTTTAATCCATCAACTTCAATGTGGTTTTGAAGCCGACACCTTGATAGGGTTTAATCCATCAACTTCAATGTGGTTTTGAAGCTGAAACCTTGATAGGGTTTAATCAATAGACTTCAATGTGGTTTTGAAGCTGACACTCTGATAGGGTTGAATCCATCAACTTCAATGTGGTTTTGAAGCTGACACCTTGATAGGGTTTAATCCATCATCTTCAATGTGGTTTTGAAGCCGACACCTTGATAGGGTTTAATCCATCAACTTCAATGTGGTTTTGAAGCTGAAACCTTGATAGGGTTTAATCAATAGACTTCAATGTGGTTTTGAAGCTGACACCTTGATAGGGTTAAATCCATCAACTTCAATGTGGTTTTGAAGCTGACACCTTGATAGGGTTTAATCCATCAATTTCAATGTGGTTTTGAAGCTGACACCTTGATAGGGTTTAATCCATCAACTCAATGTGGTTTTGAAGCTGACACTCTCATAGGGTTGAATCTATCAACTTCAATGTGGTTTTGAAGCTGACACTTTGATAGGGTTGAATCCATCTACTTCAATGTGGTTTTGAAGCTGACACCTTGATAGGGTTTAATCCTCCAACTTCAATGTGGTTTTGAAGCTGACACTCTGATAGGGTTGAATCCATCAACTTTAATGTGGTTTTGAAGCTGACACCTTGATAGGGTTTAATCCATCAACTTTAATGTGGTTTTGAAGCTGACACCTTGATAGGGTTTAATCCATCAACTTCAAAGTGGTTTTGAAGCCGACACCTTGCTAGGGTTTAATCCATCAACTTCAATGTGGTTTTGAAGATGAAACTCGGATAGCGTTGAATCTATCAACTTCAATGTGGTTTTGAAGCTGACATCTTTATAGGGTTTAATCCATCAACTTCAATGTGGTTTTGAAGCTGACACTTTGACAGGGTTTAATCCATCAACATCAATGTGGTTTTGAAGCTGACTCTTTGATATGGTTTAATTCATCAATTTCAATGTGGTTTTGAAGCTGACACTTTGATAGGGTTTAATCCATCAACTTCAATGTGGTTTTGAACCGTCACTTTGACAGGGTTTAATCCTTCAACTTCAATGTGGTTTTGAAGCTGACTCTTTGATATGGTTTAATCCATCAATTTCAATGTGGTTTTGAAGCTGACACTCTGATAGGGTTGAATCCATCACTTTCAATGTGGTTTTGAAGCTGACACCTTGATAGGGTTTAATCCATCAACTTCAATGTGGTTTTGAAGCTGACACCTTGATAGGGTTGAATCCATCAACTTCAATGTGGTTTTGTAGCTGACACCTTGGTAGGGTTTAATCCATCAACTTCAATGTGGTTTTGAAACTGACACTCTGATAGGGTTGAATCCATCAACTTCAATGTGGTTTTGAAGCTGACACCTTGATAGGGTTTATTCCATCAACTTCAATGTGGTTTTGAAGCCGACACCTTGATAGGGTTTAATCCATCAACTTCAATGTGGTTTTGAAGATGACACTCTGAAAGCGTTGAATCCATCAACTTTAATGTGGTTTTGAAGCTGACACCTTGATAGGGTTTAATCAATCAACTTCAATGTGGTTTTGAAGCTGACACCTTGATGGGTTTAATCCATCAACTTCAATGTGGTTTTGAAGCTCACACTCTGATAGGGTTGAATCCATCATCTCTAATGTGGTTTTGAAGCTGACACTCTCATAGGGTTGAATCCATCAACTTCAATGTGGTTTTGAAGCTGACACTTTGATAGGGTTGAATCCATCAACTTCAATGTGGTTTTGAAGCTGACTCTTTGATATGGTTTAATCCATCAATTTCAATGTGGTTTTGAAGCTGACACTTTGACAGGGTTTAATCCATCAACTTCAATGTGGTTTTGAAGCTGACACCTTGATGGGTTTAATCCATCAACTTCAATGTGGTTTTGAAGCTCACACTCTGATAGGGTTGAATCCATCATCTCTAATGTGGTTTTGAAGCTGACACTTTGATAGGGTTTAATCCATCAACTTCAATGTGGTTTTGAACCGTCACTTTGACAGGGTTTAATCCTTCAACTTCAATGTGGTTTTGAAGCTGACTCTTTGATATGGTTTAATCCATCAATTTCAATGTGGTTTTGAAGCTGACACTCTGATAGGGTTGAATCCATCACTTTCAATGTGGTTTTGAAGCTGACACCTTGATAGGGTTTAATCCATCAACTTCAATGTGGTTTTGAAGCTGACACCTTGATAGGGTTGAATCCATCAACTTCAATGTGGTTTTGTAGCTGACACCTTGGTAGGGTTTAATCCATCAACTTCAATGTGGTTTTGAAACTGACACTCTGATAGGGTTGAATCCATCAACTTCAATGTGGTTTTGAAGCTGACACCTTGATAGGGTTTATTCCATCAACTTCAATGTGGTTTTGAAGCCGACACCTTGATAGGGTTTAATCCATCAACTTCAATGTGGTTTTGAAGATGACACTCTGAAAGCGTTGAATCCATCAACTTTAATGTGGTTTTGAAGCTGACACCTTGATAGGGTTTAATCAATCAACTTCAATGTGGTTTTGAAGCTGACACCTTGATGGGTTTAATCCATCAACTTCAATGTGGTTTTGAAGCTCACACTCTGATAGGGTTGAATCCATCATCTCTAATGTGGTTTTGAAGCTGACACTCTCATAGGGTTGAATCCATCAACTTCAATGTGGTTTTGAAGCTGACACTTTGATAGGGTTGAATCCATCAACTTCAATGTGGTTTTGAAGCTGACTCTTTGATATGGTTTAATCCATCAATTTCAATGTGGTTTTGAAGCTGACACTTTGACAGGGTTTAATCCATCAACTTCAATGTGGTTTTGAAGCTGACTCTTTGATATGGTTTAATCCATCAATTTCAATGTGGTTTTGAAGCTGACACTTTGATAGGGTTTAATCCATCAACTTCAATGTGGTTTTGAAGCTGACACTTTGAAAGGGTTTAATCCATCAACTTCAATGTGGTTTTGAAGCTGACTTTTTGATATAGTTTAATCCATCAATTTCAATGTGGTTATGAAGCTGACACTCTGATAGGGTTGAATCCATCAACTTCAATGTGGTTTTGAAGCTGACATCTTTATAGGGTTTAATCCATCAACTTCAATGGGGTTTTGAAGCTGACACTTTGACAGGGTTTAATCCATCAACTTCAATGTGGTTTTGAAGCTGACTCTTTGATACGGTTTAATCCATCAATTTCAATGTGGTTTTGAAGCTGACACTTTGATAGGGTTTAATCCATCAACTTCAATGTGGTTTTGAAGCTGACACTTTGACAGGGTTTATTCCATCAACTTCAATGTGGTTTTGAAGCCGACACCTTGATAGGGTTTAATCCATCAACTTCAATGTGGTTTTGAAGATGACACTCTGAAAGCGTTGAATCCATCAACTTTAATGTGGTTTTGAAGCTGACACCTTGATAGGGTTTAATCAATCAACTTCAATGTGGTTTTGAAGCTGACACCTTGATGGGTTTAATCCATCAACTTCAATGTGGTTTTGAAGCTCACACTCTGATAGGGTTGAATCCATCATCTTCAATGTGGTTTTGAAGCTGACACTCTCATAGGGTTGAATCCATCAACTTCAATGTGGTTTTGAAGCTGACACTTTGATAGGGTTGAATCCATCAACTTCAATGTGGTTTTGAAGCTGACTCTTTGATATGGTTTAATCCATCAATTTCAATGTGGTTTTGAAGCTGACACTTTGACAGGGTTTAATCCATCAACTTCAATGTGGTTTTGAAGCTGACTCTTTGATATGGTTTAATCCATCAATTTCAATGTGGTTTTGAAGCTGACACTTTGATAGGGTTTAATCCATCAACTTCAATGTGGTTTTGAAGCTGACACTTTGAAAGGGTTTAATCCATCAACTTCAATGAGGTTTTGAAGCTGACTTTTTGATATAGTTTAATCCATCAATTTCAATGTGGTTATGAAGCTGACACTCTGATAGGGTTGAATCCATCAACTTCAATGTGGTTTTGAAGCTGACATCTTTATAGGGTTTAATCCATCAACTTCAATGGGGTTTTGAAGCTGACACTTTGACAGGGTTTAATCCATCAACTTCAATGTGGTTTTGAAGCTGACTCTTTGATATGGTTTAATCCATCAATTTCAATGTGGTTTTGAAGCTGACACTTTGATAGGGTTTAATCCATCAACTTCAATGTGGTTTTGAAGCTGACACTTTGACAGGGTTTAATCCCTCAACTTCAATGTGGTTTTGAAGCTGACACTTTGACAGGGTTTAATCCATCAACTTCAATGTGGATTTGTAGCTGACACCTTGATAGGGTTTAATCCATCAACTTCAATGTGGTTTTGAAGCTGACACTCTGATAGGGTTGAATCCATCAACTTCGATGTGGTTTTGAAGCTGACACCTTGATAGGGTTTAATCCATCAACTTCAATGTGGTTTTGAAGCCGACACCTTGATAGGGTTTTATCCATCAACTTCAATGTGGTTTTGAAGCTGAAACCTTGATAGGGTTTAATCAATCAACTTCAATGTGGTTTTGAAGCTGACACCTTGATAGGGTTAAATCCATCAACTTCAATGTGGTTTTGAAGCTGACAATCTGATTGGGTTGAATCCATCAACTTCAATGTGGTTTTGAAGCTGACACTCTCATTGGGTTGAATCCATCAACTTCAATGTGGTTTTGAAGCTGACACCTTGATAGGGTTTAATCCATCAACTTCAATGTGGTTTTGAAGCTGACACTTTGATAGGGTTGAATCCATCTACTTCAATGTGGTTTTGAAGCTGACACTTTGATAGGGTTGAATCCATCTACTTCAGTGTGGTTTTGAAGCTGACACTTTGATAGGGTTGAATTCATGAACTGCAATGTGGTTTTGAAGCTGACACCTTGATAGGGTTTAATCCATCAACTTCAATGTGGTTTTGAAGCTGACACTCTGATAGGGTTGAATCCATCAACTTCAATGTGGTTTTGAAGCTGACACTCTCATAGGGTTGAATCCATCAACTTCAATGTGGTTTTGAAGCTGACACTTTGATAGGGTTGAATCCATCTACTTCAATGTGGTTTTGAAGCTGACACCTTGATAGGGTTTAATCCACCAACTTCAATGTGGTTTTGAAGCTGACACTTTGATAGGGTTGAATCCATCTACTTCAATGTGGTTTTGAAGCTGACTCTTTGATATGGTTTAATCTATCAATTTCAATGTGGTTTTGAAGCTGACACTCTGATAGGGTTGAATCCATCAACTTCAATGTGGTTTTGAAGCTGACACTTTGATAGGGTTTAATCCATCAGCTTCAATATGGTTTTGAAGCTGACACTTTGACAGGGTTTAATCCATCAACTTCAATGTGGTTTTGAAGCTGACTCTTTGAAATGGTTTAATCCATCAATTTCAATGTGGTTTTGAAGCTAACACTCTGATAGGGTTGAATCCATCAACTTCAAAGTGGTTTTGAAGCTGACACCTTGATAGGGTTTAATCCATCAACTTCAATGTGGTTTTGAAGCTGACACTTTGATAGGGTTTAATCCATCAACTTCAATGTGGTTTTGTAGCTGACACCTTGATAGGGTTTAATCCATCAACTTCAATGTGGTTTTGAAGCTGACACTCTGATAGGGTTGAATCCATCAACTTCAATGTGGTTTTGAAGCTGACACCTTGATAGGGTTTAATCCATCAACTTCAATGTGGTTTTGAAGCCGACACCTTGCTAGGGTTTAATCCATCAACTTCAATGTGGTTTTGAAGATGACACTCGGATAGCTTTGAATCCATCAACTTCAATGTGGTTTTGAAGCTGATATCTTTATAGGGTTTAATCCATCAACTTCAATGTGGTTTTGAAGCTGAAACCTTGATAGGGTTTAATCAATCAACTTCAATGTGGTTTTGAAGCTAACACCTTGATAGGGTTAAATCCATCAACTTCAATGTGGTTTTGAAGCTGACACCTTGATAGGGTTTAATCCATAAACTTCAATATGGTTTTGAAGCTGACACTTTGATAAGATTTAATCCATCAACTTCAATGTGGTTTTGAAGCTGACACCTTGATAGGGTTTAATCCATCAACTTCAATGTGGTTTTGAAGCCGACACCTTGATAGGGTTTAATCCATCAACTTCAATGTGGTTTTGAAGCTGAAACCTTGATAGGGTTTAATCAATCAACTTCAATGTGGTTTTGAAGCTAACACCTTGATAGGGTTAAATCCATCAACTTCAATGTGGTTTTGAAGCTGACACTCTGTTAGGATTTAATCCATCAACTTCAATGTGGTTTTGAAGCTGACACCTTGATAGGGTTTAATCCATCAACTTCAATGTGGTTTTGAAGCTGACACCTTGATAGGGTTTAATCCATCAACTTCAATGTGGTTTTGAAGCTGACACTTTGATAGGGTTGAATCCATCTACTTCAATGTGGTTTTGAAGCTGACACTTTGATAGGGTTGAATCCATCTACTTCAGTGTGGTTTTGAAGCTGACACTTTGATAGGGTTGAATTCATCAACTGCAATGTGGTTTTGAAGCTGACACTCTCATTGGGTTGAATCCATCAACTTCAATGTGGTTTTGAAGCTGACATCTTGATAGGGTTGAATCCATCTACTTCAATGTGGTTTTGAAGCTGACACTTTGATAGGGTTGAATCCATCTACTTCAGTGTGGTTTTGAAGCTGACACTTTGATAGGGTTGAATTCATGAACTGCAATGTGGTTTTGAAGCTGACACCTTGATAGGGTTTAATCCATCAACTTCAATGTGGTTTTGAAGCTGACACTCTGATAGGGTTGAATCCATCAACTTCAATGTGGTTTTGAAGCTGACACTCTCATAGGGTTAAATCCATCAACTTCAATGTGGTTTTGAAGCTGACACTTTGATAGGGTTGAATCCATCTACTTCAATGTGGTTTTGAAGCTGACACTTTGATAGGGTTTAATCCACCAACTTCAATGTGGTTTTGAAGCTGACACTTTGATAGGGTTGAATCCATCTACTTCAATGTGGTTTTGAAGCTGACTCTTTGATATGGTTTAATCTATCAATTTCAATGTGGTTTTGAAGCTGACACTCTGATAGGGTTGAATCCATCAACTTCAATGTGGTTTTGAAGCTGACACTTTGATAGGGTTTAATCCATCAACTTCAATATGGTTTTGAAGCTGACACTTTGACAGGGTTTAATCCATCAACTTCAATGTGGTTTTGAAGCTGACTCTTTGAAATGGTTTAATCCATCAATTTCAATGTGGTTTTGAAGCTAACACTCTGATAGGGTTGAATCCATCAACTTCAAAGTGATTTTGAAGCTGAAACCTTGATAGGGTTTAATCCATCAACTTCAATGTGGTTTTGAAGCCGACACCTTGATAGGGTTTAATCCATCAACTTCAATGTGGTTTTGAAGCTGAAACCTTGATAGGGTTTAATCAATCAACTTCAATGTGGTTTTGAAGCTAACACCTTGATAGGGTTAAATCCATCAACTTCAATGTGGTTTTGAAGCTGACACCTTGATAGGGTTTAATCCATAAACTTCAATATGGTTTTGAAGCTGACACTTTGATAGGATTTAATCCATCAACTTCAATGTGGTTTTGAAGCTGACACCTTGATAGGGTTTAATCCATCAACTTCAATGTGGTTTTGAAGCCGACACCTTGATAGGGTTTAATCCATCAACTTCAATGTGGTTTTGAAGCTGAAACCTTGATAGGGTTTAATCAATCAACTTCAATGTGGTTTTGAAGCTAACACCTTGATAGGGTTAAATCCATCAACTTCAATGTGGTTTTGAAGCTGACACTCTGATAGGGTTGAATCCATCAACTTCAATGTGGTTTTGAAACTGACACTCTCATAGGGTTGAATCCATCAACTTCAATGTGGTTTTGAAGCTGACACTTTGATAGGGTTGAATCCATCTACTTCAATGTGGTTTTGAAGCTGACACTTTGATAGGGTTTAATCCATCAACTTCAATGTGGTTTTGTAGCTGACACCTTGATAGGGTTTAATCCATCAACTTCAATGTGGTTTTGAAGCTGACACTCTGATAGGGTTGAATCCATCAACTTCAATGTGGTTTTGAAGCTGACACCTTGATAGGGTTTAATCCATCAACTTCAATGTGGTTTTGAAGCCGACACCTTGATAGGGTTTAATCCATCAACTTCAATGTGGTTTTGAAGCTGAAACCTTGATAGGGTTTAATCAATCAACTTCAATGTGGTTTCGAAGCTAACACCTTGATAGGGTTAAATCCATCAACTTCAATGTGGTTTTGAAGCTGACACCTTGATAGGGTTTAATCCATAAACTTCAATATGGTTTTGAAGCTGACACTTTGATAGGATTTAATCCATCAACTTCAATGTGGTTTTGAAGCTGACACCTTGATAGGGTTTAATCCATCAACTTCAATGTGGTTTTGAAGCCGACACCTTGATAGGGTTTAATCCATCAACTTCAATGTGGTTTTGAAACTGACACTCTCATAGGGTTGAATCCATCAACTTCAATGTGGTTTTGAAGCTGACACCTTGATAGGGTTTAATCCATCAACTTCAATGTGGTTTTGAAGCTGACACTTTGATAGGGTTGAATCCATCTACTTCAGTGTGGTTTTGAAGCTGACACTTTGATAGGGTTGAATTCATCAACTGCAATGTGGTTTTGAAGCTGACACCTTGATAGGGTTTAATCCATCAACTTCAAAGTGGTTTTGAAGCTGACACCTTGATAGGGTTTAATCCATCAACTTCAATGTGGTTTTGAAGCTGACACTTTGATAGGGTTTAATCCATCAACTTCAATGTGGTTTTGTAGCTGACACCTTGATAGGGTTTAATCCATCAACTTCAATGTGGTTTTGAAGCTGAAACCTTGATAGGGTTTAATCAATCAACTTCAATGTGGTTTTGAAGCTAACACCTTGATAGGGTTAAATCCATCAACTTCAATGTGGTTTTGAAGCTGACACCTTGATAGGGTTTAATCCATAAACTTCAATATGGTTTTGAAGCTGACACTTTGATAGGATTTAATCCATCAACTTCAATGTGGTTTTGAAGCTGACACCTTGATAGGGTTTAATCCATCAACTTCAATGTGGTTTTGAAGCCGACACCTTGATAGGGTTTAATCCATCAACTTCAATGTGGTTTTGAAACTGACACTCTCATAGGGTTGAATCCATCAACTTCAATGTGGTTTTGAAGCTGACACCTTGATAGGGTTTAATCCATCAACTTCAATGTGGTTTTGAAGCTGACACTTTGATAGGGTTGAATCCATCTACTTCAGTGTGGTTTTGAAGCTGACACTTTGATAGGGTTGAATTCATCAACTGCAATGTGGTTTTGAAGCTGACACCTTGATAGGGTTTAATCCATCAACTTCAAAGTGGTTTTGAAGCTGACACCTTGATAGGGTTTAATCCATCAACTTCAATGTGGTTTTGAAGCTGACACTTTGATAGGGTTTAATCCATCAACTTCAATGTGGTTTTGTAGCTGACACCTTGATAGGGTTTAATCCATCAACTTCAATGTGGTTTTGAAGCTGACCCTCTGATAGGGTTGAATCCATCAACTTCAATGTGGTTTTGAAGCTGACACTCTCATAGGGTTGAATCCATCAACTTCAATTTGGTTTTGAAGCTGACACTTTGATAGGGTTGAATCCATCTACTTCAATGTGGTTTTGAAGCTGACACCTTGATAGGATTTAATCCACCAACTTCAATGTGGTTTTGAAGCTGACACTTTGATAGGGTTGAATCCATCTACTTCAATGTGGTTTTGAAGCTGACACCTTGATAGGGTTTAATCCATCAACTTCAATGTGGTTTTGAAGCCGACACCTTGATAGGGTTTAATCCATCAACTTCAATGTGGTTTTGAAGCTGAAACCTTGATAGGGTTTAATCAATCAACTTCAATGTGGTTTTGAAGCTAACACCTTGATAGGGTTAAATCCATCAACTTCAATGTGGTTTTGAAGCTGACACCTTGATAGGGTTTAATCCATAAACTTCAAAATGGTTTTGAAGCTGACACTTTGATAGGATTTAATCCATCAACTTCAATGTGGTTTTGAAGCTGACACCTTGATAGGGTTTAATCCATCAACTTCAATGTGGTTTTGAAGCCGACACCTTGATAGGGTTTAATCCATCAACTTCAATGTGGTTTTGAAACTGACACTCTCATAGGGTTGAATCCATCAACTTCAATGTGGTTTTGAAGCTGACACCTTGATAGGGTTTAATCCATCAACTTCAATGTGGTTTTGAAGCTGACACTTTGATAGGGTTGAATCCATCTACTTCAGTGTGGTTTTGAAGCTGACACTTTGATAGGGTTGAATTCATCAACTGCAATGTGGTTTTGAAGCTGACACCTTGATAGGGTTTAATCCATCAACTTCAAAGTGGTTTTGAAGCTGACACCTTGATAGGGTTTAATCCATCAACTTCAATGTGGTTTTGAAGCTGACACTTTGATAGGGTTTAATCCATCAACTTCAATGTGGTTTTGTAGCTGACACCTTGATAGGGTTTAATCCATCAACTTCAATGTGGTTTTGAAGCTGAAACCTTGATAGGGTTTAATCAATCAACTTCAATGTGGTTTTGAAGCTAACACCTTGATAGGGTTAAATCCATCAACTTCAATGTGGTTTTGAAGCTGACACCTTGATAGGGTTTAATCCATAAACTTCAATATGGTTTTGAAGCTGACACTTTGATAGGATTTAATCCATCAACTTCAATGTGGTTTTGAAGCTGACACCTTGATAGGGTTTAATCCATCAACTTCAATGTGGTTTTGAAGCCGACACCTTGATAGGGTTTAATCCATCAACTTCAATGTGGTTTTGAAACTGACACTCTAATAGGGTTGAATCCATCAACTTCAATGTGGTTTTGAAGCTGACACCTTGATAGGGTTTAATCCATCAACTTCAATGTGGTTTTGAAGCTGACACTTTGATAGGGTTGAATCCATCTACTTCAGTGTGGTTTTGAAGCTGACACTTTGATAGGGTTGAATTCATCAACTGCAATGTGGTTTTGAAGCTGACACCTTGATAGGGTTTAATCCATCAACTTCAAAGTGGTTTTGAAGCTGACACCTTGATAGGGTTTAATCCATCAACTTCAATGTGGTTTTGAAGCTGACACTTTGATAGGGTTTAATCCATCAACTTCAATGTGGTTTTGTAGCTGACACCTTGATAGGGTTTAATCCATCAACTTCAATGTGGTTTTGAAGCTGACACTCTGATAGGGTTGAATCCATCAACTTCAATGTGGTTTTGAAGCTGACACCTTGATAGGGTTTAATCCATCAACTTCAATGTGGTTTTGAAGCCGACACCTTGATAGGGTTTAATCCATCAACTTCAATGTGGTTTTTAAGCTGAAACCTTGATAGGGTTTAATCAATCAACTTCAATGTGGTTTTGAAGCTAACACCTTGATAGGGTTAAATCCATCAACTTCAATGTGGTTTTGAAGCTGACACCTTGATAGGGTTTAATCCATAAACTTCAATATGGTTTTGAAGCTGACACTTTGATAGGATTTAATCCATCAACTTCAATGTGGTTTTGAAGCTGACACCTTGATAGGGTTTAATCCATCAACTTCAATGTGGTTTTGAAGCCGACACCTTGATAGGGTTTAATCCATCAACTTCAATGTGGTTTTGAAACTGACACTCTCATAGGGTTGAATCCATCAACTTCAATGTGGTTTTGAAGCTGACACCTTGATAGGGTTTAATCCATCAACTTCAATGTGGTTTTGAAGCTGACACTTTGATAGGGTTGAATCCATCTACTTCAATGTGGTTTTGAAGCTGACACTTTGATAGGGTTGAATCCATCTACTTCAGTGTGGTTTTGAAGCTGACACTTTGATAGGGTTGAATTCATCAACTGCAATGTGGTTTTGAAGCTGACACCTTGATAGGGTTTAATCCATCAACTTTAATGTGGTTTTGAAGCTGACACCTTAATCCATCAACTTAAGTAACCTTAACAGGTTTAATCCATCAACTTCAATGTGGTTTTGAAGCTGACCCTCTGATAGGGTTGAATCCATCAACTTCAATGTGGTTTTGAAGCTGACACTCTGATAGGGTTGAATCCATCAACTTCAATGTGGTTTTGAAGCTGACACCTTGATAGGGTTTAATCCATCACTTTCAATGTGGTTTTGAAGCCGACACCTTGATAGGGTTTAATCCATAAACTTCAATATGGTTTTGAAGCTGACACTTTGATAGGATTTAATCCATCAACTTCAATGTGGTTTTGAAGCTGACACTTTGACAGGGTTGAATCCATCAACTTCAAAGTGGTTTTGAAGCTGACACCTTGATAGGGTTTAATCCATCAACTTCAATGTGGTTTTGAAGCCGACACCTTGATAGGGTTTAATCCATCAACTTCAATGTGGTTTTGAAGCTGAAACCTTGATAGGGTTTAATCAATAGACTTCAATGTGGTTTTGAAGCTGACACTTTGATAGGGTTTAATCCATCAACTTCAATGTGGTTTTGAAGCTGACTCTTTGATATGGTTTAATCCATCAATTTCAATGTGGTTTTGAAGCTGACACTTTGACAGGGTTTAATCCATCAACTTCAATGTGGTTTTGAAGCTGACACTTTGATAGGGTTAAATCCATCAACTTCAATGTGGTTTTGAAGCTGACACTTTGACAGGGTTTAATCCATCAACTTCAATGTGGTTTTGAAGCTGACTCTTTGATATGGTTTAATCCATCAATTTCAATGTGGTTTTGAAGCTGACACTCTGATAGGGTTGAATCCATCACTTTCAATGTTGTTTTGAAGTTAACACCTTGATAGGGTTTAATCCATCAACTTCAATGTGGTTTTGAAGCTGACACCTTGATAGGGTTTAATCCATAAACATCAATATGGTTTTGAAGCTGACACTTTGATAGGATTTAATCCATCAACTTCAATGTGGTTTTGAAGCTGACACTTTGACAGGGTTGAATCCATCAACTTCAAAGTGGTTTTGAAGCTGACACCTTGATAGGGTTTAATCCATCAACTTCAATGTGGTTTTGAAGCCGACACCTTGATAGGGTTTAATCCATCAACTTCAATGTGGTTTTGAAGCTGAAACCTTGATAGGGTTTAATCAATAGACTTCAATGTGGTTTTGAAGCTGACACTCTGATAGGGTTGAATCCATCAACTTCAATGTGGTTTTGAAGCTGACACCTTGATAGGGTTTAATCCATCAACTTCAATGTGGTTTTGAAGCTGACACCTTGATAGGGTTTAATCCATAAACTTCAATATGGTTTTGAAGCTGACACTTTGATAGGATTTAATCCATCAACTTCAATGTGGTTTTGAAGCTGACACTTTGACAGGGTTGAATCCATCAACTTCAAAGTGGTTTTGAAGCTGACACCTTGATAGGGTTTAATCCATCAACTTCAATGTGGTTTTGAAGCCGACACCTTGATAGGGTTTAATCCATCAACTTCAATGAGGTTTTGAAGCTGAAACCTTGATAGGGTTTAATCAATAGACTTCAATGTGGTTTTGAAGCTGACACTCTGCTAGGGTTGAATCCATCAACTTCAATGTGGTTTTGAAGCTGACACCTTGATAGGGTTTAATCCATCAACTTCAATGTGGTTTTGAAGCTGACACCTTGATAGGGTTTAATCCATAAACTTCAATATGGTTTTGAAGCTGACACTTTGATAGGATTTAATCCATCAACTTCAATGTGGTTTTGAAGCTGACACTTTGACAGGGTTGAATCCATCAACTTCAAAGTGGTTTTGAAGCTGACACCTTGATAGGGTTTAATCCATCAACTTCAATGTGGTTTTGAAGCCGACACCTTGATAGGGTTTAATCCATCAACTTCAATGTGGTTTTGAAGCTGAAACCTTGATAGGGTTTAATCAATAGACTTCAATGTGGTTTTGAAGCTGACACTTTGATAGGGTTTAATCCATCAACTTCAATGTGGTTTTGAAGCTGACTCTTTGATATGGTTTAATCCATCAATTTCAATGTGGTTTTGAAGCTGACACTTTGACAGGGTTTAATCCATCAACTTCAATGTGGTTTTGAAGCTGACACTTTGATAGGGTTAAATCCATCAACTTCAATGTGGTTTTGAAGCTGACACTTTGACAGGGTTTAATCCATCAACTTCAATGTGGTTTTGAAGCTGACTCTTTGATATGGTTTAATCCATCAATTTCAATGTGGTTTTGAAGCTGACACTCTGATAGGGTTGAATCCATCACTTTCAATGTTGTTTTGAAGCTAACACCTTGATAGGGTTTAATCCATCAACTTCAATGTGGTTTTGAAGCTGACACCTTGATAGGGTTTAATCCATAAACTTCAATATGGTTTTGAAGCTGACACTTTGATAGGATTTAATCCATCAACTTCAATGTGGTTTTGAAGCTGACACTTTGACAGGGTTGAATCCATCAACTTCAAAGTGGTTTTGAAGCTGACACCTTGATAGGGTTTAATCCATCAACTTCAATGTGGTTTTGAAGCCGACACCTTGATAGGGTTTAATCCATCAACTTCAATGTGGTTTTGAAGCTGAAACCTTGATAGGGTTTAATCAATAGACTTCAATGTGGTTTTGAAGCTAACACTCTGATAGGGTTGAATCCATCAACTTCAATGTGGTTTTGAAGCTGACACTTTGATAGGGTTTAATCCATCAACTTCAATGTGGTTTTGAAGCTGACACCTTGATAGGGTTTAATCCATAAACTTCAATATGGTTTTGAAGCTGACACTTTGATAGGATTTAATCCATCAACTTCAATGTGGTTTTGAAGCTGACACTTTGACAGGGTTGAATCCATCAACTTCAAAGTGGTTTTGAAGCTGACACCTTGATAGGGTTTAATCCATCAACTTCAATGTGGTTTTGAAGCCGACACCTTGATAGGGTTTAATCCATCAACTTCAATGTGGTTTTGAAGCTGAAACCTTGATAGGGTTTAATCAATAGACTTCAATGTGGTTTTGAAGCTGACACTCTGATAGGGTTGAATCCATCAACTTCAATGTGGTTTTGAAGCTGACACCTTGATAGGGTTTAATCCATCATCTTCAATGTGGTTTTGAAGCCGACACCTTGATAGGGTTTAATCCATCAACTTCAATGTGGTTTTGAAGCTGAAACCTTGATAGGGTTTAATCAATAGACTTCAATGTGGTTTTGAAGCTGACACCTTGATAGGGTTAAATCCATCAACTTCAATGTGGTTTTGAAGCTGACACCTTGATAGGGTTTAATCCATCAATTTCAATGTGGTTTTGAAGCTGACACCTTGAAAGGGTTTAATCCATCAACTCAATGTGGTTTTGAAGCTGACACTCTCATAGGGTTGAATCTATCAACTTCAATGTGGTTTTGAAGCTGACACTTTGATAGGGTTGAATCCATCTACTTCAATGTGGTTTTGAAGCTGACACCTTGATAGGGTTTAATCCTCCAACTTCAATGTGGTTTTGAAGCTGACACTCTGATAGGGTTGAATCCATCAACTTTAATGTGGTTTTGAAGCTGACACCTTGATAGGGTTTAATCCATCAACTTTAATGTGGTTTTGAAGCTGACACCTTGATAGGGTTTAATCCATCAACTTCAAAGTGGTTTTGAAGCCGACACCTTGCTAGGGTTTAATCCATCAACTTCAATGTGGTTTTGAAGATGAAACTCGGATAGCGTTGAATCTATCAACTTCAATGTGGTTTTGAAGCTGACATCTTTATAGGGTTTAATCCATCAACTTCAATGTGGTTTTGAAGCTGACACTTTGACAGGGTTTAATCCATCAACTTCAATGTGGTTTTGAAGCTGACTCTTTGATATGGTTTAATTCATCAATTTCAATGTGGTTTTGAAGCTGACACTTTGATAGGGTTTAATCCATCAACTTCAATGTGGTTTTGAACCGTCACTTTGACAGGGTTTAATCCTTCAACTTCAATGTGGTTTTGAAGCTGACTCTTTGATATGGTTTAATCCATCAATTTCAATGTGGTTTTGAAGCTGACACTCTGATAGGGTTGAATCCATCACTTTCAATGTGGTTTTGAAGCTGACACCTTGATAGGGTTTAATCCATCAACTTCAATGTGGTTTTGAAGCTGACACCTTGATAGGGTTGAATCCATCAACTTCAATGTGGTTTTGTAGCTGACACCTTGGTAGGGTTTAATCCATCAACTTCAATGTGGTTTTGAAACTGACACTCTGATAGGGTTGAATCCATCAACTTCAATGTGGTTTTGAAGCTGACACCTTGATAGGGTTTATTCCATCAACTTCAATGTGGTTTTGAAGCCGACACCTTGATAGGGTTTAATCCATCAACTTCAATGTGGTTTTGAAGATGACACTCTGAAAGCGTTGAATCCATCAACTTTAATGTGGTTTTGAAGCTGACACCTTGATAGGGTTTAATCAATCAACTTCAATGTGGTTTTGAAGCTGACACCTTGATGGGTTTAATCCATCAACTTCAATGTGGTTTTGAAGCTCACACTCTGATAGGGTTGAATCCATCATCTCTAATGTGGTTTTGAAGCTGACACTCTCATAGGGTTGAATCCATCAACTTCAATGTGGTTTTGAAGCTGACACTTTGATAGGGTTGAATCCATCAACTTCAATGTGGTTTTGAAGCTGACTCTTTGATATGGTTTAATCCATCAATTTCAATGTGGTTTTGAAGCTGACACTTTGACAGGGTTTAATCCATCAACTTCAATGTGGTTTTGAAGCTGACTCTTTGATATGGTTTAATCCATCAATTTCAATGTGGTTTTGAAGCTGACACTTTGATAGGGTTTAATCCATCAACTTCAATGTGGTTTTGAAGCTGACACTTTGAAAGGGTTTAATCCATCAACTTCAATGTGGTTTTGAAGCTGACTTTTTGATATAGTTTAATCCATCAATTTCAATGTGGTTATGAAGCTGACACTCTGATAGGGTTGAATCCATCAACTTCAATGTGGTTTTGAAGCTGACATCTTTATAGGGTTTAATCCATCAACTTCAATGGGGTTTTGAAGCTGACACTTTGACAGGGTTTAATCCATCAACTTCAATGTGGTTTTGAAGCTGACTCTTTGATATGGTTTAATCCATCAATTTCAATGTGGTTTTGAAGCTGACACTTTGATAGGGTTTAATCCATCAACTTCAATGTGGTTTTGAAGCTGACACTTTGACAGAGTTTATTCCATCAACTTCAATGTGGTTTTGAAGCCGACACCTTGATAGGGTTTAATCCATCAACTTCAATGTGGTTTTGAAGATGACACTCTGAAAGCGTTGAATCCATCAACTTTAATGTGGTTTTGAAGCTGACACCTTGATAGGGTTTAATCAATCAACTTCAATGTGGTTTTGAAGCTGACACCTTGATGGGTTTAATCCATCAACTTCAATGTGGTTTTGAAGCTCACACTCTGATAGGGTTGAATCCATCATCTTCAATGTGGTTTTGAAGCTGACACTCTCATAGGGTTGAATCCATCAACTTCAATGTGGTTTTGAAGCTGACACTTTGATAGGGTTGAATCCATCAACTTCAATGTGGTTTTGAAGCTGACTCTTTGATATGGTTTAATCCATCAATTTCAATGTGGTTTTGAAGCTGACACTTTGACAGGGTTTAATCCATCAACTTCAATGTGGTTTTTAAGCTGACTCTTTGATATGGTTTAATCCATCAATTTCAATGTGGTTTTGAAGCTGACACTTTGATAGGGTTTAATCCATCAACTTCAATGTGGTTTTGAAGCTGACACTTTGAAAGGGTTTAATCCATCAACTTCAATGTGGTTTTGAAGCTGACTTTTTGATATAGTTTAATCCATCAATTTCAATGTGGTTATGAAGCTGACACTCTGATAGGGTTGAATCCATCAACTTCAATGTGGTTTTGAAGCTGACATCTTTATAGGGTTTAATCCATCAACTTCAATGGGGTTTTGAAGCTGACACTTTGACAGGGTTTAATCCATCAACTTCAATGTGGTTTTGAAGCTGACTCTTTGATATGGTTTAATCCATCAACTTCAATGTGGTTTTGAAGCTGACATCTTTATAGGGTTTAATCCATCAACTTCAATGGGGTTTTGAAGCCGACACCTTGATAGGGTTTAATCCATCAACTTCAATGTGGTTTTGAAGATGACACTCTGAAAGCGTTGAATCCATCAACTTTAATGTGGTTTTGAAGCTGACACCTTGATAGGGTTTAATCAATCAACTTCAATGTGGTTTTGAAGCTGACACCTTGATGGGTTTAATCCATCAACTTCAATGTGGTTTTGAAGCTCACACTCTGATAGGGTTGAATCCATCATCTTCAATGTGGTTTTGAAGCTGACACTCTCATAGGGTTGAATCCATCAACTTCAATGTGGTTTTGAAGCTGACACTTTGATAGGGTTGAATCCATCAACTTCAATGTGGTTTTGAAGCTGACTCTTTGATATGGTTTAATCCATCAATTTCAATGTGGTTTTGAAGCTGACACTTTGACAGGGTTTAATCCATCAACTTCAATGTGGTTTTTAAGCTGACTCTTTGATATGGTTTAATCCATCAATTTCAATGTGGTTTTGAAGCTGACACTTTGATAGGGTTTAATCCATCAACTTCAATGTGGTTTTGAAGCTGACACTTTGAAAGGGTTTAATCCATCAACTTCAATGTGGTTTTGAAGCTGACTTTTTGATATAGTTTAATCCATCAATTTCAATGTGGTTATGAAGCTGACACACTGATAGGGTTGAATCCATCAACTTCAATGTGGTTTTGAAGCTGACATCTTTATAGGGTTTAATCCATCAACTTCAATGGGGTTTTGAAGCTGACACTTTGACAGGGTTTAATCCATCAACTTCAATGTGGTTTTGAAGCTGACTCTTTGATATGGTTTAATCCATCAATTTCAATGTGGTTTTGAAGCTGACACTTTGATAGGGTTTAATCCATCAACTTCAATGTGGTTTTGAAGCTGACACTTTGACAGGGTTTAATCCCTCAACTTCAATGTGGTTTTGAAGCTGACACTTTGACAGGGTTTAATCCATCAACTTCAATGTGGATTTGTAGCTGACACCTTGATAGGGTTTAATCCATCAACTTCAATGTGGTTTTGAAGCTGACACTCTGATAGGGTTGAATCCATCAACTTCGATGTGGTTTTGAAGCTGACACCTTGATAGGGTTTAATCCATCAACTTCAATGTGGTTTTGAAGCCGACACCTTGATAGGGTTTTATCCATCAACTTCAATGTGGTTTTGAAGCTGAAACCTTGATAGGGTTTAATCAATCAACTTCAATGTGGTTTTGAAGCTGACACCTTGATAGGGTTAAATCCATCAACTTCAATGTGGTTTTGAAGCTGACAATCTGATTGGGTTGAATCCATCAACTTCAATGTGGTTTTGAAGCTGACACTCTCATTGGGTTGAATCCATCAACTTCAATGTGGTTTTGAAGCTGACACCTTGATAGGGTTTAATCCATCAACTTCAATGTGGTTTTGAAGCTGACACTTTGATAGGGTTGAATCCATCTACTTCAATGTGGTTTTGAAGCTGACACTTTGATAGGGTTGAATCCATCTACTTCAGTGTGGTTTTGAAGCTGACACTTTGATAGGGTTGAATTCATGAACTGCAATGTGGTTTTGAAGCTGACACCTTGATAGGGTTTAATCCATCAACTTCAATGTGGTTTTGAAGCTGACACTCTGATAGGGTTGAATCCATCAACTTCAATGTGGTTTTGAAGCTGACACTCTCATAGGGTTGAATCCATCAACTTCAATGTGGTTTTGAAGCTGACACTTTGATAGGGTTGAATCCATCTACTTCAATGTGGTTTTGAAGCTGACACCTTGATAGGGTTTAATCCACCAACTTCAATGTGGTTTTGAAGCTGACACTTTTATAGGGTTGAATCCATCTACTTCAATGTGGTTTTGAAGCTGACTCTTTGATATGGTTTAATCTATCAATTTCAATGTGGTTTTGAAGCTGACACTCTGATAGGGTTGAATCCATCAACTTCAATGTGGTTTTGAAGCTGACACTTTGAAATGGTTTAATCCATCAATTTCAATGTGGTTTTGAAGCTAACACTCTGATAGGGTTGAATCCATCAACTTCAAAGTGGTTTTGAAGCTGACACCTTGATAGGGTTTAATCCATCAACTTCAATGTGGTTTTGAAGCTGACACTTTGATAGGGTTTAATCCATCAACTTCAATGTGGTTTTGTAGCTGACACCTTGATAGGGTTTAATCCATCAACTTCAATGTGGTTTTGAAGCTGACACTCTGATAGGGTTGAATCCATCAACTTCAATGTGGTTTTGAAGCTGACACCTTTATAGGGTTTAATCCATCAACTTCAATGTGGTTTTGAAGCCGACACCTTGCTAGGGTTTAATCCATCAACTTCAATGTGGTTTTGAAGATGACACTCGGATAGCTTTGAATCCATCAACTTCAATGTGGTTTTGAAGCTGATATCTTTATAGGGTTTAATCCATCAACTTCAATGTGGTTTTGAAGCTGAAACCTTGATAGGGTTTAATCAATCAACTTCAATGTGGTTTTGAAGCTAACACCTTGATAGGGTTAAATCCATCAACTTCAATGTGGTTTTGAAGCTGACACCTTGATAGGGTTTAATCCATAAACTTCAATATGGTTTTGAAGCTGACACTTTGATAAGATTTAATCCATCAACTTCAATGTGGTTTTGAAGCTGACACCTTGATAGGGTTTAATCCATCAACTTCAATGTGGTTTTGAAGCCGACACCTTGATAGGGTTTAATCCATCAACTTCAATGTGGTTTTGAAGCTGAAACCTTGATAGGGTTTAATCAATCAACTTCAATGTGGTTTTGAAGCTAACACCTTGATAGGGTTAAATCCATCAACTTCAATGTGGTTTTGAAGCTGACACTCTGTTAGGATTTAATCCATCAACTTCAATGTGGTTTTGAAGCTGACACCTTGATAGGGTTTAATCCATCAACTTCAATGTGGTTTTGAAGCTGACACCTTGATAGGGTTTAATCCATCAACTTCAATGTGGTTTTGAAGCTGACACTTTGATAGGGTTGAATCCATCTACTTCAATGTGGTTTTGAAGCTGACACTTTGATAGGGTTGAATCCATCTACTTCAGTGTGGTTTTGAAGCTGACACTTTGATAGGGTTGAATTCATCAACTGCAATGTGGTTTTGAAGCTGACACCTTGATAGAGTTTAATCCATCAACTTCAATGTGGTTTTGAAGCTGACCCTCTGATAGGGTTGAATCCATCAACTTCAATTTGGTTTTGAAGCTGACACTCTCATAGGGTTGAATCCATCAACTTCAATGTGGTTTTGAAGCTGACGCTTTGATAGTGTTGAATCCATCTACTTCAATGTGGTTTTGAAGCTGACACCTTGATAGGATTTAATCCACCAACTTCAATGTGGTTTTGAAGCTGACACTTTGATAGGGTTGAATCCATCTACTTCAATGTGGTTTTGAAGCTGACACCTTGATAGGGTTTAATCCATCAACTTCAATGTGGTTTTGAAGCTGACACTTTGATAGGGTTTAATCCATCAACTTCAATGTGGTTTTGAAGCTGACACTTTGACAGGGTTTAATCCATCAACTTCAATGTGGTTTTGTAGCTGACACCTTGATAGGGTTTAATCCATCAACTTCAATGTGGTTTTGAAGCTGACACTTTGATAGGGTTGAATCCATCTACTTCAATGTGGTTTTGAAGCTGACACCTTGATAGGGTTTAATCCATCAACTTCAATGTGGTTTTGAAGCTGACACTTTGATAGGGTTGAATCCATCAACTTCAATGTGGTTTTGAAGCTGACTCTTTGATATGGTTTAATCTATCAATTTCAATTTAAATTAATCAGTTACAAACAAAACTAATAAACTAAATTTTGAATCAGTTACAAACAAAACTAATATTGGCCTAACAAAAGTTAAACATTGGCTAGACACAAACCTCCTCACACTTAATATCGACAAGACACAATACATGACGTTTTCCATACCCAAACATAGCTTTCCCAATAACTGCCCCAAACCTACCATCCACTCGTGTTCACTCAACATACAGACTCCTGAAACCTCACCTAACATTCAATGCACGTGTTCAACTCTTAAATCTTCAAAGGAAGTTAAATACTTGGGAATAATAATCGATGACCAACTACGCTGGGAAACCCATATAAAAGAAACTACAAAAAGACTTCGTAAACTCTCCCACATATTCTGCTCTCTTAGATCCATCTTAGACCTAACGACTCTAAAATGCGTATATTTTGCCCTTTTTCAATCGATAGCAACATATGGTATTCTGGGATGGGGTGGCTGTGCAGAATCCGTCATTAATCCAATAATTACAGTACAAAAACTAATTCTCAGAATTATATTTAAATGTCATCCTACCTATCCCTCCAAAATACTATTTACTAAAATTAAGGTCTTAGATATTCGCCAGCTATTCATTAAGACAAGCTTATGCTACATACGAAAAAATGACTTGATAGTGGCTCCTCAACACCAAGTAAACACCCGCTTTTCATCAAATCTGGGATGCGTGGTGCCAAAAACTAGAACCACATTCGCTCAACGACAATTCTGGTCTATCGCCCCTAAAATATACAACGCGTTGGACCGGGACATAAAATCAACTAATACTATATCCCTTTTTATTATACGTGTCCAAAACTGGATATTTAAAAGGGGACGAGCCTTTTTTAAAGAATACATGAGTTCCTAACTTTTAAACCATTATAATAAAATTAACCATGTATCTATATACTTATGTTTATATGTGAATACACATTACATTTGTGTGTGTTCATATATAGATGTGTATGAATGTATTTATGTATGCATCTATGTATGTCTATGTATGTATGTATATGTATATATATCTGAGCATATATATATGTGTATGTATGTATGTCTGCATGTATGAAAAACATATATTTTGTTTTATATTTTCCTTAAATATGTTTATTTTCTTTTTTTTCCTTCCATATTATGTTTTATTTTTTCTTACTACAACATATGGTTTTATTGTAATTTATAGCATTATGACTACCACAACACGGGCATTAGCCTAGTGTGGGAGTTATTAAGTACACAAAAATTGTAATTCATAAAACTCACTGAATAAATAATAAAAAAAAAAAAAATGTGGTTTTGAAGCTGACACTCTGATAGGGTTGAATCCATCAACTTCAATGTGGTTTTGAAGCTGACACCTTGATAGGGTTTAATCCATCAACTTTAATGTTTTTTTGATGCTGACACCTTGATAGGGTTTAATCCATCAACTTCAATGTGGTTTTGAAGCCGACACCTAGCTAGGGTTTAATCCATCAACTTCAATGTGGTTTTGAAGATGACACTCGGATAGCGTTGAATCCATCAACTTCAATGTGGTTTTGAAGCTGACATCTTTATAGGGTTTAATCCATCAACTTCAATTTGGTTTTGAAGCTGACACTTTGACAGTTTTTAATCCATCAACTTCAATGTGGTTTTGAAGCTGACTCTTTGATATGGTTTAATCCATCAATTTCAATGTGGTTTTGAAGCTGACACTTTGACAGGGTTTAATCCATCAACTTCAATGTGGTTTTGAATCTGACTCTTTGATATGGTTTAATCCATCAATTTCAATGTGGTTTTGAAGCTGACACTCTGATAGGGTTGAATCCATCAACTTCAATGTGGTTTTGAAGCTGAAACCTTGATAGGGTTTAATCAATAGACTTCAATGTGGTTTTGAAGCTGACACTTTGATAGGGTTTAATCCATCAACTTCAATGTGGTTTTGAAGCTGACTCTTTGATATGTTTTAATCCATCAATTTCAATGTGGTTTTGAAGCTGACACTTTGACCGGGTTTAATCCATCAACTTCAATGTGGTTTTGAAGCTGACTCTTTGATATGGTTTAATCCATCAATTTCAATGTGGTTTTGACGCTGACACTTTGATAGGGTTTAATCCATCAACTTCAATGTGGTTTTGAAGCTGACACTTTGACAGGGTTTAATCCATCAACTTCAATGAGGTTTTGAAGCTGACTCTTTGATATGGTTTAATCCATCAATTTCAATGTGGTTATGAAGCTGACACTCTGATAGGGTTGAATCCATCATCTTCAATGTGGTTTTGAAGCTGACATCTTGATAGGGTTTAATCCATCAACTTCAATGTGGTTTTGAAGCTGACACTTTGACAGGGTTTAATCCATCAACTTCAATGTGGTTTTGAAGCTGACTCTTTGATATGGTTTTATCCATCAATTTCAATGTGGTTTTGAAGCTGACACTTTGATATGGTTTAATCCATCAACTTCAATGTGGTTTTGAAGCTAAGACTTTGACAGGGTTTAATCCATCAACTTCAATGTGGTTTTGAAGCTGACTCTTTGAAATGGTTTAATCCATCAATTTCAATGTGGTTTTGAAGCTAACACTCTGATAGGGTTGAATCCATCAACTTCAAAGTGGTTTTGAAGCTGACACCTTGATAGGGTTTAATCCATCAACTTCAATGTGGATTTGAAGCTGACACTTTGATAGGGTTTAATCCATCAACATCAATGTGGTTTTGAAGCTGACACTTTGACAGGGTTTAATCCATCAACTTCAATGTGGTTTTGAAGCTGACACTTTGACAGGGTTGAATCCATCAACTTCAATGTGGTTTTGAAGCTGACACTTTGATAGGGTTTAATCCATCAACTTCAATGTGGTTTTGAAGCTGACATTTTGACAGGGTTTAATCCATCAATTTCAATGTGGTTTTGAAGCTGACACCTTGATAGGGTTTAATCCATCAACTTCAATGTGGTTTTGAAGCTTACTCTTTGATAGGGTTGAATCCATCAATTTCAATGTGGTTTTGAATCTGACACTTTGATAGGGTTTAATCCATCAACTTCAATGTGGTTTTGAAGCTGACACTTTGACAGGGTTTAATCCATCAACTTCAATGTGGTTTTGAAGCTGACTCTTTGATATGGTTTAATCCATCAATTTCAATGTGGTTTTGAAGCTGACACCTTGATAGGGTTTAATCCATCAACTTCAATGTGGTTTTGAAGCTGACACTCTGATAGGGTTAAATCCATCAACTTCAATGTGGTTTTGAAGCTGACACTCTCATAGGGTTGAATCCATCAACTTCAATGTGGTTTTGAAGCTGACACTTTGATAGGGTTGAATCCATCTACTTCAATGTGGTTTTGAAGCTGACACCTTGATAGGGTTTAATCCACCAACTTCAATGTGGTTTTGAAGCTGACACTTTGATAGGGTTGAATCCATCTACTTCAATGTGGTTTTGAAGCTGACTCTTTGATATGGTTTAATCTATCAATTTCAATGTGGTTTTGAAGCTGACACTCTGATAGGGTTGAATCCATCAACTTCAATGTGGTTTTGAAGCTGACACTTTGATAGAGTTTAATCCATCAACTTCAATATGGTTTTGAAGCTGACACTTTGACAGGGTTTAATCCATCAACTTCAATGTGGTTTTGAAGCTGACTCTTTGAAATGGTTTAATCCATCAATTTTAATGTGGTTTTGAAGCTAACACTCTGATAGGGTTGAATCCATCAACTTCAAAGTGGTTTTGAAGCTGACACTCTCATTGGGTTGAATCCATCAACTTCAATGTGGTTTTGAAGCTGACACCTTGATAGGGTTTAATCCATCAACTTCAATGTGGTTTTGAAGCTGACACTTTGATAGGGTTGAATCCATCTACTTCAATGTGGTTTTGAAGCTGACACTTTGATAGGGTTGAATCCATCTACTTCAGTGTGGTTTTGAAGCTGACACTTTGATAGGGTTGAATTCATGAACTGCAATGTGGTTTTGAAGCTGACACCTTGATAGGGTTTAATCCATCAACTTCAATGTGGTTTTGAAGCTGACACTCTGATAGGGTTGAATCCATCAACTTCAATGTGGTTTTGAAGCTGACACTCTTATAGGGTTGAATCCATCAACTTCAATGTGGTTTTGAAGCTGACACTTTGATAGGGTTGAATCCATCTACTTCAATGTGGTTTTGAAGCTGACACCTTGATAGGGTTTAATCCACCAACTTCAATGTGGTTTTGAAGCTGACACTTTGATAGGGTTGAATCCATCTACTTCAATGTGGTTTTGAAGCTGACTCTTTGATATGGTTTAATCTATCAATTTCAATGTGGTTTTGAAGCTGACACTCTGATAGGGTTGAATCCATCAACTTCAATGTGGTTTTGAAGCTGACACTTTGATAGGGTTTAATCCATCAACTTCAATGTGGTTTTGAAGATGACACTCGGATAGCTTTGAATCCATCAACTTCAATGTGGTTTTGAAGCTGACATCTTTATAGGGTTTAATCCATCAACTTCAATGTGGTTTTGAAGCTGAAACCTTGATAGGGTTTAATCAATCAACTTCAATGTGGTTTTGAAGCTAACACCTTGAAAGGGTTAAATCCATCAACTTCAATGTGGTTTTGAAGCTGACACCTTGATAGGGTTTAATCCATAAACTTCAATATGGTTTTGAAGCTGACACTTTGATAAGATTTAATCCATCAACTTCAATGTGGTTTTGAAGCTGACACCTTGATAGGGTTTAATCCATCAACTTCAATGTGGTTTTGAAGCCGACACCTTGATAGGGTTTAATCCATCAACTTCAATGTGGTTTTGAAGTTGAAACCTTGATAGGGTTTAATCAATCAACTTCAATGTGGTTTTGAAGCTAACACCTTGATAGGGTTAAATCCATCAACTTCAATGTGGTTTTGAAGCTGACACTCTGATAGGGTTGAATCCATCAACTTCAATGTGGTTTTGAAACTGACACTCTCATAGGGTTGAATCCATCAACTTCAATGTGGTTTTGAAGCTGACACCTTGATAGGGTTTAATCCATCAACTTCAATGTGGTTTTGAAGCTGACACTTTGATAGGGTTGAATCCATCTACTTCAATGTGGTTTTGAAGCTGACACTTTGATAGGGTTGAATCCATCTACTTCAGTGTGGTTTTGAAGCTGACACTTTGATAGGGTTGAATTCATCAACTGCAATGTGGTTTTGAAGCTGACACCTTGATAGGGTTTAATCCATCAACTTCAATGTGGTTTTGAAGCTGACCCTCTGATAGGGTTGAATCCATCAACTTCAATGTGGTTTTGAAGCTGACACTCTCATAGGGTTGAATCCATCAACTTCAATGTGGTTTTGAAGCTGACACTTTGATAGGGTTGAATCCATCTACTTCAATGTGGTTTTGAAGCTGACACCTTGATAGGATTTAATCCACCAACTTCAATGTGGTTTTGAAGCTGACACTTTGATAGGGTTGAATCCATATACTTCAATGTGGTTTTGAAGCTGACACCTTGATAGGGTTTAATCCATCAACTTCAATGTGGTTTTGAAGCTGACACTTTGATAGGGTTTAATCCATCAACTTCAATGTGGTTTTGAAGCTGACACTTTGACAGGGTTTAATCCATCAACTTCAATGTGGTTTTGTAGCTGACACCTTGATAGGGATTAATCCATCAACTTCAATGTGGTTTTGAAGCTGACACTTTGATAGGGTTGAATCCATCTACTTCAATGTGGTTTTGAAGCTGACACCTTGATTGGGTTTAATCCATCAACTTCAATGTGGTTTTGAAGCTGACACTTTGATAGGGTTGAATCCATCAACTTCAATGTGGTTTTGAAGCTGACTCTTTGATATGGTTGAATCTATCAATTTCAATTTAAATTAATCAGTTACAAACAAAACTAATAAACTAAATTTTGAATCAGTTACAAACAAAACTAATATTGGCCTAACAAAAGTTAAACATTGGCTAGACACAAACCTCCTCACACTTAATATCGACAAGACACAATACATGACGTTTTCCATACCCAAACATAGCTTTCCCAATAACTGCCCCAAACCTACCATCCACTCGTGTTCACTCAACATACAGACTCCTGAAACCTCACCTAACATTCAATGCACGTGTTCAACTCTTAAATCTTCAAAGGAAGTTAAATACTTGGGAATAATAATCGATGACCAACTACGCTGGGAAACCCATATAAAAGAAACAACAAAAAGACTTCGTAAACTCTCCCACATATTCTGCTCTCTTAGATCCATCTTAGACCTAACGACTCTAAAATGCGTATATTTTGCCCTTTTTCAATCGATAGCAACATATGGTATTCTGGGATGGGGTGGCTGTGCAGAATCCGTCATTAATCCAATAATTACAGTACAAAAACTAATTCTCAGAATTATATTTAAATGTCATCCTACCTATCCCTCCAAAATACTATTTACTAAAATTAAGGTCTTAGATATTCGCCAGCTATTCATTAAGACAAGCTTATGCTACATACGAAAAAATGACTTGATAGTGGCTCCTCAACACCAAGTAAACACCCGCTTTTCATCAAATCTGGGATGCGTGGTGCCAAAAACTAGAACCACATTCGCTCAACGACAATTCTGGTCTATCGCCCCTAAAATATACAACGCGTTGGACCGGGACATAAAATCAACTAATACTATATCCCTTTTTATTATACGTGTCCAAAACTGGATATTTAAAAGGGGACGAGCCTTTTTTAAAGAATACATGAGTTCCTAACTTTTAAACCATTATAATAAAATTAACCATGTATCTGTATACTTATGTTTATATGTGAATACACATTACATTTGTGTGTGTTCATATATAGATGTGTATGAATGTATTTATGTATGCATCTATGTATGTCTATGTATGTATGTATATGTATATATATCTGAGCATATATATATGTGTATGTATGTATGTCTGCATGTATGAAAAACATATATTTTGTTTTATATTTTCCTTAAATATGTTTATGTTCTTTTTTTTCCTTCCATATTATGTTTTATTTTTTCTTACTACAACATATGGTTTTATTGTAATTTATAGCATTATGACTACCACAACACGGGCATTAGCCTAGTGTGGGAGTTATTAAGTACACAAAAATTGTAATTCATAAAACTCACTGAATAAATAATAAAAAAAAAAAAAATGTGGTTTTGAAGCTGACACTCTGATAGGGTTGAATCCATCAACTTTAATGTGGTTTTGAAGCTGACACCTTGATAGGGTTTAATCCATCAACTTCAATGTGGTTTTGAAGCCGACACCTTGCTAGGGTTTAATCCATCAACTTCAATGTGGTTTTGACGATGACACTCGGATAGCGTTGAATCCATCAACTTCAATGTGGTTTTGAAGCTGACATCTTTATAGGGTTTAATCCATCAACTTCAATGTGGTTTTGAAGCTGACACTTTGACAGGGTTTAATCCATCAACTTCAATGTGGTTTTGAAGCTGACTCTTTGATATGGTTTAATCCATCAGTTTCAATGTGGTTTTGAAGCTGACACTTTGACAGGGTTTAATCCATCAACTTCAATGTGGTTTTGAAGCTGACTCTTTGATATGGTTTAATCCATCAATTTCAATGTGGTTTTGAAGCTGACACTTTGATAGGGTTTAATCCATCAACTTCAATGTGGTTTTGAAGCTGACACTCTGATAGGGTTTAATCCATCAACTTCAATGTGGTTTTGAAGCTGACTCTTTGATATGGTTTAATCCATCAATTTCAATGTGGTTATGAAGCTGACACTCTGATAGGGTTGAATCCATCATCTTCAATGTGGTTTTGAAGCTGACATCTTTATAGGGTTTAATCCATCAACTTCAATGTGGTTTTGAAGCTGACACTTTGACAGGGTTTAATCCATCAACTTCAATGTGGTTTTGAAGCTGACTCTTTGATATGGTTTAATCCATCAATTTCAATGTGGTTTTGAAGCTGACACTTTGATAGGGTTTAATCCATCAACTTCAATGTGGTTTTGAAGCTGACACTTTGACAGGGTTTAATCCATCAACTTCAATGTGGTTTTGAAGCTGACACTTTGACAGGGTTGAATCCATCAACTTCAATGTGGTTTTGAAGCTGACACTTTGATTGGGTTTAATCCATCAACTTCAATGTGGTTTTGAAGCTGACACTTTGACAGGGTTTAATCCATCAATTTCAATGTGGTTTTGAAGCTGACACCTTGATAGGGTTTAATCCATCAACTTCAATGTGGTTTTGAAGCTTACTCTTTTATAGGGTTGAATCCATCAATTTCAATGTGGTTTTGAAGCTGACACTTTGATAGGGTTTAATCCATCAACTTCAATGTGGTTTTGAAGCTGACTCTTTGATATGGTTTAATCCATCAATTTCAATGTGGTTTTGAAGCTGACTCTTTGATATGGTTTAATCCATCAATTTCAATGTGGTTTTGAAGCTGACACTTTGATAGGGTTTAATCCATCAACTTCAATGTGGTTTTGAAGCTGACACTTTGACAGGGTTTAATCCATCAACTTCAATGTGGTTTTGAAGCTGACTCTTTGATATGGTTTAATCCATCAATTTCAATGTGGTTTTGAAGCTGACACCTTGATAGGGTTTAATCCATCAACTTCAATATGGTTTTGAAGCTGACACTTTGATAGGGTTTAATCCATCAACTTAAATGTGGTTTTGAAGCTGACACTTTGACAGGGTTGAATCCATCAACTTCAAAGTGGTTTTGAAGCTGACACCTTGATAGGGTTTAATCCATCAACTTCAATATGGTTTTGAAGCTGACACTTTGATAGGGTTTAATCCATCAACTTCAATGTGGTTTTGAAGCTGACACTTTGACAGGGTTTAATCCATCAACTTCAATGTGGTTTTGTAGCTGACACCTTGATAGGGTTTAATCCATCAACTTCAATGTGGTTTTGAAGCCGACACCTTGCTAGGGATTAATCCATCAACTTCAATGTGGTTTTGAAGATGACACTCGGATAGCGTTGAATCCATCAACTTCAATGTGGTTTTGAAGCTGACATCTTTATAGGGTTTAATCCATCAACTTCAATGTGGTTTTGAAGCTGACACTTTGACAGGGTTTAATCCATCAACTTCAATGTGGTTTTGAAGCTGACTCTTTCATATGGTTTAATCCATCAATTTCAATGTGGTTTTGAAGCTGACACTTTGACAGGGTTTAATCCATCAACTTCAATGTGGTTTTGAAGCTGACTCTTTGATATGGTTTAATCCATCAATTTCAATGTGGTTTTGAAGCTGACACTTTGATAGGGTTTAATCCATCAACTTCAATGTGGTTTTGAAGCTGACACTCTGATAGGGTTGAATCCATCAACTTCAATGTGGTTTTGAAGCTGACACCCTGATAGGGTTTAATCCATCAACTTCAATGTGGTTTTGAAGCCGACACCTTGATAGGGTTTAATCCATCAACTTCAATGTGGTTTTGAAGCTGACTATTTGATATGGTTTAATCCATCAATTTCAATGTGGTTTTGAAGCTGACACTTTGACAGGGTTTAATCCATCAACTTCAATGTGGTTTTGAAGCTGACTCTTTGATATGGTTTAATCCATCAATTTCAATGTGGTTTTGAAGCTGACACTTTGATAGGGTTTAATCCATCAACTTCAATGTGGTTTTGAAGCTAACACTCTGATAGGGTTGAATCCATCAACTTCAAAGTGGTTTTGAAGCTGACACTCTCATTGGGTTGAATCCATCAACTTCAATGTGGTTTTGAAGCTGACACCTTGATAGGGTTTAATCCATCAACTTCAATGTGGTTTTGAAGCTGACACTTTGATAGGGTTGAATCCATCTACTTCAATGTGGTTTTGAAGCTGACACTTTGATAGGGTTGAATCCATCTACTTCAGTGTGGTTTTGAAGCTGACACTTTGATAGGGTTGAATTCATGAACTGCAATGTGGTTTTGAAGCTGACACCTTGATAGGGTTTAATCCATCAACTTCAATGTGGTTTTGAAGCTGACACTCTGATAGGGTTGAATCCATCAACTTCAATGTGGTTTTGAAGCTGACACTCTTATAGGGTTGAATCCATCAACTTCAATGTGGTTTTGAAGCTGACACTTTGATAGGGTTGAATCCATCTACTTCAATGTGGTTTTGAAGCTGACACCTTGATAGGGTTTAATCCACCAACTTCAATGTGGTTTTGAAGCTGACACTTTGATAGGGTTGAATCCATCTACTTCAATGTGGTTTTGAAGCTGACTCTTTGATATGGTTTAATCTATCAATTTCAATGTGGTTTTGAAGCTGACACTCTGATAGGGTTGAATCCATCAACTTCAATGTGGTTTTGAAGCTGACACTTTGATAGGGTTTAATCCATCAACTTCAATGTGGTTTTGAAGATGACACTCGGATAGCTTTGAATCCATCAACTTCAATGTGGTTTTGAAGCTGACATCTTTATAGGGTTTAATCCATCAACTTCAATGTGGTTTTGAAGCTGAAACCTTGATAGGGTTTAATCAATCAACTTCAATGTGGTTTTGAAGCTAACACCTTGAAAGGGTTAAATCCATCAACTTCAATGTGGTTTTGAAGCTGACACCTTGATAGGGTTTAATCCATAAACTTCAATATGGTTTTGAAGCTGACACTTTGATAAGATTTAATCCATCAACTTCAATGTGGTTTTGAAGCTGACACCTTGATAGGGTTTAATCCATCAACTTCAATGTGGTTTTGAAGCCGACACCTTGATAGGGTTTAATCCATCAACTTCAATGTGGTTTTGAAGCTGAAACCTTGATAGGGTTTAATCAATCAACTTCAATGTGGTTTTGAAGCTAACACCTTGATAGGGTTAAATCCATCAACTTCAATGTGGTTTTGAAGCTGACACTCTGATAGGGTTGAATCCATCAACTTCAATGTGGTTTTGAAACTGACACTCTCATAGGGTTGAATCCATCAACTTCAATGTGGTTTTGAAGCTGACACCTTGATAGGGTTTAATCCATCAACTTCAATGTGGTTTTGAAGCTGACACTTTGATAGGGTTGAATCCATCTACTTCAATGTGGTTTTGAAGCTGACACTTTGATAGGGTTGAATCCATCTACTTCAGTGTGGTTTTGAAGCTGACACTTTGATAGGGTTGAATTCATCAACTGCAATGTGGTTTTGAAGCTGACACCTTGATAGGGTTTAATCCATCAACTTCAATGTGGTTTTGAAGCTGACCCTCTGATAGGGTTGAATCCATCAACTTCAATGTGGTTTTGAAGCTGACACTCTCATAGGGTTGAATCCATCAACTTCAATGTGGTTTTGAAGCTGACACTTTGATAGGGTTGAATCCATCTACTTCAATGTGGTTTTGAAGCTGACACCTTGATAGGATTTAATCCACCAACTTCAATGTGGTTTTGAAGCTGACACTTTGATAGGGTTGAATCCATCTACTTCAATGTGGTTTTGAAGCTGACACCTTGATAGGGTTTAATCCATCAACTTCAATGTGGTTTTGAAGCTGACACTTTGATAGGGTTTAATCCATCAACTTCAATGTGGTTTTGAAGCTGACACTTTGACAGGGTTTAATCCATCAACTTCAATGTGGTTTTGTAGCTGACACCTTGATAGGGATTAATCCATCAACTTCAATGTGGTTTTGAAGCTGACACTTTGATAGGGTTGAATCCATCTACTTCAATGTGGTTTTGAAGCTGACACCTTGATTGGGTTTAATCCATCAACTTCAATGTGGTTTTGAAGCTGACACTTTGATAGGGTTGAATCCATCAACTTCAATGTGGTTTTGAAGCTGACTCTTTGATATGGTTGAATCTATCAATTTCAATTTAAATTAATCAGTTACAAACAAAACTAATAAACTAAATTTTGAATCAGTTACAAACAAAACTAATATTGGCCTAACAAAAGTTAAACATTGGCTAGACACAAACCTCCTCACACTTAATATCGACAAGACACAATACATGACGTTTTCCATACCCAAACATAGCTTTCCCAATAACTGCCCCAAACCTACCATCCACTCGTGTTCACTCAACATACAGACTCCTGAAACCTCACCTAACATTCAATGCACGTGTTCAACTCTTAAATCTTCAAAGGAAGTTAAATACTTGGGAATAATAATCGATGACCAACTACGCTGGGAAACCCATATAAAAGAAACAACAAAAAGACTTCGTAAACTCTCCCACATATTCTGCTCTCTTAGATCCATCTTAGACCGAACGACTCTAAAATGCGTATATTTTGCCCTTTTTCAATCGATAGCAACATATGGTATTCTGGGATGGGGTGGCTGTGCAGAATCCGTCATTAATCCAATAATTACAGTACAAAAACTAATTCTCAGAATTATATTTAAATGTCATCCTACCTATCCCTCCAAAATACTATTTACTAAAATTAAGGTCTTAGATATTCGCCAGCTATTCATTAAGACAAGCTTATGCTACATACGAAAAAATGACTTGATAGTGGCTCCTCAACACCAAGTAAACACCCGCTTTTCATCAAATCTGGGATGCGTGGTGCCAAAAACTAGAACCACATTCGCTCAACGACAATTCTGGTCTATCGCCCCTAAAATATACAACGCGTTGGACCGGGACATAAAATCAACTAATACTATATCCCTTTTTATTATACGTGTCCAAAACTGGATATTTAAAAGGGGACGAGCCTTTTTTAAAGAATACATGAGTTCCTAACTTTTAAACCATTATAATAAAATTAACCATGTATCTGTATACTTATGTTTATATGTGAATACACATTACATTTGTGTGTGTTCATATATAGATGTGTATGAATGTATTTATGTATGCATCTATGTATGTCTATGTATGTATGTATATGTATATATATCTGAGCATATATATATGTGTATGTATGTATGTCTGCATGTATGAAAAACATATATTTTGTTTTATATTTTCCTTAAATATGTTTATGTTCTTTTTTTTCCTTCCATATTATGTTTTATTTTTTCTTACTACAACATATGGTTTTATTGTAATTTATAGCATTATGACTACCACAACACGGGCATTAGCCTAGTGTGGGAGTTATTAAGTACACAAAAATTGTAATTCATAAAACTCACTGAATAAATAATAAAAAAAAAAAAAATGTGGTTTTGAAGCTGACACTCTGATAGGGTTGAATCCATCAACTTTAATGTGGTTTTGAAGCTGACACCTTGATAGGGTTTAATCCATCAACTTCAATGTGGTTTTGAAGCCGACACCTTGCTAGGGTTTAATCCATCAACTTCAATGTGGTTTTGACGATGACACTCGGATAGCGTTGAATCCATCAACTTCAATGTGGTTTTGAAGCTGACATCTTTATAGGGTTTAATCCATCAACTTCAATGTGGTTTTGAAGCTGACACTTTGACAGGGTTTAATCCATCAACTTCAATGTGGTTTTGAAGCTGACTCTTTGATATGGTTTAATCCATCAGTTTCAATGTGGTTTTGAAGCTGACACTTTGACAGGGTTTAATCCATCAACTTCAATGTGGTTTTGAAGCTGACTCTTTGATATGGTTTAATCCATCAATTTCAATGTGGTTTTGAAGCTGACACTTTGATAGGGTTTAATCCATCAACTTCAATGTGGTTTTGAAGCTGACACTCTGATAGGGTTTAATCCATCAACTTCAATGTGGTTTTGAAGCTGACTCTTTGATATGGTTTAATCCATCAATTTCAATGTGGTTATGAAGCTGACACTCTGATAGGGTTGAATCCATCATCTTCAATGTGGTTTTGAAGCTGACATCTTTATAGGGTTTAATCCATCAACTTCAATGTGGTTTTGAAGCTGACACTTTGACAGGGTTTAATCCATCAACTTCAATGTGGTTTTGAAGCTGACTCTTTGATATGGTTTAATCCATCAATTTCAATGTGGTTTTGAAGCTGACACTTTGATAGGGTTTAATCCATCAACTTCAATGTGGTTTTGAAGCTGACACTTTGACAGGGTTTAATCCATCAACTTCAATGTGGTTTTGAAGCTGACACTTTGACAGGGTTGAATCCATCAACTTCAATGTGGTTTTGAAGCTGACACTTTGATTGGGTTTAATCCATCAACTTCAATGTGGTTTTGAAGCTGACACTTTGACAGGGTTTAATCCATCAATTTCAATGTGGTTTTGAAGCTGACACCTTGATAGGGTTTAATCCATCAACTTCAATGTGGTTTTGAAGCTTACTCTTTTATAGGGTTGAATCCATCAATTTCAATGTGGTTTTGAAGCTGACACTTTGATAGGGTTTAATCCATCAACTTCAATGTGGTTTTGAAGCTGACTCTTTGATATGGTTTAATCCATCAATTTCAATGTGGTTTTGAAGCTGACTCTTTGATATGGTTTAATCCATCAATTTCAATGTGGTTTTGAAGCTGACACTTTGATAGGGTTTAATCCATCAACTTCAATGTGGTTTTGAAGCTGACACTTTGACAGGGTTTAATCCATCAACTTCAATGTGGTTTTGAAGCTGACTCTTTGATATGGTTTAATCCATCAATTTCAATGTGGTTTTGAAGCTGACACCTTGATAGGGTTTAATCCATCAACTTCAATATGGTTTTGAAGCTGACACTTTGATAGGGTTTAATCCATCAACTTAAATGTGGTTTTGAAGCTGACACTTTGACAGGGTTGAATCCATCAACTTCAAAGTGGTTTTGAAGCTGACACCTTGATAGGGTTTAATCCATCAACTTCAATATGGTTTTGAAGCTGACACTTTGATAGGGTTTAATCCATCAACTTCAATGTGGTTTTGAAGCTGACACTTTGACAGGGTTTAATCCATCAACTTCAATGTGGTTTTGTAGCTGACACCTTGATAGGGTTTAATCCATCAACTTCAATGTGGTTTTGAAGCCGACACCTTGCTAGGGATTAATCCATCAACTTCAATGTGGTTTTGAAGATGACACTCGGATAGCGTTGAATCCATCAACTTCAATGTGGTTTTGAAGCTGACATCTTTATAGGGTTTAATCCATCAACTTCAATGTGGTTTTGAAGCTGACACTTTGACAGGGTTTAATCCATCAACTTCAATGTGGTTTTGAAGCTGACTCTTTCATATGGTTTAATCCATCAATTTCAATGTGGTTTTGAAGCTGACACTTTGACAGGGTTTAATCCATCAACTTCAATGTGGTTTTGAAGCTGACTCTTTGATATGGTTTAATCCATCAATTTCAATGTGGTTTTGAAGCTGACACTTTGATAGGGTTTAATCCATCAACTTCAATGTGGTTTTGAAGCTGACACTCTGATAGGGTTGAATCCATCAACTTCAATGTGGTTTTGAAGCTGACACCCTGATAGGGTTTAATCCATCAACTTCAATGTGGTTTTGAAGCCGACACCTTGATAGGGTTTAATCCATCAACTTCAATGTGGTTTTGAAGCTGACTATTTGATATGGTTTAATCCATCAATTTCAATGTGGTTTTGAAGCTGACACTTTGACAGGGTTTAATCCATCAACTTCAATGTGGTTTTGAAGCTGACTCTTTGATATGGTTTAATCCATCAATTTCAATGTGGTTTTGAAGCTGACACTTTGATAGGGTTTAATCCATCAACTTCAATGTGGTTTTGAAGCTGACTCTTTGATAAGGTTTAATCCATCAATTTCAATGTGGTTTTGAAGCTGACACTTTGACAGGGTTTAATCCATCAACTTCAATGTGGTTTTGAAGCTGACTCTTTGATATGGTTTAATCCATCAATTTCAATGTGGTTTTGAAGCTGACACTTTGATAGGGTTTAATCCATCAACTTCAATGTGGTTTTGAAGCTGACACTTTGACAGGATTTAATCCATCAACTTCAATGTGGTTTTGAAGCTGACTCTTTGATATGGTTTAATCCATCAATTTCAATGTGGTTATGAAGCTGACACTCTGATAGGGTTGAATCCATCATCTTCAATGTGGTTTTGAAGCTGACATCTTTATAGGGTTTAATCCATCAACTTCAATGTGGTTTTGAAGCTGACACTTTGACAGGGTTTAATCCATCAACTTCAATGTGGTTTTGAAGCTGACTCTTTGATATGGTTTAATCCATCAATTTCAATGTGGTTTTGAAGCTGACACTTTGATAGGGTTTAATCCATCAACTTCAATGTGGTTTTGAAGCTAAGACTTTGACAGGGTTTAATCCATCAACTTCAATGTGGTTTTGAAGCTGACTCTTTGAAATGGTTTAATCCATCAATTTCAATGTGGTTTTGAAGCTAACACTCTGATAGGGTTGAATCCATCAACTTCAAAGTGGTTTTGAAGCTGACACCTTGATAGGGTTCAATCCATAAACTTCAATGTGGTTTTGAAGCTGACACTTTGATAGGGTTTAATCCATCAACATCAATGTGGTTTTGAAGCTGACACTTTGACAGGGTTTAATCCATCAACTTCAATGTGGTTTTGAAGCTGACACTTTGACAGGGTTGAATCCATCAACTTCAATGTGGTTTTGAAGCTGACACTTTGACAGGGTTGAATCCATCAACTTCAATGTGGTTTTGAAGCTGACACTTTGATAGGGTTTAATCCATCAACATCAATGTGGTTTTGAAGCTGACACTTTGACAGTGTTTAATCCATCAATTTCAATGTGGTTTTGAAGCTGACACCTTGATAGGGTTTAATCCATCAACTTCAATGTGGTTTTGAAGCTTACTCTTTGATAGGGTTGAATCCATCAATTTCAATGTGGTTTTGAAGCTGACACTTTGATAGGGTTTAATCCATCAACTTCAATGTGGTTTTGAAGCTGACACTTTGACAGGGTTTAATCCATCAACTTCAATGTGGTTTTGAAGCTGACTCTTTGATATGGTTTAATCCATCAATTTCAATGTGGTTTTGAAGCTGACACCTTGATAGGGTTTAATCCATCAACTTCAGTATGGTTTTGAAGCTGACACTTTGATAGGGTTTAATCCATCAACTTCAATGTGGTTTTGAAGCTGACACTTTGACAGGGTTGAATCCATCAACTTCAAAGTGGTTTTGAAGCTGACACCTTGATAGGGTTTTATTCCATCAACTTCAATATGGTTTTGAAGCTGACACTTTGATAGGGTTTAATCCATCAACTTCAATGTGGTTTTGAAGCTGACACTTTGACAGGGTTGAATCCATCAACTTCAAAGTGGTTTTGAAGCTGACACTTTGATAGGGTTGAATCCATCAACTTCAATGTGGTTTTGAAGCTGACACTTTGACAGGGTTTAATCCATCAACTTCAATGTGGTTTTGTAGCTGACACCTTGATAAGGTTTAATCCATCAACTTCAATGTGGTTTTGAAGCTGAAACCTTGATAGGGTATAATCAATCAACTTCAATGTGGTTTTGAAGCTGACACCTTGATACGGTTAAATCCATCAACTTCAATGTGGTTTTGAAGCTGACACTCTGATAGGGTTGAATCCATCAACTTCAATGTGGTTTTGAAGCTGACACTCTCATAGGGTTGAATCCATCAACTTCAATGTGGTTTTGAAGCTGACACCTTGATAGGGTTTAATCCATCAATTTCAATGTGGTTTTGAAGCTGACACTTTGATAGGGTTGAATCCATCTACTTCAATGTGGTTTTGAATCTGACACTTTGATAGGGTTGAATCCATCTACTTCTGTGTGGTTTTGAAGCTGACACTTTGATAGGGTTGAATTCATCAACTGCAATGTGTTTTTGAAGCTGACACCTTGATAGGGTTTAATCCATCAACTTCAATGTGGTTTTGAAGCTGACACTCAGATGAGGTTGAATCCATCAACTTCAATGTGGTTTTGAAGCTGACACCTTGATAGGGTTTAATCCACCAACTTCAATGTGGTTTTGAAGCTGACACTTTGATAGGGTTGAATCCATCTAATTCAATGTGGTTTTGAAGCTGACACCTTGATAGGGTTTAATCCATCAACTTCAATGTGGTTTTGAAGCTGACACTTTGATAGGGTTGAATCCATCAACTTCAATGTGGTTTTGAAGCTGACTCTTTGATATGGTTTAATCTATCAATTTCAATGTGGTTTTGAAGCTGACACTCTGATAGGGTTGAATCCATCAACTTTAATGTGGTTTTGAAGCTGACACCTTGATAGGGTTTAATCCATCAACTTTAATGTGGTTTTGAAGCTGACACCTTGATAGGGTTTAATCCATCAACTTCAATGTGGTTTAGATGCCGACACCTTGCTAGGGTTTAATCCATCAACTTCAATGTGGTTTTGAAGCTGACTCTTTGATATGGTTTAATCCATCAATTTCATTGTGGTTTTGAAGCTGACACTTTGACAGGGTTTAATCCATCAACTTCAATGTGGTTTTGAAGCTTACTCTTTGATATGGTTTAATCCATCAATTTCAATGTGGTTTTGAAGCTGACACCTTGCTAGGGTTTAATCCATCAACTTCAATGTGGTTTTGAAGATGACACTCGGATAGAGTTGATTCCATCAACTTCAATGTGGTTTTGAAGCTGACTCTTTGATATGGTTTAATCCATCAATTTCAATGTGGTTTTGAAGCTGACACTCTGATAGGGTTGAATCCATCACTTTCAATGTGGTTTTGAAGCTGACACCTTGATAGGGTTTAATCCATAAACTTCAATGTGGTTTTGAAGCTGACACCTTGATAGGGTTTAATCCATCAACTTCAATATGGTTTTGAAGCTGACACTTTGATAGGGTTTAATCCATCAACTTCAATGTGGTTTTGAAGCTGACACTTTTACAGGGTTGAATCCATCAACTTCAAAGTGGTTTTGAAGCTGACACCTTGATAAGGTTTAATCCATCAACTTCAATGTGGTTTTGATGCTGACACTTTGATAGGGTTTAATCCATCAACTTCAATGTGGTTTTGAAGCTGACACTTTGACAGGGTTTAATCCATCAACTTCAATGTGGTTTTGTAGCTGACACCTTGATAGGGTTTAATCCATCAACTTCAATGTGGTTTTGAAGCTGACACTCTGATAGGGTTGAATCCATCAACTTCAATGTGGTTTTGAAGCTGACACCTTGATAGGGTTTAATCCATCAACTTCAATGTGGTTTTGAAGCCGACACCTTGATAGGGTTTAATCCATCAACTTCAATGTGGTTTTGAAGCTGAAACCTTGATAGGGTATAATCAATCAACTTCAATGTGGTTTTGAAGCTGACACCTTGATACGGTTAAATCCATCAACTTCAATGTGGTTTTGAAGCTGACACTCTGATAGGGTTGAATCCATCAACTTCAATGTGGTTTTGAAGCTGACACTCTCATAGGGTTGAATCCATCAACTTCAATGTGGTTTTGAAGCTGACACCTTGATAGGGTTTAATCCATCAATTTCAATGTGGTTTTGAAGCTGACACTTTGATAGGGTTGAATCCATCTTCTTCAATGTGGTTTTGAATCTGACACTTTGATAGGGTTGAATCCATCTACTTCTGTGTGGTTTTGAAGCTGACACTTTGATAGGGTTTAATCCATCAACTTCAATGTGGTTTTGAAGCTGACAATTTGACAGGGTTTAATCCATCAACTTCAATGTGGTTTTGAAGATGACACTCGGATAGCGTTGAATCCATCAACTTCAATGTGGTTTTGAAGCTGACATCTTTATAGGGTTTAATCCATCAACTTCAATGTGGTTTTGAAGCTGACACTTTGACAGGGTTTAATCCATCAACTTCAATGTGGTTTTGAAGCTGACTCTTTGATATGGTTTAATCCATCAATTTCAATGTGGTTTTGAAGCTGACACTTTGACAGGGTTTAATCCATCAACTTCAATGTGGTTTTGAAGCTGACTCTTTGATATGGTTTAATCCATCAATTTCAATGTGGTTTTGAAGCTGACACTTTGATAGGGTTTAATCCATCAACTTCAATGTGGTTTTGAAGCTGACACTCTGATAGGGTTGAATCCATCAACTTCAATGTGGTTTTGAAGCTGACACCTTGATAGGGTTTAATCCATCAACTTCAATGTGGTTTTGAAGCCGACACCTTGATAGGGTTTAATCCATCAACTTCAATGTGGTTTTGAAGCTGAAACCTTGGTAGGGTTTAATCAATAGACTTCAATGTGGTTTTGAAGCTGACACTTTGATAGGGTTTAATCCATCAACTTCAATGTGGTTTTGAAGCTGACTCTTTGATATGGTTTAATCCATCAATTTCAATGTGGTTTTGAAGCTGACACTTTGACAGGGTTTAATCCATCAACTTCAATGTGGTTTTGAAGCTGACTCTTTGATATGGTTTAATCCATCAATTTCAATGTGGTTTTGAAGCTGACACTTTGATAGGGTTTAATCCATCAACTTCAATGTGGTTTTGAAGCTGACACTTTGACAGGGTTTAATCCATCAACTTCAATGTGGTTTTGAAGCTGACTCTTTGATATGGTTTAATCCATCAATTTCAATGTGGTTATGAAGCTGACACTCTGATAGGGTTGAATCCATCATCTTCAATGTGGTTTTGAAGCTGACATCTTTATAGGGTTTAATCCATCAACTTCAATGTGGTTTTGAAGCTGACACTTTGACAGGGTTTAATCCATCAACTTCAATGTGGTTTTGAAGCTGACTCTTTGATATGGTTTAATCCATCAATTTCAATGTGGTTTTGAAGCTGACACTTTGATAGGGTTTAATCCATCAACTTCAATGTGGTTTTGAAGCTAAGACTTTGACAGGGTTTAATCCATCAATTTCAATGTGGTTTTGAAGCTGACACTTTGATAGGGTTTAATCCATCAACTTCAATGTGGTTTTGAAGCTGACACTTTGACAGGGTTTAATCCATCAACTTCAATGTGGTTTTGAAGCTGACTCTTTGATATGGTTTAATCCATCAATTTCAATGTGGTTTTGAAGCTGACACTTTGATAGGGTTTAATCCATCAACTTCAATGTGGTTTTGAAGCTAAGACTTTGACAGGGTTTAATCCATCAACTTCAATGTGGTTTTGAAGCTGACTCTTTGAAATGGTTTAATCCATCAATTTCAATGTGGTTTTGAAGCTAACACTCTGATAGGGTTGAATCCATCAACTTCAAAGTGGTTTTGAAGCTGACACCTTGATAGGGTTTAATCCATCAACTTCAATGTGGTTTTGAAGCTGACACTTTGATAGGGTTTAATCCATCAACATCAATGTGGTTTTGAAGCTGACACTTTGACAGGGTTTAATCCATCAACTTCAATGTGGTTTTGAAGCTGACACTTTGACAGGGTTGAATCCATCAACTTCAATGTGGTTTTGAAGCTGACACTTTGACAGGGTTGAATCCATCAACTTCAATGTGGTTTTGAAGCTTACACTTTGATAGGGTTTAATCCATCAACTTCAATGTGGTTTTGAAGCTGACACTTTGACAGTGTTTAATCCATCAATTTCAATGTGGTTTTGAAGCTGACACCTTGATAGGGTTTAATCCATCAACTTCAATGTGGTTTTGAAGCTTACTCTTTGATAGGGTTGAATCCATCAATTTCAATGTGGTTTTGAAGCTGACACTTTGATAGGGTTTAATCCATCAACTTCAATGTGGTTTTGAAGCTGACACTTTGACAGGGTTTAATCCATCAACTTCAATGTGGTTTTGAAGCTGACTCTTTGATATGGTTTAATCCATCAATTTCAATGTGGTTTTGAAGCTGACACCTTGATAGGGTTTAATCCATCAACTTCAATATGGTTTTGAAGCTGACACTTTGATAGGGTTTAATCCATCAACTTCAATGTGGTTTTGAAGCTGACACTTTGACAGGGTTGAATCCATCAACTTCAAAGTGGTTTTGAAGCTGACACCTTGATAGGGTTTAATCCATCAACTTCAATATGGTTTTGAAGCTGACACTTTGATAGGGTTTAATCCATCAACTTCAATGTGGTTTTGAAGCTGACACTTTGACAGGGTTGAATCCATCAACTTCAAAGTGGTTTTGAAGCTGACACTTTGATAGGGTTGAATCCATCAACTTCAATGTGGTTTTGAAGCTGACACTTTGACAGGGTTTAATCCATCAACTTCAATGTGGTTTTGTAGCTGACACCTTGATAGGGTTTAATCCATCAACTTCAATGTGGTTTTGAAGCTGAAACCTTGATAGGGTATAATCAATCAACTTCAATGTGGTTTTGAAGCTGACACCTTGATACGGTTAAATCCATCAACTTCAATGTGGTTTTGAAGCTGACACTCTGATAGGGTTGAATCCATCAACTTTAATGTGGTTTTGAAGCTGACACCTTGATAGGGTTTAATCCATCAACTTTAATGTGGTATTGAAGCTGACACCTTGATAGGGTTTAATCCATCAACTTCAAAGTGGTTTAGAAGCCGACACCTTGCTAGGGTTTAATCCATCAACTTCAATGTGGTTTTGAAGCTGACTCTTTGATATGGTTTAATCCATCAATTTCATTGTGGTTTTGAAGCTGACACTTTGACAGGGTTTAATCCATCAACTTCAATGTGGTTTTGAAGCTTACTCTTTGATATGGTTTAATCCATCAATTTCAATGTGGTTTTGAAGCTGACACCTTGCTAGGGTTTAATCCATCAACTTCAATGTGGTTTTGAAGATGACACTCGGATAGCGTTGATTCCATCAACTTCAATGTGGTTTTGAAGCTGACACCTTGATAGGGTTTAATCCATAAACTTCAATGTGGTTTTGAAGCTGACACCTTGATTGGGTTTAATCCATCAACTTCAATATGGTTTTGAAGCTGACACTTTGATAGGGTTTAATCCATCAACTTCAATGTGGTTTTGAAGCTGACACTTTTACAGGGTTGAATCCATCAACTTCAAAGTGGTTTTGAAGCTGACACCTTGATAAGGTTTAATCCATCAACTTCAATGTGGTTTTGATGCTGACACTTTGATAGGGTTTAATCCATCAACTTCAATGTGGTTTTGAAGCTGACACTTTGACAGGGTTTAATCCATCAACTTCAATGTGGTTTTGTAGCTGACACCTTGATAGGGTTTAATCCATCAACTTCAATGTGGTTTTGAAGCTGACACTCTGATAGGGTTGAATCCATCAACTTCAATGTGGTTTTGAAGCTGACACCTTGATAGGGTTTAATCCATCAACTTCAATGTGGTTTTGAAGCCGACACCTTGATAGGGTTTAATCCATCAACTTCAATGTGGTTTTGAAGCTGAAACCTTGATAGGGTATAATCAATCAACTTCAATGTGGTTTTGAAGCTGACACCTTGATACGGTTAAATCCATCAACTTCAATGTGGTTTTGAAGCTGACACTCTGATAGGGTTGAATCCATCAACTTCAATGTGGTTTTGAAGCTGACACTCTCAGAGGGTTGAATCCATCAACTTCAATGTGGTTTTGAAGCTGACACCTTGATAGGGTTTAATCCATCAATTTCAATGTGGTTTTGAAGCTGACACTTTGATAGGGTTGAATCCATCTACTTCAATGTGGTTTTGAATCTGACACTTTGATAGGGTTGAATCCATCTACTTCTGTGTGGTTTTGAAGCTGACACTTTGATAGGGTTGAATTCATCAACTGCAATGTGGTTTTGAAGCTGACACCTTGATAGGGTTTAATCCACCAACTTCAATGTGGTTTTGAAGCTGACACTTTGATAGGGTTGAATCCATCTACTTCAATGTGGTTTTGAATCTGACACTTTGATAGGGTTGTATCCATCAACTTCAATGTGGTTTTGAAGCTGACTCTTTGATATGGTTTAATCTATAAATTTCAATGTGGTTTTGAAGCTGACACTCTGATAGGGTTGAATCCATCAACTTTAATGTGGTTTTGAAGCTGACACCTTGATAGGGTTTAATCCATCAACTTTAATGTGGTTTTGAAGCTGACACCTTGATAGGGTTTAATCCATCAACTTCAATGTGGTTTTGAAGCCGACACCTTGCTAGGGTTTAATCCATCAACTTCAATGTGGTTTTGAAGATGACACTCGGATAGCGTTGAATCCATCAACTTCAATGTGGTTTTGAAGCTGACATCTTTATAGGGTTTAATCCATCAACTTCAATGTGGTTTTGAAGCTGACACTTTGACAGGGTTTAATCCATCAACTTCAATGTGGTTTTGAAGCTTACTCTTTCATATGGTTTAATCCATCAATTTCAATGTGGTTTTGAAGCTGACACTTTGACAGGGTTTAATCCATCAACTTCAATGTGGTTTTGAAGCTGACTCTTTGATATGGTTTAATCCATCAATTTCAATGTGGTTTTGAAGCTGACACTTTGATAGGGTTTAATCCATCAACTTCAATGTGGTTTTGAAGCTGACACTCTGATAGGGTTGAATCCATCAACTTCAATGTGGTTTTGAAGCTGACACCCTGATAGGGTTTAATCCATCAACTTCAATGTGGTTTTGAAGCTGACTATTTGATATGGTTTAATCCATCAATTTCAATGTGGTTTTGAAGCTGACACTTTGACAGGGTTTAATCCATCAACTTCAATGTGGTTTTGAAGCTGACTCTTTGATATGGTTTAATCCATCAATTTCAATGTGGTTTTGAAGCTGACACTTTGATAGGGTTTAATCCATCAACTTCAATGTGGTTTTGAAGCTGACTCTTTGATATGGTTTAATCCATCAATTTCAATGTGGTTTTGAAGCTGACACTTTGACAGGGTTTAATCCATCAACTTCAATGTGGTTTTGAAGCTGACTCTTTGATATGGTTTAATCCATCAATTTCAATGTGGTTTTGAAGCTGACACTTTGATAGGGTTTAATCCATCAACTTCAATGTGGTTTTGAAGCTGACACTTTGACAGGATTTAATCCATCATCTTCAATGTGGTTTTGAAGCTGACTCTTTGATATGGTTTAATCCATCAATTTCAATGTGGTTATGAAGCTGACACTCTGATAGGGTTGAATCCATCATCTTCAATGTGGTTTTGAAGCTGACATCTTTATAGGGTTTAATCCATCAACTTCAATGTGGTTTTGAAGCTGACACTTTGACAGGGTTTAATCCATCAACTTCAATGTGGTTTTGAAGCTGACTCTTTGATATGGTTTAATCCATCAATTTCAATGTGGTTTTGAAGCTGACACTTTGATAGGGTTTAATCCATCAACTTCAATGTGGTTTTGAAGCTAAGACTTTGACAGGGTTTAATCCATCAACTTCAATGTGGTTTTGAAGCTGACTCTTTGAAATGGTTTAATCCATCAATTTCAATGTGGTTTTGAAGCTAACACTCTGATAGGGTTGAATCCATCAACTTCAAAGTGGTTTTGAAGCTGACACCTTGATAGGGTTCAATCCATAAACTTCAATGTGGTTTTGAAGCTGACACTTTGATAGGGTTTAATCCATCAACATCAATGTGGTTTTGAAGCTGACACTTTGACAGGGTTTAATCCATCAACTTCAATGTGGTTTTGAAGCTGACACTTTGACAGGGTTGAATCCATCAACTTCAATGTGGTTTTGAAGCTGACACTTTGACAGGGTTGAATCCATCAACTTCAATGTGGTTTTGAAGCTGACACTTTGATAGGGTTTAATCCATCAACATCAATGTGGTTTTGAAGCTGACACTTTGACAGTGTTTAATCCATCAATTTCAATGTGGTTTTGAAGCTGACACCTTCATAGGGTTTAATCCATCAACTTCAATGTGGTTTTGAAGCTTACTCTTTGATAGGGTTGAATCCATCAATTTCAATGTGGTTTTGAAGCTGACACTTTGATAGGGTTTAATCCATCAACTTCAATGTGGTTTTGAAGCTGACACTTTGACAGGGTTTAATCCATCAACTTCAATGTGGTTTTGAAGCTGACTCTTTGATATGGTTTAATCCATCAATTTCAATGTGGTTTTGAAGCTGACACCTTGATAGGGTTTAATCCATTAACTTCAATATGGTTTTGAAGCTGACACTTTGATAGGGTTTAATCCATCAACTTCAATGTGGTTTTGAAGCTGACACTTTGACAGGGTTGAATCCATCAACTTCAAAGTGGTTTTGAAGCTGACACCTTGATAGGGTTTAATCCATCAACTTCAATATGGTTTTGAAGCTGACACTTTGATAGGGTTTAATCCATCAACTTCAATGTGGTTTTGAAGCTGACACTTTGACAGGGTTGAATCCATCAACTTCAAAGTGGTTTTGAAGCTGACACTTTGATAGGGTTGAATCCATCAACTTCAATGTGGTTTTGAAGCTGACACTTTGATAGGGTTGAATTCATCAACTGCAATGTGTTTTTGAAGCTGACACCTTGATAGGGTTTAATCCATCAACTTCAATGTGGTTTTGAAGCTGACACTCAGATGAGGTTGAATCCATCAACTTCAATGTGGTTTTGAAGCTGACACCTTGATAGGGTTTAATCCACCAACTTCAATGTGGTTTTGAAGCTGACACTTTGATAGGGTTGAATCCATCTAATTCAATGTGGTTTTGAAGCTGACACCTTGATAGGGTTTAATCCATCAACTTCAATGTGGTTTTGAAGCTGACACTTTGATAGGGTTGAATCCATCAACTTCAATGTGGTTTTGAAGCTGACTCTTTGATATGGTTTAATCTATCAATTTCAATGTGGTTTTGAAGCTGACACTCTGATAGGGTTGAATCCATCAACTTTAATGTGGTTTTGAAGCTGACACCTTGATAGGGTTTAATCCATCAACTTTAATGTGGTTTTGAAGCTGACACCTTGATAGGGTTTAATCCATCAACTTCAATGTGGTTTAGAAGCCGACACCTTGCTAGGGTTTAATCCATCAACTTCAATGTGGTTTTGAAGCTGACTCTTTGATATGGTTTAATCCATCAATTTCATTGTGGTTTTGAAGCTGACACTTTGACAGGGTTTAATCCATCAACTTCAATGTGGTTTTGAAGCTTACTCTTTGATATGGTTTAATCCATCAATTTCAATGTGGTTTTGAAGCTGACACCTTGCTAGGGTTTAATCCATCAACTTCAATGTGGTTTTGAAGATGACACTCGGATAGCGTTGATTCCATCAACTTCAATGTGGTTTTGAAGCTGACTCTTTGATATGGTTTAATCCATCAATTTCAATGTGGTTTTGAAGCTGACACTCTGATAGGGTTGAATCCATCACTTTCAATGTGGTTTTGAAGCTGACACCTTGATAGGGTTTAATCCATAAACTTCAATGTGGTTTTGAAGCTGACACCTTGATAGGGTTTAATCCATCAACTTCAATATGGTTTTGAAGCTGACACTTTGATAGGGTTTAATCCATCAACTTCAATGTGGTTTTGAAGCTGACACTTTTACAGGGTTGAATCCATCAACTTCAAAGTGGTTTTGAAGCTGACACCTTGATAAGGTTTAATCCATCAACTTCAATGTGGTTTTGATGCTGACACTTTGATAGGGTTTAATCCATCAACTTCAATGTGGTTTTGAAGCTGACACTTTGACAGGGTTTAATCCATCAACTTCAATGTGGTTTTGTAGCTGACACCTTGATAGGGTTTAATCCATCAACTTCAATGTGGTTTTGAAGCTGACACCTTGATAGGGTTTAATCCATCAACTTCAATGTGGTTTTGAAGCTGACACCTTGATAGGGTTTAATCCACCAACTTCAATGTGGTTTTGAAGCTGACACTCTCATAGGGTTGAATCCATCAACTTCAATGTGGTTTTGAAGCTGACACTTTGATAGGGTTGAATCCATCAACTTCAATGTGGTTTTGAAGCTGACTCTTTGATATGGTTTAATTCATCAATTTCAATGTGGTTTTTGAAGCTGACACTTTGATAGGGTTTAATCCATCAACTTCAATGTGGTTTTGAAGCTGACACTTTGATTGGGTTTAATCCATCAACTTCAATGTGGTTTTGAAGCTGACACTTTGACAGGGTTTAATCCATCAATTTCAATGTGGTTTTGAAGCTGACACCTTGATAGGTTTTAATCCATCAACTTCAATGTGGTTTTGAAGCTTACTCTTTTATAGGGTTGAATCCATCAATTTCAATGTGGTTTTGAAGCTGACACTTTGATAGGGTTTTATCCATCAACTTCAATGTGGTTTTGAAGCTGACTCTTTGATATGGTTTAATCCATCAATTTCAATGTGGTTTTGAAGCTGACACTTTGACAGGGTTTAAATCCATCAACTTCAATGTGGTTTTGAAGCTGACTCTTTGATATGGTTTAATCCATCAATTTCAATGTGGTTTTGAAGCTGACACTTTGATAGGGTTTAATCCATCAACTTCAATGTGGTTTTGAAGCTGACACTTTGACAGGGTTTAATCCATCAACTTCAATGTGGTTTTGAAGCTGACTCTTTGATATGGTTTAATCCATCAATTTCAATGTGGTTTTGAAGCTGACACCTTGATAGGGTTTAATCCATCAACTTCAATATGGTTTTGAAGCTGACACTTTGATAGGGTTTAATCCATCAACTTAAATGTGGTTTTGAAGCTGACACTTTGACAGGGTTGAATCCATCAACTTCAAAGTGGTTTTGAAGCTGACACCTTGATAGGGTTTTAATCCATCAACTTCAATATGGTTTTGAAGCTGACACTTTGATAGGGTTTAATCCATCAACTTCATGTGGTTTTGAAGCTGACACTTTGACAGGGTTTAATCCATCAACTTCAATGTGGTTTTGTAGCTGACACCTTGATAGGGTTTAATCCATCAACTTCAATGTGGTTTTGAAGCCGACACCTTGCTAGGGTTTAATCCATCAACTTCAATGTGGTTTTGAAGATGACACTCGGATAGCGTTGAATCCATCAACTTCAATGTGGTTTTGAAGCTGACATCTTTATAGGGTTTAATCCATCAACTTCAATGTGGTTTTGAAGCTGACACTTTGACAGGGTTTAATCCATCAACTTCAATGTGGTTTTGAAGCTGACTCTTTCATATGGTTTAATCCATCAATTTCAATGTGGTTTTGAAGCTGACACTTTGACAGGGTTTAATCCATCAACTTCAATGTGGTTTTGAAGCTGACTCTTTGATATGGTTTAATCCATCAATTTCAATGTGGTTTTGAAGCTGACACTTTGATAGGGTTTAATCCATCAACTTCAATGTGGTTTTGAAGCTGACACTCTGATAGGGTTGAATCCATCAACTTCAATGTGGTTTTGAAGCTGACACCCTGATAGGGTTTAATCCATCAACTTCAATGTGGTTTTGAAGCCGACACCTTGATAGGGTTTAATCCATCAACTTCAATGTGGTTTTGAAGCTGACTATTTGATATGGTTTAATCCATCAATTTCAATGTGGTTTTGAAGCTGACACTTTGACAGGGTTTAATCCATCAACTTCAATGTGGTTTTGAAGCTGACTCTTTGATATGGTTTAATCCATCAATTTCAATGTGGTTTTGAAGCTGACACTTTGATAGGGTTTAATCCATCAACTTCAATGTGGTTTTGAAGCTGACTCTTTGATATGGTTTAATCCATCAATTTCAATGTGGTTTTGAAGCTGACACTTTGACAGGGTTTAATCCATCAACTTCAATGTGGTTTTGAAGCTGACTCTTTGATATGGTTTAATCCATCAATTTCAATGTGGTTTTGAAGCTGACACTTTGATAGGGTTTAATCCATCAACTTCAATGTGGTTTTGAAGCTGACACTTTGACAGGATTTAATCCATCAACTTCAATGTGGTTTTGAAGCTGACTCTTTGATATGGTTTAATCCATCAATTTCAATGTGGTTATGAAGCTGACACTCTGATAGGGTTGAATCCATCATCTTCAATGTGGTTTTGAAGCTGACATCTTTATAGGGTTTAATCCATCAACTTCAATGTGGTTTTGAAGCTATAATAATAATAATAATAATAATAAATATCTTTATTGTGACAAATTTTCAAACTATAACTATGGAAATACATGTAAGACTGTTTTGTGTACATTGGTTTATAAATTAGAAGAGTATATAATTTTATCAATGGAAATTAATATATAAACAGTAGGTAAAATAAATGTAAATAATAGAAATGTTAATGTAGTTATATGTTAAGGTTTATCATAGCCCGCCTCACTAGGCTTAGCCTGTGTTGAGGCAGCTATCCACCAAGTTTATTTATAGTACTATAACGTACCTACAATTATATAAAAATATGAACACTCAATAGTTAGGTAGCATCAATATCAATACATCATATACCAAGTTCGTTTATAGTCCTAATAATATACCTACAATTATATGAAAATACATACAATAATTAGGTTGCATCAATGACTGCGAATTTGGATGAGTGCACCGGTAAAGGCCCTATCATTACTTTTAATCCAAATTTTTACGCTATCTTTGAAATTTTTTTGTGAATGACATGTTTTTATTTTATCAGGAAGAATGTTATAAAGTCTAGTCGCAAGATATCTAAAATTTCGTTGTCCAAAAGTAGTGTGCGTTACAGGAATTTGAAGTAAGTCTTTGTTATTGCTTCGAGTACAGCGAGTATTAGATCTTTTTTCGTAGTATGTATGTTTATTTGTGTATAGGTGAGTGAGTATTGTTTTTGCGTATGTCTGCCGAACATCAAACACATTCATAATTTTAAAGATCAAGTTCGAGTCAGTAATTAGAGGAAGCCTAAGAATTATTTTTATAATAGTTTTCTGTGCCCTTATGATTGGGTCTAGTGCAGATGAAGTTCCACCTCCCCACGCTATGATACCATACTCAATAATAGATTGACAGAGTGCAAAATAAACCATTTTCAAGTGTTGTAAGTTAAGGAAGTTTCGTATCGTTCTGAAGAAGTGCATGGTTTTTCTTATTTTGTTTGCAATACTTTGAGTGTGAAGATTCCATTTGAAGTATGGATCAATGGTGAGGCCGAGGTACTTTATCTGAGCAGTGCGCTCAATGTAGGGACACTGACAACATTCTTCAGAATTCAAACATGTGTGTATTCTAATAGAGGCATCGTCATGAGGTTGACCTGTAATATTAATGCTTGATGTGATGTATTTGGTTTTCTCGGCATTCAGTGTGAGCGTATTAGTATCCAACCATTTTTTTACAATGCTTATGTCCGTTTCAGCTTTTTTGTAGACAGCTGGCCAAGTGTCAGCTTCAAACAGAAGAACAGTGTCATCGGCAAAACTAACTATTTTCCCCTGAATATTAATGTTACATAAGTCGTTAATATACACCAGGAACAAAATCGGTCCTAATATGCTTCCTTGTGGTATACCATAATTAGTTGAGCAGGTGTTGCTTAATGTGTTATTTATTTTAACTTGTTGCTTACGCCCATTAAGGTAGCTTTTAAAGAATTTAAGTTCGTTGTCCGCAATACCGATTTTTTCAAGTTTATTTGTTAATTTACTGTGCGATATGGTATCAAAGGCTTTAGATAGGTCTAAGAAGATTGAAATACATTTTTTGCTTTTATCAAGGTTTTTAACAATGAAATCAGTGACAGCAGCAATAGCGTCTGAGGTACTCTTGTTTTCTTGAAACCCGTATTGATTTTCTGAAATCAGTTTATGGCTCACGAGAAATTTTACCAACTGTGCATTGACAACCTTTTCAAATACTTTAGATAGACTAGTTAGTAGAGTTATTGGTCTGTAGTTGTTTATGTTTGTCTTGTTACCTGTTTTATGTATAGGAATAACAATACCTTGTTTCAGGTTTGAGGGGAAGTGGCCCTGAGTGATACTAGAGTTTATTAAGTGTTCTAGGGGCAATGCAATTTCCGTAGACAGCGTTTTTAAAATTTTGGTTGATAACCCATCAACTCCGGCACTAGACGTGTTTTTTAGGGAATTAATTATTTTTAGAATCTCTTCCCCAGACACTTTTTGAAAGTTAAATCTTCTTTGAGAAAATTGGAGTCCTATTTCAGAAGTTTGAGCATTCCCACAATTTGGTAGACGAGAAGCAAAATGTGACCCAATATTAATAAAAAAATTATTGATGTGATCCGCAACGAGCTTTGGGTTTTTTGAGGTATCAATAATTTCTCCATCAATGCAGAGTTTACTTATGTCTTGTTTGTCTTTAGTGTTTTGTGTATTTGTGGCTTCTCTTAAAATTTGCCATATTTTTTTGGGATCGTTGTTGCTTTCTTTGATTTTGACTCCGTAATAGATTTCTTTTGCCTTTCTGATGACGTCACCGCACGTATTTCTGTATCTTTTGTAGATGTTTATTGCTATTATGTCATATGGATTTTCTTTCACTTTTTTGTGTAGTGCGTTTCTTCTACGAATGCAGTTGATGATTGAATGACTTATCCATGATTTCAAGGGTTTAATTTTGTTTGGAATTTTTTTTGACAAAATTGTGGTATTATTACTTAATTCATTTTTCAGAAAGTCAACAAAATATATCCATGCATCATCTGAGTTTTTTATTTGGAAAAGCTCTTGCCAAGATTTATTTTTAATTGAGGCTTTTAAATTTTCAAAGTTAATATTATTGTATATAAGAGACTGATCTCGTCTATTTTTTGTGGTGTCGGATTGCAAAGTGAAGATTGTTGTGTAGTGATCTGTAATTGTTGATTTGTAAATGATGCTTTTGTTTTGTTTATTAGTTTTGACCATTATGTGATCAATACATGAAGTTGATTCATTGACTATTCTTGTTGGTGTATTGATGGTACTAATTAATCCATGGAATTCTAACATGTTTAGGTAGTCATGACATTGGTGATGTGAATTGTTTGGGAGTATGTTGATATTTAAATCTCCCATAATTATCAAATTTTTAGTATGGGAAAGATTGGATAATATGCTATTAAGACTATTTAGAAATGGTGTAATATTACGATTCGAAGGAGAGCGGTATATTGCTAGAATGCAAGTGTCATTATTGTATGTTATTTGCAAACAGTTCGCGCCAATAATGTCTATTTCCGTTACAATGGGGTTAAGATCATTTTTTGTGTATACCACGACTCCATCGTTCTGGCTATCATGTTTTGTCGAATTGAAGGAAGAGTAGTGATTTATTAATTTTGGAGTATAAATGTTTGACAACCAACATTCCGTGAGAATAATTATATCAAAGTCTATATTAAGGTGGTTAAGCTGTATCTGGAGTTCGTTAAAGTTTTTATTAATTGACCTAATATTTTGGTGCATAATTGTAGTGTTTTTTACCTCTGCTATAAGATATTTGCAAATTTTGGCATCTGAAGTAGTAAAAGGGTTGATTTGATCACCATGTTCTGCATACATGCGATTAAAGTTAATAGCCATTATAAAATTTATACTAAACAAAAAAAAGAATTGTTTAATTCCCTTGAATGAGAGCTCCACTAATCCGTGGCCAATCACTGGGGGTTTCAACCTTTCATTGCTAGTGCAGGAGTTCATTATTGTTACAGTGCGAAAATAAGCATAAAAGATATGACTCACCAATATTGGGGGAATCGACCCAGTGAATGACCGACCCAGTGAATGACCGGTAAAAGTGGGGCTCTCAATCAAAGAAACTAATCAATTTTTTTAAGATCATCAGAATGTTTGATGTAGTGTATTTGTCTGTCGCCGTCATTTTTCCTAATCATTATTTTACAGTCTTTGTACCAGACATATTTGAAGCCCATTTCTTTTGCCCTTGTTTTAGACCTCCACAGAAGATCTTTGAAATAGTGACCAAGGATTTCACCAACAAAAATCTTCTGGAATCCGTTTCCTTGTGCTGTAATTGTATTAAGTTGCCTTTTGTTCAGTAGAATTTGTCGTCTTTTTTGGGGGTTAGTAAATCTGACGTGGAGTTTTGGGGGGACTCCAGGTCGTCGGTCCGGAATTTTCTTGATGTCGAGGATGTCATCGCTTTTTAATTCGATTCCTGAGACTGCGGCAACCCGTTTAATCATTTCTGCAGGCTGCTCACCCTCTTTTACTTCGATCCCTGTAAATTCAAGGGTGTCTTCATGAGTTACTTGCTCCACTTCTGCCAGTCTGACTTCCAGGCTCTTTATTATTCTGTCCTTTTCCGTTAGCTCCTTTCTCATTAATTCAACTTCCGAAACCAGTTTGATAATGGTCTCCATCTTAAGATGAATGTCATCGTACTGACGGCTGATGAAGTCCCTTGTGTTTCTGGTTTCTTGATTTTCATCATCTATTTTCTTTATTATTGCTTGTTTAAATAATTCCAATTTTTTTTCCATTTTCATCTCAATTTTTTCCAGCAGATTGTCGAAGTTTAAAACGTGGGGCTCAGATGAAAGGTTAGCAGCTGTCGTTTGTCCTTTGCTTCTCAGATTTTTTTCTGAATTTGCCATTTTGGTAGACACTGTAGGTCAAACACTGCCTCTATTACCCTTTTGGTTGACTTGAGATGTACTGTTAATTTTTCGATTTTAAAATACTGATAATTATTTATTCACTGGTCAATCACTGACAAATCGAACACTGACTTAGTAAAACTAACAATTCTCATCGGATTTGACACATCCACGGGGAAATTTTCTCGCTGTACCAGATTGTTAACTATTTATTTCGGGAGCAGATCAAAACACAGCTGTCACTCGATTATAGGTATTGTTGTGACAGGGTTTAATCCATCAACTTCAATGTGGTTTTGAAGCTGACTCTTTGATATGGTTTAATCCATCAATTTCAATGTGGTTTTGAAGCTGACACTTTGATAGGGTTTAATCCATCAACTTCAATGTGGTTTTGAAGCTAAGACTTTGACAGGGTTTAATCCATCAACTTCAATGTGGTTTTGAAGCTGACTCTTTGAAATGGTTTAATCCATCAATTTCAATGTGGTTTTGAAGCTAACACTCTGATAGGGTTGAATCCATCAACTTCAAAGTGGTTTTGAAGCTGACACCTTGATAGGGTTCAATCCATAAACTTCAATGTGGTTTTGAAGCTGACACTTTGATAGGGTTTAATCCATCAACATCAATGTGGTTTTGAAGCTGACACTTTGACAGGGTTTAATCCATCAACTTCAATGTGGTTTTGAAGCTGACACTTTGACAGGGTTGAATCCATCAACTTCAATGTGGTTTTGAAGCTGACACTTTGACAGGGTTGAATCCATCAACTTCAATGTGGTTTTGAAGCTGACACTTTGATAGGGTTTAATCCATCAACATCAATGTGGTTTTGAAGCTGACACTTTGACAGTGTTTAATCCATCAATTTCAATGTGGTTTTGAAGCTGACACCTTGATAGGGTTTAATCCATCAACTTCAATGTGGTTTTGAAGCTTACTCTTTGATAGGGTTGAATCCATCAATTTCAATGTGGTTTTGAAGCTGACACTTTGATAGGGTTTAATCCATCAACTTCAATGTGGTTTTGAAGCTGACACTTTGACAGGGTTTAATCCATCAACTTCAATGTGGTTTTGAAGCTGACTCTTTGATATGGTTTAATCCATCAATTTCAATGTGGTTTTGAAGCTGACACCTTGATAGGGTTTAATCCATCAACTTCAATATGGTTTTGAAGCTGACACTTTGATAGAGTTTAATCCATCAACTTCAATGTGGTTTTGAAGCTGACACTTTGACAGGGTTGAATCCATCAACTTCAAAGTGGTTTTGAAGCTGACACCTTGATAGGGTTTAATCCATCAACTTCAATATGGTTTTGAAGCTGACACTTTGATAGGGTTTAATCCATCAACTTCAATGTGGTTTTGAAGCTGACACTTTGACAGGGTTGAATCCATCAACTTCAAAGTGGTTTTGAAGCTGACACTTTGATAGGGTTGAATCCATCAACTTCAATGTGGTTTTGAAGCTGACACTTTGACAGGGTTTAATCCATCAACTTCACTGTGGTTTTGTAGCTGACACCTTGATAAGGTTTAATCCATCAACTTCAATGTGGTTTTGAAGCTGAAACCTTGATAGGGTATAATCAATCAACTTCAATGTGGTTTTGAAGCTGACACCTTGATACGGTTAAATCCATCAACTTCAATGTGGTTTTGAAGCTGACACTCTGATAGGGTTGAATCCATCAACTTCAATGTGGTTTTGAAGCTGACACTCTCATAGGGTTGAATCCATCAACTTCAATGTGGTTTTGAAGCTGACACCTTGATAGGGTTTAATCCATCAATTTCAATGTGGTTTTGAAGCTGACACTTTGATAGGGTTGAATCCATCTACTTCAATGTGGTTTTGAATCTGAAACTTTGATAGGGTTGAATCCATCTACTTCTGTGTGGTTTTGAAGCTGACACTTTGATAGGGTTGAATTCATCAACTGCAATGTGTTTTTGAAGCTGACACCTTGATAGGGTTTAATCCATCAACTTCAATGTGGTTTTGAAGCTGACACTCAGATGAGGTTGAATCCATCAACTTCAATGTGGTTTTGAAGCTGACACCTTGATAGGGTTTAATCCACCAACTTCAATGTGGTTTTGAAGCTGACACTTTGATAGGGTTGAATCCATCTAATTCAATGTGGTTTTGAAGCTGACACCTTGATAGGGTTTAATCCATCAACTTCAATGTGGTTTTGAAGCTGACACTTTGATAGGGTTGAATCCATCAACTTCAATGTGGTTTTGAAGCTGACTCTTTGATATGGTTTAATCTATCAATTTCAATGTGGTTTTGAAGCTGACACTCTGATAGGGTTGAATCCATCAACTTTAATGTGGTTTTGAAGCTGACACCTTGATAGGGTTTAATCCATCAACTTTAATGTGGTTTTGAAGCTGACACCTTGATAGGGTTTAATCCATCAACTTCAATGTGGTTTAGAAGCCGACACCTTGCTAGGGTTTAATCCATCAACTTCAATGTGGTTTTGAAGCTGACTCTTTGATATGGTTTAATCCATCAATTTCATTGTGGTTTTGAAGCTGACACTTTGACAGGGTTTAATCCATCAACTTCAATGTGGTTTTGAAGCTTACTCTTTGATATGGTTTAATCCATCAATTTCAATGTGGTTTTGAAGCTGACACCTTGCTAGGGTTTAATCCATCAACTTCAATGTGGTTTTGAAGATTACACTCGGATAGCGTTGATTCCATCAACTTCAATGTGGTTTTGAAGCTGACTCTTTGATATGGTTTAATCCATCAATTTCAATGTGGTTTTGAAGCTGACACTCTGATAGGGTTGAATCCATCACTTTCAATATGGTTTTGAAGCTGACACCTTGATAGGGTTTAATCCATAAACTTCAATGTGGTTTTGAAGCTGACACCTTGATAGGGTTTAATCCATCAACTTCAATATGGTTTTGAAGCTGACACTTTGATAGGGTTTAATCCATCAACTTCAATGTGGTTTTGAAGCTGACACTTTTACAGGGTTGAATCCATCAACTTCAAAGTGGTTTTGAAGCTGACACCTTGATAAGGTTTAATCCATCAACTTCAATGTGGTTTTGATGCTGACACTTTGATAGGGTTTAATCCATCAACTTCAATGTGGTTTTGAAGCTGACACTTTGACAGGGTTTAATCCATCAACTTCAATGTGGTTTTGTAGCTGACACCTTGATAGGGTTTAATCCATCAACTTCAATGTGGTTTTGAAGCTGACACTCTGATAGGGTTGAATCCATCAACTTCAATGTGGTTTTGAAGCTGACACCTTGATAGGGTTTAATCCATCAACTTCAATGTGGTTTTGAAGCCGACACCTTGATAGGGTTTAATCCATCAACTTCAATGTGGTTTTGAAGCTGAAACCTTGATAGGGTATAATCAATCAACTTCAATGTGGTTTTGAAGCTGACACCTTGATACGGTTAAATCCATCAACTTCAATGTGGTTTTGAAGCTGACACTCTGATAGGGTTGAATCCATCAACTTCAATGTGGTTTTGAAGCTGACACTCTCATAGGGTTGAATCCATCAACTTCAATGTGGTTTTGAAGCTGACACCTTGATAGGGTTTAATCCATCAATTTCAATGTGGTTTTGAAGCTGACACTTTGATAGGGTTGAATCCATCTTCTTCAATGTGGTTTTGAATCTGACACTTTGATAGGGTTGAATCCATCTACTTCTGTGTGGTTTTGAAGCTGACACTTTGATAGGGTTTAATCCATCAACTTCAATGTGGTTTTGAAGCTGACAATTTGACAGGGTTTAATCCATCAACTTCAATGTGGTTTTGAAGATGACACTCGGATAGCGTTGAATCCATCAACTTCAATGTGGTTTTGAAGCTGACATCTTTATAGGGTTAAATCCATCAACTTCAATGTGGTTTTGAAGCTGACACTTTGACAGGGTTTAATCCATCAACTTCAATGTGGTTTTGAAGCTGACTCTTTGATATGGTTTAATCCATCTATTTAATGTGGTTTTGAAGCTGACACTTTGACAGGGTTTAATCCATCAACTTCAATGTGGTTTTGAAGCTGACTCTTTGATATGGTTTAATCCATCAATTTCAATGTGGTTTTGAAGCTGACACTTTGATAGGGTTTAATCCATCAACTTCAATGTGGTTTTGAAGCTGACACTCTGATAGGGTTGAATCCATCAACTTCAATGTGGTTTTGAAGCTGACACCTTGATAGGGTTTAATCCATCAACTTCAATGTGGTTTTGAAGCCGACACCTTGATAGGGTTTAATCCATCAACTTCAATGTGGTTTTGAAGCTGAAACCTTGATAGGGTTTAATCAATAGACTTCAATGTGGTTTTGAAGCTGACACTTTGATAGGGTTTAATCCATCAACTTCAATGTGGTTTTGAAACTGACTCTTTGATATGGTTTAATCCATCAATTTCAATGTGGTTTTGAAGCTGACACTTTGACAGGGTTTAATCCATCAACTTCAATGTGGTTTTGAAGCTGACTCTTTGATATGGTTTAATCCATCAATTTCAATGTGGTTTTGAAGCTGACACTTTGATAGGGTTTAATCCATCAACTTCAATGTGGTTTTGAAGCTGACACTTTGACAGGGTTTAATCCATCAACTTCAATGTGGTTTTGAAGCTGACTCTTTGATATGGTTTAATCCATCAATTTCAATGTGGTTATGAAGCTGACACTCTGATAGGGTTGAATCCATCATCTTCAATGTGGTTTTGAAGCTGACATCTTTATAGGGTTTAATCCATCAACTTCAATGTGGTTTTGAAGCTGACACTTTGACAGGGTTTAATCCATCAACTTCAATGTGGTTTTGAAGCTGACTCTTTGATATGGTTTAATCCATCAATTTCAATGTGGTTTTGAAGCTGACACTTTGATAGGGTTTAATCCATCAACTTCAATGTGGTTTTGAAGCTAAGACTTTGACAGGGTTTAATCCATCAACTTCAATGTGGTTTTGAAGCTGACACTTTGATAGGGTTTAATCCATCAACTTCAATGTGGTTTTGAAGCTGACTCTTTGATATGGTTTAATCCATCAATTTCAATGTGGTTTTGAAGCTGACACTTTGATAGGGTTTAATCCATCAACTTCAATGTGGTTTTGAAGCTAAGACTTTGACAGGGTTTAATCCATCAATTTCAATGTGGTTTTGAAGCTGACACTTTGATAGGGTTTAATCCATCAACTTCAATGTGGTTTTGAAGCTGACACTTTGACAGGGTTTAATCCATCAACTTCAATGTGGTTTTGAAGCTGACTCTTTGATATGGTTTAATCCATCAATTTCAATGTGGTTATGAAGCTGACACTCTGATAGGGTTGAATCCATCATCTTCAATGTGGTTTTGAAGCTGACATCTTTATAGGGTTTAATCCATCAACTTCAATGTGGTTTTGAAGCTGACACTTTGACGGGTTTAATCCATCAACTTCAATGTGGTTTTGAAGCTGACTCTTTGATATGGTTTAATCCATCAATTTCAATGTGGTTTTGAAGCTGACACTTTGATAGGGTTTAATCCATCAACTTCAATGTGGTTTTGAAGCTAAGACTTTGACAGGGTTTAATCCATCAACTTCAATGTGGTTTTGAAGCTGACTCTTTGAAATGGTTTAATCCATCAATTTCAATGTGGTTTTGAAGCTAACACTCTGATAGGGTTGAATCCATCAACTTCAAAGTGGTTTTGAAGCTGACTCTTTGATATGGTTTAATCCATTAATTTCAATGTGCTTTTGAAGCTGACACTCTGATAGGGTTGAATCCATCACTTTCAATGTGGTTTTGAAGCTGACACTTTGACAGGGTTTAATCCATCAACTTCAATGTGGTTTTGAAGCTGACACTTTGACAGGGTTTAATCCATCAACTTCAATGTGGTTTTGAAGCTGACTCTTTGATATGGTTTAATTCATCAATTTCAATGTGGTTTTGAAGCTGACACTTTGATAGGGTTTAATCCATCAACTTCAATGTGGTTTTGAAGCTGACACTTTGACAGGGTTTAATCCATCAACTTCAATGTGGTTTTGAAGCTGACTCTTTGATATGGTTTAATCCATTAATTTCAATGTGCTTTTGAAGCTGACACTCTGATAGGGTTGAATCCATCACTTTCAATGTGGTTTTGAAGCTGACACCTTGATAGGGTTTAATCCATCAACTTCAATGTGGTTTTGAAGCTGACACTTTGACAGGGTTGAATCCATCAACTTCAAAGTGGTTTTGAAGCTGACACCTTGATAGGGTTTAATCCATCAACTTCAATGTGGTTTTGAAGCTGACACTTTGATAGGGTTTAATCCATCAACTTCAATGTGGTTTTGAAGCTGACACTTTGACAGGGTTTAATCCATCAACTTCAATGTGATTTTGTAGCTGACACCTTGATAGGGTTTAATCCATCAACTTCAATGTGGTTTTGAAGCTGACACTCTGATAGGGTTGAATCAATCAACTTCAATGTGGTTTTGAAGCTGACACCTTGATAGGGTTTAATCCATCAACTTCAATGTGGTTTTGAAGCCGACACCTTGATAGGGTTTAATCCATCAACTTCAATGTGGTTTTGAAGCTGAAACCTTGATAGGGTTTAATCAATCAACTTCAATGTGGTTTTGAATCTGACACCTTGATAGGGTTTAATCCATCAATTTCAATGTGGTTTTGAAGCTGACACTTTGATAGGGTTGAATCCATCTACTTCAATGTGGTTTTGAAGCTGACACTTTGATAGGGTTGAATCCATCTACTTCAATGTGGTTTTGAAGCTGACACTTTGATAGGGTTGAATCCATCTACTTCTGTGTGGTTTTGAAGCTGAAACTCTGATAGGGTTGAATCCATCTACTTCAATGTGGTTTTGAAGCTGACACTCTCATAGGGTTGAATCCATCAACTTCAATGTGGTTTTGAAGCTGACACTTTGATAGGGTTGAATCCATCTACTTCAATGTGGTTTTGAAGCTGACACCTTGATAGGGTTTAATCCACCAACTTCAATGTGGTTTTGAAGCTGACACTTTGATAGGGTTGAATCCATCTACTTCAATGTGGTTTTGAAGCTGACACCTTGATAGGGCTAAATCCATCAACTTCAATGTGGTTTTGAAGCTGACACTTTGATAGGGTTGAATCCATCAACTTTAATGTGGTTTTGAAGCTGACACCTTGATAGGTTTTAATCCATCAACTTTAATGTGGTTTTGAAGGTGACACCTTGATAGGGTTTAATCTATCAACTTCAATGTGGTTTTGAAGCCGACACCTTGCTAGGGTTTAATCCATCAACTTCAATGTGGTTTTGAAGATGACACTCGGATAGCGTTGAATCCATCAACTTCAATGTGGTTTTGAAGCTGACATCTTTATAGGGTTTAATCCATCAACTTCAATGTGCTCTGATAGGGTTGAATCCATCATCTTCAATGTGGTTTTGAAGCTGACACCTTGATAGGGTTTAATCCACCAACTTCAATGTGGTTTTGAAGCTGACACTTTGATAGGGTTGAATCCATCTACTTCAATGTGGTTTTGAAGCTGACACCTTGATAAGGTTTAATCCATCAACTTCAATGTGGTTTTCAAGCTGACACTTTGATAGGGTTGAATCCATCAACTTCAATTTGGTTTTGAAGCTGACTCTTTGATATGGTTTAATCTATCAATTTCAATGTGGTTTTGAAGCTGACACTCTGATAGGGTTAAATCCATCAACTTCAATGTGGTTTTGAAGCTGACATCTTTATAGGGTTTAATCCATCAACTTCAATGTGCTCTGATAGGGTTGAATCCATCAACTTCAATGTGGTTTTGAAGCTGACACTTTGACAGGGTTGAATCCATCAACTTCAAAGTGGTTTTGAAGCTGACACCTTGATAGGGTTTAATCCATCAACTTTAATGTGGTTTTGAAGCTGACACTTTGATAGGGTTTAATCCATCAACTTCAATGTGGTTTTGAAACTGACACTTTGACAGGGTTTGATCCATCAACTTCAATGTGGTTTTGTAGCTGACACCTTGATAGCGTTTTATCCATCAACTTCAATGTGGTTTTGAAGCTGACACTCTGATGGGGTTGAATCCATCAACTTCAATGTGGTTTTGAAGCTGACACCTTGATAGGGTTTAATCCATCAACTTCAATGTGGTTTTGAAGCCGACACCTTGATAGGGTTTAATCCATCAACTTCAATGTGGTTTTGAAGCTGAAACCTTGATAGGGTTAAATCAATCAACTTCAATGTGGTTTTGAAGCTGAAACCTTGATAGGGAAATCCATCAACTTCAATGTGGTTTTGAAGCTGACACTCTGATAGGGTTGAATCCATCAACTTTAATGTGGTTTTGACGCTGACACCTTGATCGGGTTTAATCCATCAACTTTAATGTGGTTTTGAAGCTGACACCTTGATAGGGTTTAATCCATCAACTTCAATGTGGTTTTGAAGCCGACACCTTGCTAGGGTTTAATCCATCAACTTCAATGTGGTTTTGAAGATGACACTCGGATAGCGTTGATTCCATCAACTTCAATGTGGTTTTGAAGCTGACATCTTTATAGGGTTTAATCCATCAACTTTAATGTGGTTTTGAAGCTGACACTTTGACAGGGTTTAATCCATCAACTTCAATGTGGTTTTGAAGCTGACTCTTTGATATGTTTTAATCCATCAATTTCAATGTGGTTTTGAAGCTGACCTTTTGATAGGGTTTAATCCATCAACTTCAATGTGGTTTTGAAGCTGACACTCTGATAGGGTTGAATCCATCAACTTTAATGTGGTTTTGAAGCTGACACCTTGATAGGGTTTAATCCATCAACTTTAATGTGGTTTTGAAGCTGACACCTTGATAGGGTTTAATCCATCAACTTCAATGTGGTTTAGAAGCCGACACCTTGCTAGGGTTTAATCCATCAACTTCAATGTGGTTTTGAAGCTGACTCTTTGATATGGTTTAATCCATCAATTTCATTGTGGTTTTGAAGCTGACACTTTGACAGGGTTTAATCCATCAACTTCAATGTGGTTTTGAAGCTTACTCTTTGATATGGTTTAATCCATCAATTTCAATGTGGTTTTGAAGCTGACACCTTGCTAGGGTTTAATCCATCAACTTCAATGTGGTTTTGAAGATGACACTCGGATAGCGTTGATTCCATCAACTTCAATGTGGTTTTGAAGCTGACTCTTTGATATGGTTTAATCCATCAATTTCAATGTGGTTTTGAAGCTGACACTCTGATAGGGTTGAATCCATCACTTTCAATGTGGTTTTGAAGCTGACACCTTGATAGGGTTTAATCCATAAACTTCAATGTGGTTTTGAAGCTGACACCTTGATAGGGTTTAATCCATCAACTTCAATATGGTTTTGAAGCTGACACTTTGATAGGGTTTAATCCATCAACTTCAATGTGGTTTTGAAGCTGACACTTTTACAGGGTTGAATCCATCAACTTCAAAGTGGTTTTGAAGCTGACACCTTGATAAGGTTTAATCCATCAACTTCAATGTGGTTTTGATGCTGACACTTTGATAGGGTTTAATCCATCAACTTCAATGTGGTTTTGAAGCTGACACTTTGACAGGGTTTAATCCATCAACTTCAATGTGGTTTTGTAGCTGACACCTTGATAGGGTTTAATCCATCAACTTCAATGTGGTTTTGAAGCTGACACTCTGATAGGGTTGAATCCATCAACTTCAATGTGGTTTTGAAGCTGACACCTTGATAGGGTTTAATCCATCAACTTCAATGTGGTTTTGAAGCCGACACCTTGATAGGGTTTAATCCATCAACTTCAATGTGGTTTTGAAGCTGAAACCTTGATAGGGTATAATCAATCAACTTCAATGTGGTTTTGAAGCTGACACCTTGATACGGTTAAATCCATCAACTTCAATGTGGTTTTGAAGCTGACACTCTGATAGGGTTGAATCCATCAACTTCAATGTGGTTTTGAAGCTGACACTCTCATAGGGTTGAATCCATCAACTTCAATGTGGTTTTGAAGCTGACACCTTGATAGGGTTTAATCCATCAATTTCAATGTGGTTTTGAAGCTGACACTTTGATAGGGTTGAATCCATCTACTTCAATGTGGTTTTGAATCTGACACTTTGATAGGGTTGAATCCATCTACTTCTGTGTGGTTTTGAAGCTGACACTTTGATAGGGTTGAATTCATCAACTGCAATGTGGTTTTGAAGCTGACACCTTTATAGGGTTTAATCCACCAACTTCAATGTGGTTTTGAAGCTGACACTTTGATAGGGTTGAATCCATCTACTTCAATGTGGTTTTGAATCTGACACTTTGATAGGGTTGTATCCATCAACTTCAATGTGGTTTTGAAGCTGACTCTTTGATATGGTTTAATCTATCAATTTCAATGTGGTTTTGAAGCTGACACTCTGATAGGGTTGAATCCATCAACTTTAATGTGGTTTTGAAGCTGACACCTTGATAGGGTTTAATCCATCAACTTTAATGTGGTTTTGAAGCTGACACCTTGATAGGGTTTAATCCATCAACTTCAATGTGGTTTTGAAGCCGACACCTTGCTAGGGTTTAATCCATCAACTTCAATGTGGTTTTGAAGATGACACTCGGATAGCGTTGAATCCATCAACTTCAATGTGGTTTTGAAGCTGACACCTTGATAGGGTTTAATCCATCAACTTCAATGTGGTTTTGAAGCTGACACCTTGATAGGGTTTAATCCACCAACTTCAATGTGGTTTTGAAGCTGACACTCTCATAGGGTTGAATCCATCAACTTCAATGTGGTTTTGAAGCTGACACTTTGATAGGGTTGAATCCATCAACTTCAATGTGGTTTTGAAGCTGACTCTTTGATATGGTTTTATCCATCAATTTCAATGTGGTTTTGAAGCTGACACTTTGACAGGGTTTAATCCATCAACTTCAATGTGGTTTTGAAGCTGACTCTTTGATATGGTTTAATTCATCAATTTCAATGTGGTTTTGAAGCTGACACTTTGATAGGGTTTAATCCATCAACTTCAATGTGGTTTTGAAGCTGACACTTTGACAGGGTTTAATCCATCAACTTCAATGTGGTTTTGAAGCTGACTCTTTGATATGGTTTAATCCATTAATTTCAATGTGCTTTTGAAGCTGACACTCTGATAGGGTTGAATCCATCACTTTCAATGTGGTTTTGAAGCTGACACCTTGATAGGGTTTAATCCATCAACTTCAATGTGGTTTTGAAGCTGACACCTTGAAAGGGTTTAATCCATCAACTTCAATATGGTTTTGAAGCTGACACTTTGATAGGGTTTAATCCATCAACTTCAATGTGGTTTTGAAGCTGACACTTTGACAGGGTTGAATCCATCAACTTCAAAGTGGTTTTGAAGCTGACACCTTGATAGGGTTTAATCCATCAACTTCAATGTGGTTTTGAAGCTGACACTTTGATAGGGTTTAATCCATCAACTTCAATGTGGTTTTGAAGCTGACACTTTGACAGGGTTTAATCCATCAACTTCAATGTGGTTTTGTAGCTGACACCTTGATAGGGTTTAATCCATCAACTTCAATGTGGTTTGGAAGCTGACACTCTGATAGGGTTGAATCAATCAACTTCAATGTGGTTTTGAAGCTGACACCTTGATAGGGTTTAATCCATCAACTTCAATGTGGTTTTGAAGCCGACACCTTGATAGGGTTTAATCCATCAACTTCAATGTGGTTTTGAAGCTGAAACCTTGATAGGGTTTAATCAATCAACTTCAATGTGGTTTTGAATCTGACACCTTGATAGGGTTTAATCCATCAACTTCAATGTGGTTTTGAAGCTGACACTTTGATAGGGTTGAATCCATCTACTTCAATGTGGTTTTGAAGCTGACACCTTGATAGGGTTTAATCCACCAACTTCAATGTGGTTTTGAAGCTGACACTTTGATAGGGTTGAATCCATCTACTTCAATGTGGTTTTGAAGCTGACACCTTGATAGGGCTAAATCCATCAACTTCAATGTGGTTTTGAAGCTGACACTTTGATAGGGTTGAATCCATCAACTTTAATGTGGTTTTGAAGCTGACACCTTGATAGGTTTTAATCCATCAACTTTAATGTGGTTTTGAAGGTGACACCTTGATAGGGTTTAATCTATCAACTTCAATGTGGTTTTGAAGCCGACACCTTGCTAGGGTTTAATCCATCAACTTCAATGTGGTTTTGAAGATGACACTCGGATAGCGTTGAATCCATCAACTTCAATGTGGTTTTGAAGCTGACATCTTTATAGGGTTTAATCCATCAACTTCAATGTGCTCTGATAGGGTTGAATCCATCATCTTCAATGTGGTTTTGAAGCTGACACCTTGATAGGGTTTAATCCACCAACTTCAATGTGGTTTTGAAGCTGACACTTTGATAGGGTTGAATCCATCTACTTCAATGTGGTTTTGAAGCTGACACCTTGATAAGGTTTAATCCATCAACTTCAATGTGGTTTTCAAGCTGACACTTTGATAGGGTTGAATCCATCAACTTCAATTTGGTTTTGAAGCTGACTCTTTGATATGGTTTAATCTATCAATTTCAATGTGGTTTTGAAGCTGACACTCTGATAGGGTTAAATCCATCAACTTCAATGTGGTTTTGATGCTGACATCTTTATAGGGTTTAATCCATCAACTTCAATGTGCTCTGATAGGGTTGAATCCATCAACTTCAATGTGGTTTTGAAGCTGACACTTTGACAGGGTTGAATCCATCAACTTCAAAGTGGTTTTGAAGCTGACACCTTGATAGGGTTTAATCCATCAACTTTAATGTGGTTTTGAAGCTGACACTTTGATAGGGTTTAATCCATCAACTTCAATGTGGTTTTGAAACTGACACTTTGACAGGGTTTGATCCATCAAATTCAATGTGGTTTTGTAGCTGACACCTTGATAGCGTTTAATCCATCAACTTCAATGTGGTTTTGAAGCTGACACTCTGATGGGGTTGAATCCATCAACTTCAATGTGGTTTTGAAGCTGACACCTTGATAGGGTTTAATCCATCAACTTCAATGTGGTTTTGAAGCCGACACCTTGATAGGGTTTAATCCATCAACTTCAATGTGGTTTTGAAGCTGAAACCTTGATAGGGTTAAATCAATCAACTTCAATGTGGTTTTGAAGCTGAAACCTTGATAGGGTTAAATCCATCAACTTCAATGTGGTTTTGAAGCTGACACTCTGATAGGGTTGAATCCATCAACTTTAATGTGGTTTTGACGCTGACACCTTGATCGGGTTTAATCCATCAACTTTAATGTGGTTTTGAAGCTGACACCTTGATAGGGTTTAATCCATCAACTTCAATGTGGTTTTGAAGCCGACACCTTGCTAGGGTTTAATCCATCAACTTCAATGTGGTTTTGAAGATGACACTCGGATAGCGTTGATTCCATCAACTTCAATGTGGTTTTGAAGCTGACATCTTTATAGGGTTTAATCCATCAACTTTAATGTGGTTTTGAAGCTGACACTTTGACAGGGTTTAATCCATCAACTTCAATGTGGTTTTGAAGCTGACTCTTTGATATGTTTTAATCCATCAATTTCAATGTGGTTTTGAAGCTGACCTTTTGATAGGGTTTAATCCATCAACTTCAATGTGGTTTTGAAGCTGACACTCTGATAGGGTTGAATCCATCAACGTTAATGTGGTTTTGAAGCTGACACCTTGATAGGGTTTAATCCATCAACTTTAATGTGGTTTTGAAGCTGACACCTTGATAGGGTTTAATCCATCAACTTCAATGTGGTTTAGAAGCCGACACCTTGCTAGGGTTTAATCCATCAACTTCAATGTGGTTTTGAAGCTGACTCTTTGATATGTTTTAATCCATCAATTTCAATGTGGTTTTGAAGCTGACCTTTTGATAGGGTTTAATCCATCAACTTCAATGTGGTTTTGAAGCTGACACTCTGATAGGGTTGAATCCATCAACTTTAATGTGGTTTTGAAGCTGACACCTTGATAGGGTTTAATCCATCAACTTTAATGTGGTTTTGAAGCTGACACCTTGATAGGGTTTAATCCATCAACTTCAATGTGGTTTAGAAGCCGACACCTTGCTAGGGTTTAATCCATCAACTTCAATGTGGTTTTGAAGCTGACTCTTTGATATGGTTTAATCCATCAATTTCATTGTGGTTTTGAAGCTGACACTTTGACAGGGTTTAATCCATCAACTTCAATGTGGTTTTGAAGCTTACTCTTTGATATGGTTTAATCCATCAATTTCAATGTGGTTTTGAAGCTGACACCTTGCTAGGGTTTAATCCATCAACTTCAATGTGGTTTTGAAGATGACACTCGGATAGCGTTGATTCCATCAACTTCAATGTGGTTTTGAAGCTGACTCTTTGATATGGTTTAATCCATCAATTTCAATGTGGTTTTGAAGCTGACACTCTGATAGGGTTGAATCCATCACTTTCAATGTGGTTTTGAAGCTGACACCTTGATAGGGTTTAATCCATAAACTTCAATGTGGTTTTGAAGCTGACACCTTGATAGGGTTTAATCCATCAACTTCAATATGGTTTTGAAGCTGACACTTTGATAGGGTTTAATCCATCAACTTCAATGTGGTTTTGAAGCTGACACTTTTACAGGGTTGAATCCATCAACTTCAAAGTGGTTTTGAAGCTGACACCTTGATAAGGTTTAATCCATCAACTTCAATTTGGTTTTGATGCTGACACTTTGATAGGGTTTAATCCATCAACTTCAATGTGGTTTTGAAGCTGACACTTTGACAGGGTTTAATCCATCAACTTCAATGTGGTTTTGTAGCTGACACCTTGATAGGGTTTAATCCATCAACTTCAATGTGGTTTTGAAGCTGACACTCTGATAGGGTTGAATCCATCAACTTCAATGTGGTTTTGAAGCTGACACCTTGATAGGGTTTAATCCATCAACTTCAATGTGGTTTTGAAGCCGACACCTTGATAGGGTTTAATCCATCAACTTCAATGTGGTTTTGAAGCTGAAACCTTGATAGGGTATAATCAATCAACTTCAATGTGGTTTTGAAGCTGACACCTTGATACGGTTAAATCCATCAACTTCAATGTGGTTTTGAAGCTGACACTCTGATAGGGTTGAATCCATCAACTTCAATGTGGTTTTGAAGCTGACACTCTCATAGGGTTGAATCCATCAACTTCAATGTGGTTTTGAAGCTGACACCTTGATAGGGTTTAATCCATCAATTTCAATGTGGTTTTGAAGCTGACACTTTGATAGGGTTGAATCCATCTACTTCAATGTGGTTTTGAATCTGACACTTTGATAGGGTTGAATCCATCTACTTCTGTGTGGTTTTGAAGCTGACACTTTGATAGGGTTGAATTCATCAACTGCAATGTGGTTTTGAAGCTGACACCTTTATAGGGTTTAATCCACCAACTTCAATGTGGTTTTGAAGCTGACACTTTGATAGGGTTGAATCCATCTACTTCAATGTGGTTTTGAATCTGACACTTTGATAGGGTTGTATCCATCAACTTCAATGTGGTTTTGAAGCTGACTCTTTGATATGGTTTAATCTATCAATTTCAATGTGGTTTTGAAGCTGACACTCTGATAGGGTTGAATCCATCAACTTTAATGTGGTTTTGAAGCTGACACCTTGATAGGGTTTAATCCATCAACTTTAATGTGGTTTTGAAGCTGACACCTTGATAGGGTTTAATCCATCAACTTCAATGTGGTTTTGAAGCCGACACCTTGCTAGGGTTTAATCCATCAACTTCAATGTGGTTTTGAAGATGACACTCGGATAGCGTTGAATCCATCAACTTCAATGTGGTTTTGAAGCTGACACCTTGATAGGGTTTAATCCATCAACTTCAATGTGGTTTTGAAGCTGACACCTTGATAGGGTTTAATCCACCAACTTCAATGTGGTTTTGAAGCTGACACTCTCATAGGGTTGAATCCATCAACTTCAATGTGGTTTTGAAGCTGACACTTTGATAGGGTTGAATCCATCAACTTCAATGTGGTTTTGAAGCTGACTCTTTGATATGGTTTTATCCATCAATTTCAATGTGGTTTTGAAGCTGACACTTTGACAGGGTTTAATCCATCAACTTCAATGTGGTTTTGAAGCTGACTCTTTGATATGGTTTAATTCATCAATTTCAATGTGGTTTTGAAGCTGACACTTTGACAGGGTTTAATCCATCAACTTCAATGTGGTTTTGAAGCTGACTCTTTGATATGGTTTAATCCATTAATTTCAATGTGCTTTTGAAGCTGACACTCTGATAGGGTTGAATCCATTACTTTCAATGTGGTTTTGAAGCTGACACCTTGATAGGGTTTAATCCATCAACTTCAATGTGGTTTTGAAGCTGACACCTTGAAAGGGTTTAATCCATCAACTTCAATATGGTTTTGAAGCTGACACTTTGATAGGGTTTAATCCATCAACTTCAATGTGGTTTTGAAGCTGACACTTTGACAGGGTTGAATCCATCAACTTCAAAGTGGTTTTGAAGCTGACACCTTGATAGGGTTTAATCCATCAACTTCAATGTGGTTTTGAAGCTGACACTTTGATAGGGTTTAATCCATCAACTTCAATGTGGTTTTGAAGCTGACACTTTGACAGGGTTTAATCCATCAACTTCAATGTGGTTTTGTAGCTGACACCTTGATAGGGTTTAATCCATCAACTTCAATGTGGTTTGGAAGCTGACACTCTGATAGGGTTGAATCAATCAACTTCAATGTGGTTTTGAAGCTGACACCTTGATAGGGTTTAATCCATCAACTTCAATGTGGTTTTGAAGCCGACACCTTGATAGGGTTTAATCCATCAACTTCAATGTGGTTTTGAAGCTGAAACCTTGATAGGGTTTAATCAATCAACTTCAATGTGGTTTTGAATCTGACACCTTGATAGGGTTTAATCCATCAACTTCAATGTGGTTTTGAAGCTGACACTTTGATAGGGTTGAATCCATCTACTTCAATGTGGTTTTGAAGCTGACACCTTGATAGGGTTTAATCCACCAACTTCAATGTGGTTTTGAAGCTGACACTTTGATAGGGTTGAATCCATCTACTTCAATGTGGTTTTGAAGCTGACACCTTGATAGGGCTAAATCCATCAACTTCAATGTGGTTTTGAAGCTGACACTTTGATAGGGTTGAATCCATCAACTTTAATGTGGTTTTGAAGCTGACACCTTGATAGGTTTTAATCCATCATCTTTAATGTGGTTTTGAAGGTGACACCTTGATAGGGTTTAATCTATCAACTTCAATGTGGTTTTGAAGCCGACACCTTGCTAGGGTTTAATCCATCAACTTCAATGTGGTTTTGAAGATGACACTCGGATAGCGTTGAATCCATCAACTTCAATGTGGTTTTGAAGCTGACATCTTTATAGGGTTTAATCCATCAACTTCAATGTGCTCTGATAGGGTTGAATCCATCATCTTCAATGTGGTTTTGAAGCTGACACCTTGATAGGGTTTATTCCACCAACTTCAATGTGGTTTTGAAGCTGACACTTTGATAGGGTTGAATCCATCTACTTCAATGTGGTTTTGAAGCTGACACCTTGATAAGGTTTAATCCATCAACTTCAATGTGGTTTTCAAGCTGACACTTTGATAGGGTTGAATCCATCAACTTCAATTTGGTTTTGAAGCTGACTCTTTGATATGGTTTAATCTATCAATTTCAATGTGGTTTTGAAGCTGACACTCTGATAGGGTTAAATCCATCAACTTCAATGTGGTTTTGAAGCTGACATCTTTATAGGGTTTAATCCATCAACTTCAATGTGCTCTGATAGGGTTGAATCCATCAACTTCAATGTGGTTTTGAAGCTGACACTTTGACAGGGTTGAATCCATCAACTTCAAAGTGGTTTTGAAGCTGACACCTTGATAGGGTTTAATCCATCAACTTTAATGTGGTTTTGAAGCTGACACTTTGATAGGGTTTAATCCATCAACTTCAATGTGGTTTTGAAACTGACACTTTGACAGGGTTTGATCCATCAACTTCAATGTGGTTTTGTAGCTGACACCTTGATAGCGTTTAATCCATCAACTTCAATGTGGTTTTGAAGCTGACACTCTGATGGGGTTGAATCCATCAACTTCAATGTGGTTTTGAAGCTGACACCTTGATAGGGTTTAATCCATCAACTTCAATGTGGTTTTGAAGCCGACACCTTGATAGGGTTTAATCCATCAACTTCAATGTGGTTTTGAAGCTGAAACCTTGATAGGGTTAAATCAATCAACTTCAATGTGGTTTTGAAGCTGAAACCTTGATAGGGTTAAATCCATCAACTTCAATGTGGTTTTGAAGCTGACACTCTGATAGGGTTGAATCCATCAACTTTAATGTGGTTTTGACGCTGACACCTTGATCGGGTTTAATCCATCAACTTTAATGTGGTTTTGAAGCTGACACCTTGATAGGGTTTAATCCATCAACTTCAATGTGGTTTTGAAGCCGACACCTTGCTAGGGTTTAATCCATCAACTTCAATGTGGTTTTGAAGATGACACTCGGATAGCGTTGATTCCATCAACTTCAATGTGGTTTTGAAGCTGACATCTTTATAGGGTTTAATCCATCAACTTTAATGTGGTTTTGAAGCTGACACTTTGACAGGGTTTAATCCATCAACTTCAATGTGGTTTTGAAGCTGACTCTTTGATATGTTTTAATCCATCAATTTCAATGTGGTTTTGAAGCTGACCTTTTGATAGGGTTTAATCCATCAACTTCAATGTGGTTTTGAAGCTGACACTCTGATAGGGTTGAATCCATCAACTTTAATGTGGTTTTGAAGCTGACACCTTGATAGGGTTTAATCCATCAACTTTAATGTGGTTTTGAAGCTGACACCTTGATAGGGTTTAATCCATCAACTTCAATGTGGTTTAGAAGCCGACACCTTGCTAGGGTTTAATCCATCAACTTCAATGTGGTTTTGAAGCTGACTCTTTGATATGGTTTAATCCATCAATTTCATTGTGGTTTTGAAGCTGACACTTTGACAGGGTTTAATCCATCAACTTCAATGTGGTTTTGAAGCTTACTCTTTGATATGGTTTAATCCATCAATTTCAATGTGGTTTTGAAGCTGACACCTTGCTAGGGTTTAATCCATCAACTTCAATGTGGTTTTGAAGATGACACTCGGATAGCGTTGATTCCATCAACTTCAATGTGGTTTTGAAGCTGACTCTTTGATATGGTTTAATCCATCAATTTCAATGTGGTTTTGAAGCTGACACTCTGATAGGGTTGAATCCATCACTTTCAATGTGGTTTTGAAGCTGACCTTTTGATAGGGTTTAATCCATCAACTTCAATGTGGTTTTGAAGCTGACACTCTGATAGGGTTGAATCCATCAACTTTAATGTGGTTTTGAAGCTGACACCTTGATAGGGTTTAATCCATCAACTTTAATGTGGTTTTGAAGCTGACACCTTGATAGGGTTTAATCCATCAACTTCAATGTGGTTTAGAAGCCGACACCTTGCTAGGGTTTAATCCATCAACTTCAATGTGGTTTTGAAGCTGACTCTTTGATATGGTTTAATCCATCAATTTCATTGTGGTTTTGAAGCTGACACTTTGACAGGGTTTAATCCATCAACTTCAATGTGGTTTTGAAGCTTACTCTTTGATATGGTTTAATCCATCAATTTCAATGTGGTTTTGAAGCTGACACCTTGCTAGGGTTTAATCCATCAACTTCAATGTGGTTTTGAAGATGACACTCGGATAGCGTTGATTCCATCAACTTCAATGTGGTTTTGAAGCTGACTCTTTGATGGGGTTGAATCCATCAACTTCAATGTGGTTTTGAAGCTGACACCTTGATAGGGTTTAATCCATCAACTTCAATGTGGTTTTGAAGCCGACACCTTGATAGGGTTTAATCCATCAACTTCAATGTGGTTTTGAAGCTGAAACCTTGATAGGGTTAAATCAATCAACTTCAATGTGGTTTTGAAGCTGAAACCTTGATAGGGTTAAATCCATCAACTTCAATGTGGTTTTGAAGCTGACACTCTGATAGGGTTGAATCCATCAACTTTAATGTGGTTTTGACGCTGACACCTTGATCGGGTTTAATCCATCAACTTTAATGTGGTTTTGAAGCTGACACCTTGATAGGGTTTAATCCATCAACTTCAATGTGGTTTTGAAGCCGACACCTTGCTAGGGTTTAATCCATCAACTTCAATGTGGTTTTGAAGATGACACTCGGATAGCGTTGATTCCATCAACTTCAATGTGGTTTTGAAGCTGACATCTTTATAGGGTTTAATCCATCAACTTTAATGTGGTTTTGAAGCTGACACTTTGACAGGGTTTAATCCATCAACTTCAATGTGGTTTTGAAGCTGACTCTTTGATATGTTTTAATCCATCAATTTCAATGTGGTTTTGAAGCTGACCTTTTGATAGGGTTTAATCCATCAACTTCAATGTGGTTTTGAAGCTGACACTCTGATAGGGTTGAATCCATCAACTTTAATGTGGTTTTGAAGCTGACACCTTGATAGGGTTTAATCCATCAACTTTAATGTGGTTTTGAAGCTGACACCTTGATAGGGTTTAATCCATCAACTTCAATGTGGTTTAGAAGCCGACACCTTGCTAGGGTTTAATCCATCAACTTCAATGTGGTTTTGAAGCTGACTCTTTGATATGGTTTAATCCATCAATTTCATTGTGGTTTTGAAGCTGACACTTTGACAGGGTTTAATCCATCAACTTCAATGTGGTTTTGAAGCTTACTCTTTGATATGGTTTAATCCATCAATTTCAATGTGGTTTTGAAGCTGACACCTTGCTAGGGTTTAATCCATCAACTTCAATGTGGTTTTGAAGATGACACTCGGATAGCGTTGATTCCATCAACTTCAATGTGGTTTTGAAGCTGACTCTTTGATATGGTTTAATCCATCAATTTCAATGTGGTTTTGAAGCTGACACTCTGATAGGGTTGAATCCATCACTTTCAATGTGGTTTTGAAGCTGACCTTTTGATAGGGTTTAATCCATCAACTTCAATGTGGTTTTGAAGCTGACACTCTGATAGGGTTGAATCCATCAACTTTAATGTGGTTTTGAAGCTGACACCTTGATAGGGTTTAATCCATCAACTTTAATGTGGTTTTGAAGCTGACACCTTGATAGGGTTTAATCCATCAACTTCAATGTGGTTTAGAAGCCGACACCTTGCTAGGGTTTAATCCATCAACTTCAATGTGGTTTTGAAGCTGACTCTTTGATATGGTTTAATCCATCAATTTCATTGTGGTTTTGAAGCTGACACTTTGACAGGGTTTAATCCATCAACTTCAATGTGGTTTTGAAGCTTACTCTTTGATATGGTTTAATCCATCAATTTCAATGTGGTTTTGAAGCTGACACCTTGCTAGGGTTTAATCCATCAACTTCAATGTGGTTTTGAAGATGACACTCGGATAGCGTTGATTCCATCAACTTCAATGTGGTTTTGAAGCTGACTCTTTGATATGGTTTAATCCATCAATTTCAATGTGGTTTTGAAGCTGACACTCTGATAGGGTTGAATCCATCACTTTCAATGTGGTTTTGAAGCTGACACCTTGATAGGGTTTAATCCATAAACTTCAATGTGGTTTTGAAGCTGACACCTTGATAGGGTTTAATCCATCAACTTCAATATGGTTTTGAAGCTGACACTTTGATAGGGTTTAATCCATCAACTTCAATGTGGTTTTGAAGCTGACACTTTTACAGGGTTGAATCCATCAACTTCAAAGTGGTTTTGAAGCTGACACCTTGATAAGGTTTAATCCATCAACTTCAATGTGGTTTTGATGCTGACACTTTGATAGGGTTTAATCCATCAACTTCAATGTGGTTTTGAAGCTGACACTTTGACAGGGTTTAATCCATCAACTTCAATGTGGTTTTGTAGCTGACACCTTGATAGGGTTTAATCCATCAACTTCAATGTGGTTTTGAAGCTGACACTCTGATAGGGTTGAATCCATCAACTTCAATGTGGTTTTGAAGCTGACACCTTGATAGGGTTTAATCCATCAACTTCAATGTGGTTTTGAAGCCGACACCTTGATAGGGTTTAATCCATCAACTTCAATGTGGTTTTGAAGCTGAAACCTTGATAGGGTATAATCAATCAACTTCAATGTGGTTTTGAAGCTGACACCTTGATACGGTTAAATCCATCAACTTCAATGTGGTTTTGAAGCTGACACTCTGATAGGGTTGAATCCATCAACTTCAATGTGGTTTTGAAGCTGACACTCTCATAGGGTTGAATCCATCAACTTCAATGTGGTTTTGAAGCTGACACCTTGATAGGGTTTAATCCATCAATTTCAATGTGGTTTTGAAGCTGACACTTTGATAGGGTTGAATCCATCTACTTCAATGTGGTTTTGAATCTGACACTTTGATAGGGTTGAATCCATCTACTTCTGTGTGGTTTTGAAGCTGACACTTTGATAGGGTTGAATTCATCAACTGCAATGTGGTTTTGAAGCTGACACCTTTATAGGGTTTAATCCACCAACTTCAATGTGGTTTTGAAGCTGACACTTTGATAGGGTTGAATCCATCTACTTCAATGTGGTTTTGAATCTGACACTTTGATAGGGTTGAATCCATCTACTTCAATGTGGTTTTGAAGCTGACACCTTGATAAGGTTTAATCCATCAACTTCAATGTGGTTTTCAAGCTGACACTTTGATAGGGTTGAATCCATCAACTTCAATTTGGTTTTGAAGCTGACTCTTTGATATGGTTTAATCTATCAATTTCAATGTGGTTTTGAAGCTGACACTCTGATAGGGTTAAATCCATCAACTTCAATGTGGTTTTGAAGCTGACATCTTTATAGGGTTTAATCCATCAACTTCAATGTGCTCTGATAGGGTTGAATCCATCAACTTCAATGTGGTTTTGAAGCTGACACTTTGACAGGGTTGAATCCATCAACTTCAAAGTGGTTTTGAAGCTGACACCTTGATAGGGTTTAATCCATCAACTTTAATGTGGTTTTGAAGCTGACACTTTGATAGGGTTTAATCCATCAACTTCAATGTGGTTTTGAAACTGACACTTTGACAGGGTTTGATCCATCAACTTCAATGTGGTTTTGTAGCTGACACCTTGATAGCGTTTAATCCATCAACTTCAATGTGGTTTTGAAGCTGACACTCTGATGGGGTTGAATCCATCAACTTCAATGTGGTTTTGAAGCTGACACCTTGATAGGGTTTAATCCATCAACTTCAATGTGGTTTTGAAGCCGACACCTTGATAGGGTTTAATCCATCAACTTCAATGTGGTTTTGAAGCTGAAACCTTGATAGGGTTAAATCAATCAACTTCAATGTGGTTTTGAAGCTGAAACCTTGATAGGGTTAAATCCATCAACTTCAATGTGGTTTTGAAGCTGACACTCTGATAGGGTTGAATCCATCAACTTTAATGTGGTTTTGACGCTGACACCTTGATCGGGTTTAATCCATCAACTTTAATGTGGTTTTGAAGCTGACACCTTGATAGGGTTTAATCCATCAACTTCAATGTGGTTTTGAAGCCGACACCTTGCTAGGGTTTAATCCATCAACTTCAATGTGGTTTTGAAGATGACACTCGGATAGCGTTGATTCCATCAACTTCAATGTGGTTTTGAAGCTGACATCTTTATAGGGTTTAATCCATCAACTTTAATGTGGTTTTGAAGCTGACACTTTGACAGGGTTTAATCCATCAACTTCAATGTGGTTTTGAAGCTGACTCTTTGATATGTTTTAATCCATCAATTTCAATGTGGTTTTGAAGCTGACCTTTTGATAGGGTTTAATCCATCAACTTCAATGTGGTTTTGAAGCTGACACCTTGATAAGGTTTAATCCATCAACTTCAATGTGGTTTTGATGCTGACACTTTGATAGGGTTGAATCCATCAACTTCAATTTGGTTTTGAAGCTGACTCTTTGATATGGTTTAATCTATCAATTTCAATGTGGTTTTGAAGCTGACACTCTGATAGGGTTAAATCCATCAACTTCAATGTGGTTTTGAAGCTGACATCTTTATAGGGTTTAATCCATCAACTTCAATGTGCTCTGATAGGGTTGAATCCATCAACTTCAATGTGGTTTTGAAGCTGACACTTTGACAGGGTTGAATCCATCAACTTCAAAGTGGTTTTGAAGCTGACACCTTGATAGGGTTTAATCCATCAACTTTAATGTGGTTTTGAAGCTGACACTTTGATAGGGTTTAATCCATCAACTTCAATGTGGTTTTGAAACTGACACTTTGACAGGGTTTGATCCATCAACTTCAATGTGGTTTTGTAGCTGACACCTTGATAGCGTTTAATCCATCAACTTCAATGTGGTTTTGAAGCTGACACTCTGATGGGGTTGAATCCATCAACTTCAATGTGGTTTTGAAGCTGACACCTTGATAGGGTTTAATCCATCAACTTCAATGTGGTTTTGAAGCCGACACCTTGATAGGGTTTAATCCATCAACTTCAATGTGGTTTTGAAGCTGAAACCTTGATAGGGTTAAATCAATCAACTTCAATGTGGTTTTGAAGCTGAAACCTTGATAGGGTTAAATCCATCAACTTCAATGTGGTTTTGAAGCTGACACTCTGATAGGGTTGAATCCATCAACTTTAATGTGGTTTTGACGCTGACACCTTGATCGGGTTTAATCCATCAACTTTAATGTGGTTTTGAAGCTGACACCTTGATAGGGTTTAATCCATCAACTTCAATGTGGTTTTGAAGCCGACACCTTGCTAGGGTTTAATCCATCAACTTCAATGTGGTTTTGAAGATGACACTCGGATAGCGTTGATTCCATCAACTTCAATGTGGTTTTGAAGCTGACATCTTTATAGGGTTTAATCCATCAACTTTAATGTGGTTTTGAAGCTGACACTTTGACAGGGTTTAATCCATCAACTTCAATGTGGTTTTGAAGCTGACTCTTTGATATGTTTTAATCCATCAATTTCAATGTGGTTTTGAAGCTGACCTTTTGATAGGGTTTAATCCATCAACTTCAATGTGGTTTTGAAGCTGACACTCTGATAGGGTTGAATCCATCAACTTTAATGTGGTTTTGAAGCTGACACCTTGATAGGGTTTAATCCATCAACTTTAATGTGGTTTTGAAGCTGACACCTTGATAGGGTTTAATCCATCAACTTCAATGTGGTTTAGAAGCCGACACCTTGCTAGGGTTTAATCCATCAACTTCAATGTGGTTTTGAAGCTGACTCTTTGATATGGTTTAATCCATCAATTTCATTGTGGTTTTGAAGCTGACACTTTGACAGGGTTTAATCCATCAACTTCAATGTGGTTTTGAAGCTTACTCTTTGATATGGTTTAATCCATCAATTTCAATGTGGTTTTGAAGCTGACACCTTGCTTGGGTTTAATCCATCAACTTCAATGTGGTTTTGAAGATGACACTCGGATAGCGTTGATTCCATCAACTTCAATGTGGTTTTGAAGCTGACTCTTTGATATGGTTTAATCCATCAATTTCAATGTGGTTTTGAAGCTGACACTCTGATAGGGTTGAATCCATCACTTTCAATGTGGTTTTGAAGCTGACACCTTGATAGGGTTTAATCCATAAACTTCAATGTGGTTTTGAAGCTGACACCTTGATAGGGTTTAATCCATCAACTTCAATATGGTTTTGAAGCTGACACTTTGATAGGGTTTAATCCATCAACTTCAATGTGGTTTTGAAGCTGACACTTTTACAGGGTTGAATCCATCAACTTCAAAGTGGTTTTGAAGCTGACACCTTGATAAGGTTTAATCCATCAACTTCAATGTGGTTTTGATGCTGACACTTTGATAGGGTTTAATCCATCAACTTCAATGTGGTTTTGAAGCTGACACTTTGACAGGGTTTAATCCATCAACTTCAATGTGGTTTTGTAGCTGACACCTTGATAGGGTTTAATCCATCAACTTCAATGTGGTTTTGAAGCTGACACTCTGATAGGGTTGAATCCATCAACTTCAATGTGGTTTTGAAGCTGACACCTTGATAGGGTTTAATCCATCAACTTCAATGTGGTTTTGAAGCCGACACCTTGATAGGGTTTAATCCATCAACTTCAATGTGGTTTTGAAGCTGAAACCTTGATAGGGTATAATCAATCAACTTCAATGTGGTTTTGAAGCTGACACCTTGATACGGTTAAATCCATCAACTTCAATGTGGTTTTGAAGCTGACACTCTGATAGGGTTGAATCCATCAACTTCAATGTGGTTTTGAAGCTGACACTCTCATAGGGTTGAATCCATCAACTTCAATGTGGTTTTGAAGCTGACACCTTGATAGGGTTTAATCCATCAATTTCAATGTGGTTTTGAAGCTGACACTTTGATAGGGTTGAATCCATCTACTTCAATGTGGTTTTGAATCTGACACTTTGATAGGGTTGAATCCATCTACTTCTGTGTGGTTTTGAAGCTGACACTTTGATAGGGTTGAATTCATCAACTGCAATGTGGTTTTGAAGCTGACACCTTTATAGGGTTTAATCCACCAACTTCAATGTGGTTTTGAAGCTGACACTTTGATAGGGTTGAATCCATCTACTTCAATGTGGTTTTGAATCTGACACTTTGATAGGGTTGTATCCATCAACTTCAATGTGGTTTTGAAGCTGACTCTTTGATATGGTTTAATCTATCAATTTCAATGTGGTTTTGAAGCTGACACTCTGATAGGGTTGAATCCATCAACTTTAATGTGGTTTTGAAGCTGACACCTTGATAGGGTTTAATCCATCAACTTTAATGTGGTTTTGAAGCTGACACCTTGATAGGGTTTAATCCATCAACTTCAATGTGGTTTTGAAGCCGACACCTTGCTAGGGTTTAATCCATCAACTTCAATGTGGTTTTGAAGATGACACTCGGATAGCGTTGAATCCATCAACTTCAATGTGGTTTTGAAGCTGACACCTTGATAGGGTTTAATCCATCAACTTCAATGTGGTTTTGAAGCTGACACCTTGATAGGGTTTAATCCACCAACTTCAATGTGGTTTTGAAGCTGACACTCTCATAGGGTTGAATCCATCAACTTCAATGTGGTTTTGAAGCTGACACTTTGATAGGGTTGAATCCATCAACTTCAATGTGGTTTTGAAGCTGACTCTTTGATATGGTTTTATCCATCAATTTCAATGTGGTTTTGAAGCTGACACTTTGACAGGGTTTAATCCATCAACTTCAATGTGGTTTTGAAGCTGACTCTTTGATATGGTTTAATTCATCAATTTCAATGTGGTTTTGAAGCTGACACTTTGATAGGGTTTAATCCATCAACTTCAATGTGGTTTTGAAGCTGACACTTTGACAGGGTTTAATCCATCAACTTCAATGTGGTTTTGAAGCTGACTCTTTGATATGGTTTAATCCATTAATTTCAATGTGCTTTTGAAGCTGACACTCTGATAGGGTTGAATCCATCACTTTCAATGTGGTTTTGAAGCTGACACCTTGATAGGGTTTAATCCATCAACTTCAATGTGGTTTTGAAGCTGACACCTTAAAAGGGTTTAATCCATCAACTTCAATATGGTTTTGAAGCTGACACTTTGATAGGGTTTAATCCATCAACTTCAATGTGGTTTTGAAGCTGACACTTTGACAGGGTTGAATCCATCAACTTCAAAGTGGTTTTGAAGCTGACACCTTGATAGGGTTTAATCCATCAACTTCAATGTGGTTTTGAAGCTGACACTTTGATAGGGTTTAATCCATCAACTTCAATGTGGTTTTGAAGCTGACACTTTGACAGGGTTTAATCCATCAACTTCAATGTGGTTTTGTAGCTGACACCTTGATAGGGTTTAATCCATCAACTTCAATGTGGTTTGGAAGCTGACACTCTGATAGGGTTGAATCAATCAACTTCAATGTGGTTTTGAAGCTGACACCTTGATAGGGTTTAATCCATCAACTTCAATGTGGTTTTGAAGCCGACACCTTGATAGGGTTTAATCCATCAACTTCAATGTGGTTTTGAAGCTGAAACCTTGATAGGGTTTAATCAATCAACTTCAATGTGGTTTTGAATCTGACACCTTGATAGGGTTTAATCCATCAATTTCAATGTGGTTTTGAAGCTGACACTTTGATAGGGTTGAATCCATCTACTTCAATGTGGTTTTGAAGCTGACACTTTGATGGGTTGAATCCATCTACTTCTGTGTGGTTTTGAAGCTGAAACTCTGATAGGGTTGAATCCATCGACTTCAATGTGGTTTTGAAGCTGACACTCTCATAGGGTTGAATCCATCAACTTCAATGTGGTTTTGAAGCTGACACTTTGATAGGGTTGAATCCATCTACTTCAATGTGGTTTTGAAGCTGACACCTTGATAGGGTTTAATCCACCAACTTCAATGTGGTTTTGAAGCTGACACTTTGATAGGGTTGAATCCATCTACTTCAATGTGGTTTTGAAGCTGACACCTTGATAGGGCTAAATCCATCAACTTCAATGTGGTTTTGAAGCTGACACTTTGATAGGGTTGAATACATCAACTTCAATGTGGTTTTGAAGCTGACTCTTTGATATGGTTTAATCTATCAATTTCAATGTGGTTTTGAAGCTGACACTCTGATAGGGTTGAATCCATCAACTTTAATGTGGTTTTGAAGCTGACACCTTGATAGGTTTTAATCCATCAACTTTAATGTGGTTTTGAAGGTGACACCTTGATAGGGTTTAATCTATCAACTTCAATGTGGTTTTGAAGCCGACACCTTGCTAGGGTTTAATCCATCAACTTCAATGTGGTTTTGAAGATGACACTCGGATAGCGTTGAATCCATCAACTTCAATGTGGTTTTGAAGCTGACATCTTTATAGGGTTTAATCCATCAACTTCAATGTGCTCTGATAGGGTTGAATCCATCATCTTCAATGTGGTTTTGAAGCTGACACCTTGATAGGGTTTAATCCACCAACTTCAATGTGGTTTTGAAGCTGACACTTTGATAGGGTTGAATCCATCTACTTCAATGTGGTTTTGAAGCTGACACCTTGATAGGGTTTAATCCATCAACTTCAATGTGGTTTTCAAGCTGACACTTTGATAGGGTTGAATCCATCAACTTCAATGTGGTTTTGAAGCTGACTCTTTGATATGGTTTAATCTATCAATTTCAATGTGGTTTTGAAGCTGACACTCTGATAGGGTTGAATCCATCAACTTCAATGTGGTTTTGAAGCTGACATCTTTATAGGGTTTAATCCATCAACTTCAATGTGCTCTGATAGGGTTGAATCCATCTACTTCAATGTGGTTTTGAAGCTGACACCTTGATAGGGTTTAATCCACCAACTTCAATGTGGTTTTGAAGCTGACACTTTGATAGGGTTGAATCCATCAACTTCAATGTGGTTTTGAAGCTGACTCTTTGATATGGTTTAATCCATCAATTTCAATGTGCTTTTGAAGCTGACACTCTGATAGGGTTGAATCCATCACTTTCAATGTGGTTTTGAAGCTGACACCTTGATAGGGTTTAATCCATTAACTTCAATGTGGTTTTGAAGCTGACACCTTGATAGGGTTTAATCCATCAACTTCAATATGGTTTTGAAGCTGACACTTTGATAGGGTTTAATCCATCAACTTCAATGTGGTTTTGAAGCTGACACTTTGATAGGGTTTAATCCATCAACTTCAATGTGGTTTTGAAGCCGACACCTTGATAGGGTTTAATCCATCAACTTCAATGTGGTTTTGAAGCTGAAACCTTGATAGGGTTTAATCAATCAACTTCAATGTGGTTTTTAATCTGACACCTTGATAGGGTTTAATCCATCAATTTCAATGTGGTTTTGAAGCTGACACTTTGATAGGGTTGAATCCATCTACTTCAATGTGGTTTTGAAGCTGACACTTTGATAGGGTTGAATCCATCTACTTCAATGTGGTTTTGAAGCTGACACTTTGATAGGGTTGAATCCATCTACTTCTGTGTGGTTTTGAAGCTGACACTCTGATAGGGTTGAATCCATCAACTTCAATGTGGTTTTGAAGCTGACACTCTCATAGGGTTGAATCCATCAACATCAATGTGGTTTTGAAGCTGACACTTTGATAGGGTTGAATCCATCTACTTCAATGTGGTTTTGAAGCTGACACCTTGATAGGGTTTAATCCACCAACTTCAATGTGGTTTTGAAGCTGACACTTTGATAGGGTTGAATCCATCTACTTCAATGTGGTTTTGAAGCTGACACCTTGATAGGGCTAAATCTGTCAACTTCAATGTGGTTTTGAAGCTGACACTTTGATAGGGTTGAATCCATCAACTTCAATGTGGTTTTGAAGCTGACACCTTGATAGGGTTTAATCCATCAACTTCAATATGGTTTTGAAGCTGACACTTTGATAGGGTTTAATCCATCAACTTCAATGTGGTTTTGAAGCTGACACTTTGACAGGGTTGAATCCATCAACTTCAAAGTGGTTTTGAAGCTGACACCTTGATAGGGTTTAATCCATCAACTTCAATATGGTTTTGAAGCTGACACTTTGATAGGGTTTAATCCATCAACTTCAATGTGGTTTTGAAGCTGACACTTTGACAGGGTTGAATCCATCAACTTCAAAGTTGTTTTGAAGCTGACACTTTGATAGGGTTGAATCCATCAACTTCAATGTGGTTTTGAAGCTGACACTTTGACAGGGTTTAATCCATCAACTTCAATGTGGTTTTGTAGCTGACACCTTGATAGGGTTTAATCCATCAACTTCAATGTGGTTTTGAAGCTGAAACCTTGATAGGGTATAATCAATCAACTTCAATGTGGTTTTGAAGCTGACACCTTGATACGGTTAAATCCATCAACTTCAATGTGGTTTTGAAGCTGACACTCTGATAGGGTTGAATCCATCAACTTCAATGTGGTTTTGAAGCTGACACTCTCATAGGGTTGAATCCATCAACTTCAATGTGGTTTTGAAGCTGACACCTTGATAGGGTTTAATCCATCAATTTCAATGTGGTTTTGAAGCTGACACTTTGATAGGGTTGAATCCATCTACTTCAATGTGGTTTTGAATCTGACACTTTGATAGGGTTGAATCCATCTACTTCTTTGTGGTTTTGAAGCTGACACTTTGATAGGGTTGAATTCATCAACTGCAATGTGGTTTTGAAGCTGACACCTTGATAGGGTTTAATCCATCAACTTCAATGTGGTTTTGAAGCTGACACTTTGATAGGGTTGAATCCATCTAATTCAATGTGGTTTTGAAGCTGACACCTTGATAGGGTTTAATCCATCAACTTCAATGTGGTTTTGAAGCTGACACTTTGATAGGGTTGAATCCATCAACTTCAATGTGGTTTTGAAGCTGACTCTTTGATATGGTTTAATCTATCAATTTCAATGTGGTTTTGAAGCTGACACTCTGATAGGGTTGAATCCATCAACTTTAATGTGGTTTTGAAGCTGACACCTTGATAGGGTTTAATCCATCAACTTTAATGTGGTTTTGAAGCTGACACCTTGATAGGGTTTAATCCATCAACTTCAATGTGGTTTAGAAGCCGACACCTTGCTAGGGTTTAATCCATCAACTTCAATGTGGTTTTGAAGCTGACTCTTTGATATGGTTTAATCCATCAATTTTATTGTGGTTTTGAAGCTGACACTTTGACAGGGTTTAATCCATCAACTTCAATGTGGTTTTGAAGCTTACTCTTTGATATGTCTTAATCCATCAATTTCAATGTGGTTTTGAAGCTGACACCTTGCTAGGGTTTAATCCATCAACTTCAATGTGGTTTTGAAGATGACACTCGGATAGCGTTGATTCCATCAACTTCAATGTGGTTTTGAAGCTGACTCTTTGATATGGTTTAATCCATCAATTTCAATGTGGTTTTGAAGCTGACACTCTGATAGGGTTGAATCCATCACTTTCAATGTGGTTTTGAAGCTGACACCTTGATAGGGTTTAATCCATAAACTTCAATGTGGTTTTGAAGCTGACACCTTGATAGGGTTTAATCCATCAACTTCAATATGGTTTTGAAGCTGACACTTTGATAGGGTTTAATCCATCAACTTCAATGTGGTTTTGAAGCTGACACTTTTACAGGGTTGAATCCATCAACTTCAAAGTGGTTTTGAAGCTGACACCTTGATAAGGTTTAATCCATCAACTTCAACGTGGTTTTGATGCTGACACTTTGATAGGGTTTAATCCATCAACTTCAATGTGGTTTTGAAGCTGAAACCTTGATAGGGTTTAATCAATCAACTTCAATGTGGTTTTTAATCTGACACCTTGATAGGGTTTAATCCATCAATTTCAATGTGGTTTTGAAGCTGACACTTTGATAGGGTTGAATCCATCTACTTCAATGTGGTTTTGAAGCTGACACTTTGATAGGGTTGAATCCATCTACTTCAATGTGGTTTTGAAGCTGACACTTTGATAGGGTTGAATCCATCTACTTCTGTGTGGTTTTGAAGCTGACACTCTGATAGGGTTGAATCCATCAACTTCAATGTGGTTTTGAAGCTGACACTCTCATAGGGTTGAATCCATCAACTTCAATGTGGTTTTGAAGCTGACACTTTGATAGGGTTGAATCCATCTACTTCAATGTGGTTTTGAAGCTGACACCTTGATAGGGTTTAATCCACCAACTTCAATGTGGTTTTGAAGCTGACACTTTGATAGGGTTGAATCCATCTACTTCAATGTGGTTTTGAAGCTGACACCTTGATAGGGCTAAATCTGTCAACTTCAATGTGGTTTTGAAGCTGACACTTTGATAGGGTTGAATCCATCAACTTCAATGTGGTTTTGAAGCTGACACCTTGATAGGGTTTAATCCATCAACTTCAATATGGTTTTGAAGCTGACACTTTGATAGGGTTTAATCCATCAACTTCAATGTGGTTTTGAAGCTGACACTTTGACAGGGTTGAATCCATCAACTTCAAAGTGGTTTTGAAGCTGACACCTTGATAGGGTTTAATCCATCAACTTCAATATGGTTTTGAAGCTGACACTTTGATAGGGTTTAATCCATCAACTTCAATGTGGTTTTGAAGCTGACACTTTGACAGGGTTGAATCCATCAACTTCAAAGTTGTTTTGAAGCTGACACTTTGATAGGGTTGAATCCATCAACTTCAATGTGGTTTTGAAGCTGACACTTTGACAGGGTTTAATCCATCAACTTCAATGTGGTTTTGTAGCTGACACCTTGATAGGGTTTAATCCATCAACTTCAATGTGGTTTTGAAGCTGAAACCTTGATAGGGTATAATCAATCAACTTCAATGTGGTTTTGAAGCTGACACCTTGATACGGTTAAATCCATCAACTTCAATGTGGTTTTGAAGCTGACACTCTGATAGGGTTGAATCCATCAACTTCAATGTGGTTTTGAAGCTGACACTCTCATAGGGTTGAATCCATCAACTTCAATGTGGTTTTGAAGCTGACACCTTGATAGGGTTTAATCCATCAATTTCAATGTGGTTTTGAAGCTGACACTTTGATAGGGTTGAATCCATCTACTTCAATGTGGTTTTGAATCTGACACTTTGATAGGGTTGAATCCATCTACTTCTTTGTGGTTTTGAAGCTGACACTTTGATAGGGTTGAATTCATCAACTGCAATGTGGTTTTGAAGCTGACACCTTGATAGGGTTTAATCCATCAACTTCAATGTGGTTTTGAAGCTGACACTTTGATAGGGTTGAATCCATCTAATTCAATGTGGTTTTGAAGCTGACACCTTGATAGGGTTTAATCCATCAACTTCAATGTGGTTTTGAAGCTGACACTTTGATAGGGTTGAATCCATCAACTTCAATGTGGTTTTGAAGCTGACTCTTTGATATGGTTTAATCTATCAATTTCAATGTGGTTTTGAAGCTGACACTCTGATAGGGTTGAATCCATCAACTTTAATGTGGTTTTGAAGCTGACACCTTGATAGGGTTTAATCCATCAACTTTAATGTGGTTTTGAAGCTGACACCTTGATAGGGTTTAATCCATCAACTTCAATGTGGTTTAGAAGCCGACACCTTGCTAGGGTTTAATCCATCAACTTCAATGTGGTTTTGAAGCTGACTCTTTGATATGGTTTAATCCATCAATTTTATTGTGGTTTTGAAGCTGACACTTTGACAGGGTTTAATCCATCAACTTCAATGTGGTTTTGAAGCTTACTCTTTGATATGTCTTAATCCATCAATTTCAATGTGGTTTTGAAGCTGACACCTTGCTAGGGTTTAATCCATCAACTTCAATGTGGTTTTGAAGATGACACTCGGATAGCGTTGATTCCATCAACTTCAATGTGGTTTTGAAGCTGACTCTTTGATATGGTTTAATCCATCAATTTCAATGTGGTTTTGAAGCTGACACTCTGATAGGGTTGAATCCATCACTTTCAATGTGGTTTTGAAGCTGACACCTTGATAGGGTTTAATCCATAAACTTCAATGTGGTTTTGAAGCTGACACCTTGATAGGGTTTAATCCATCAACTTCAATATGGTTTTGAAGCTGACACTTTGATAGGGTTTAATCCATCAACTTCAATGTGGTTTTGAAGCTGACACTTTTACAGGGTTGAATCCATCAACTTCAAAGTGGTTTTGAAGCTGACACCTTGATAAGGTTTAATCCATCAACTTCAATGTGGTTTTGATGCTGACACTTTGATAGGGTTTAATCCATCAACTTCAATGTGGTTTTGAAGCTGACACTTTGACAGGGTTTAATCCATCAACTTCAATGTGGTTTTGTAGCTGACACCTTGATAGGGTTTAATCCATCAACTTCAATGTGGTTTTGAAGCTGACACTCTGATAGGGTTGAATCCATCAACTTCAATGTGGTTTTGAAGCTGACACCTTGATAGGGTTTAATCCATCAACTTCAATGTGGTTTTGAAGCCGACACCTTGATAGGGTTTAATCCATCAACTTCAATGTGGTTTTGAAGCTGAAACCTTGATAGGGTATAATCAATCAACTTCAATGTGGTTTTGAAGCTGACACCTTGATACGGTTAAATCCATCAACTTCAATGTGGTTTTGAAGCTGACACTCTGATAGGGTTGAATCCATCAACTTCAATGTGGTTTTGAAGCTGACACTCTCAGAGGGTTGAATCCATCAACTTCAATGTGGTTTTGAAGCTGACACCTTGATAGGGTTTAATCCATCAATTTCAATGTGGTTTTGAAGCTGACACTTTGATAGGGTTGAATCCATCTACTTCAATGTGGTTTTGAATCTGACACTTTGATAGGGTTGAATCCATCTACTTCTGTGTGGTTTTGAAGCTGACACTTTGATAGGGTTGAATTCATCAACTGCAATGTGGTTTTGAAGCTGACACCTTGATAGGGTTTAATCCACCAACTTCAATGTGGTTTTGAAGCTGACACTTTGATAGGGTTGAATCCATCTACTTCAATGTGGTTTTGAATCTGACACTTTGATAGGGTTGTATCCATCAACTTCAATGTGGTTTTGAAGCTGACTCTTTGATATGGTTTAATCTATCAATTTCAATGTGGTTTTGAAGCTGACACTCTGATAGGGTTGAATCCATCATCTTTAATGTGGTTTTGAAGCTGACACCTTGATAGGGTTTAATCCATCAACTTTAATGTGGTTTTGAAGCTGACACCTTGATAGGGTTTAATCCATCAACTTCAATGTGGTTTTGAAGCCGACACCTTGCTAGGGTTTAATCCATCAACTTCAATGTGGTTTTGAAGATGACACTCGGATAGCGTTGAATCCATCAACTTCAATGTTGTTTTGAAGCTGACACCTTGATAGGGTTTAATCCATCAACTTCAATGTGGTTTTGAAGCTGACACCTTGATAGGGTTTAATCCACCAACTTCAATGTGGTTTTGAAGCTGACACTCTCATAGGGTTGAATCCATCAACTTCAATGTGGTTTTGAAGCTGACACTTTGATAGGGTTGAATCCATCAACTTCAATGTGGTTTTGAAGCTGACTCTTTGATATGGTTTTATCAATCAATTTCAATGTGGTTTTGAAGCTGACACTTTGACAGGGTTTAATCCATCAACTTCAATGTGGTTTTGAAGCTGACTCTTTGATATGGTTTAATTCATCAATTTCAATGTGGTTTTGAAGCTGACACTTTGATAGGGTTTAATCCATCAACTTCAATGTGGTTTTGAAGCTGACACTTTGACAGGGTTTAATCCATCAACTTCAATGTGGTTTTGAAGCTGACTCTTTGATATGGTTTAATCCATTAATTTCAATGTGCTTTTGAAGCTGACACTCTGATAGGGTTGAATCCATCACTTTCAATGTGGTTTTGAAGCTGACACCTTGATAGGGTTTAATCCATCAACTTCAATGTGGTTTTGAAGCTGAAACCTTGATAGGGTATAATCAATCAACTTCAATGTGGTTTTGAAGCTGACACCTTGATACGGTTAAATCCATCAACTTCAATGTGGTTTTGAAGCTGACACTCTGATAGGGTTGAATCCATCAACTTCAATGTGGTTTTGAAGCTGACACTCTCATAGGGTTGAATCCATCAACTTCAATGTGGTTTTGAAGCTGACACCTTGATAGGGTTTAATCCATCAATTTCAATGTGGTTTTGAAGCTGACACTTTGATAGGGTTGAATCCATCTACTTCAATGTGGTTTTGAATCTGACACTTTGATAGGGTTGAATCCATCTACTTCTTTGTGGTTTTGAAGCTGACACTTTGATAGGGTTGAATTCATCAACTGCAATGTGGTTTTGAAGCTGACACCTTGATAGGGTTTAATCCATCAACTTCAATGTGGTTTTGAAGCTGACACTTTGATAGGGTTGAATCCATCTAATTCAATGTGGTTTTGAAGCTGACACCTTGATAGGGTTTAATCCATCAACTTCAATGTGGTTTTGAAGCTGACACTTTGATAGGGTTGAATCCATCAACTTCAATGTGGTTTTGAAGCTGACTCTTTGATATGGTTTAATCTATCAATTTCAATGTGGTTTTGAAGCTGACACTCTGATAGGGTTGAATCCATCAACTTTAATGTGGTTTTGAAGCTGACACCTTGATAGGGTTTAATCCATCAACTTTAATGTGGTTTTGAAGCTGACACCTTGATAGGGTTTAATCCATCAACTTCAATGTGGTTTAGAAGCCGACACCTTGCTAGGGTTTAATCCATCAACTTCAATGTGGTTTTGAAGCTGACTCTTTGATATGGTTTAATCCATCAATTTTATTGTGGTTTTGAAGCTGACACTTTGACAGGGTTTAATCCATCAACTTCAATGTGGTTTTGAAGCTTACTCTTTGATATGTCTTAATCCATCAATTTCAATGTGGTTTTGAAGCTGACACCTTGCTAGGGTTTAATCCATCAACTTCAATGTGGTTTTGAAGATGACACTCGGATAGCGTTGATTCCATCAACTTCAATGTGGTTTTGAAGCTGACTCTTTGATATGGTTTAATCCATCAATTTCAATGTGGTTTTGAAGCTGACACTCTGATAGGGTTGAATCCATCACTTTCAATGTGGTTTTGAAGCTGACACCTTGATAGGGTTTAATCCATAAACTTCAATGTGGTTTTGAAGCTGACACCTTGATAGGGTTTAATCCATCAACTTCAATATGGTTTTGAAGCTGACACTTTGATAGGGTTTAATCCATCAACTTCAATGTGGTTTTGAAGCTGACACTTTTACAGGGTTGAATCCATCAACTTCAAAGTGGTTTTGAAGCTGACACCTTGATAAGGTTTAATCCATCAACTTCAATGTGGTTTTGATGCTGACACTTTGATAGGGTTTAATCCATCAACTTCAATGTGGTTTTGAAGCTGACACATTGACAGGGTTTAATCCATCAACTTCAATGTGGTTTTGAAGCTGACACTCTGATAGGGTTGAATCCATCAACTTCAATGTGGTTTTGAAGCTGACACTCTCAGAGGGTTGAATCCATCAACTTCAATGTGGTTTTGAAGCTGACACCTTGATAGGGTTTAATCCATCAATTTCAATGTGGTTTTGAAGCTGACACTTTGATAGGGTTGAATCCATCTACTTCAATGTGGTTTTGAATCTGACACTTTGATAGGGTTGAATCCATCTACTTCTGTGTGGTTTTGAAGCTGACACTTTGATAGGGTTGAATTCATCAACTGCAATGTGGTTTTGAAGCTGACACCTTGATAGGGTTTAATCCACCAACTTCAATGTGGTTTTGAAGCTGACACTTTGATAGGGTTGAATCCATCTACTTCAATGTGGTTTTGAATCTGACACTTTGATAGGGTTGTATCCATCAACTTCAATGTGGTTTTGAAGCTGACTCTTTGATATGGTTTAATCTATCAATTTCAATGTGGTTTTGAAGCTGACACTCTGATAGGGTTGAATCCATCATCTTTAATGTGGTTTTGAAGCTGACACCTTGATAGGGTTTAATCCATCAACTTTAATGTGGTTTTGAAGCTGACACCTTGATAGGGTTTAATCCATCAACTTCAATGTGGTTTTGAAGCCGACACCTTGCTAGGGTTTAATCCATCAACTTCAATGTGGTTTTGAAGATGACACTCGGATAGCGTTGAATCCATCAACTTCAATGTTGTTTTGAAGCTGACACCTTGATAGGGTTTAATCCATCAACTTCAATGTGGTTTTGAAGCTGACACCTTGATAGGGTTTAATCCACCAACTTCAATGTGGTTTTGAAGCTGACACTCTCATAGGGTTGAATCCATCAACTTCAATGTGGTTTTGAAGCTGACACTTTGATAGGGTTGAATCCATCAACTTCAATGTGGTTTTGAAGCTGACTCTTTGATTTGGTTTTATCCATCAATTTCAATGTGGTTTTGAAGCTGACACTTTGACAGGGTTTAATCCATCAACTTCAATGTGGTTTTGAAGCTGACTCTTTGATATGGTTTAATTCATCAATTTCAATGTGGTTTTGAAGCTGACACTTTGATAGGGTTTAATCCATCAACTTCAATGTGGTTTTGAAGCTGACACTTTGACAGGGTTTAATCCATCAACTTCAATGTGGTTTTGAAGCTGACTCTTTGATATGGTTTAATCCATTAATTTCAATGTGCTTTTGAAGCTGACACTCTGATAGGGTTGAATCCATCACTTTCAATGTGGTTTTGAAGCTGACACCTTGATAGGGTTTAATCCATCAACTTCAATGTGGTTTTGAAGCTGACACCTTGAAAGGGTTTAATCCATCAACTTCAATATGGTTTTGAAGCTGACACTTTGATAGGGTTTAATCCATCAACTTCAATGTGGTTTTGAAGCTGACACTTTGACAGGGTTGAATCCATCAACTTCAAAGTGGTTTTGAAGCTGACACCTTGATAGGGTTTAATCCATCAACTTCAATGTGGTTTTGAAGCTGACACTTTGATGGGGTTTAATCCATCAACTTCAATGTGGTTTTGAAGCTGACACTTTGACAGGGTTTAATCCATCAACTTCAATGTGATTTTGTAGCTGACACCTTGATAGGGTTTAATCCATCAACTTCAATGTGGTTTTGAAGCTGACACTCTGATAGGGTTGAATCAATCAACTTCAATGTGGTTTTGAAGCTGACACCTTGATAGGGTTTAATCCATCAACTTCAATGTGGTTTTGAAGCCGACACCTTGATAGGGTTTAATCCATCAACTTCAATGTGGTTTTGAAGCTGAAACCTTGATAGGGTTTAATCAATCAACTTCAATGTGGTTTTGAATCTGACACCTTGATAGGGTTTAATCCATCAATTTCAATGTGGTTTTGAAGCTGACACTTTGATAGGGTTGAATCCATCTACTTCAATGTGGTTTTGAAGCTGACACTTTGATAGGGTTGAATCCATCAACTTCAATGTGGTTTTGAAGCTGACACTTTGATAGGGTTGAATCCATCTACTTCTGTGTGGTTTTGAAGCTGAAACTCTGATAGGGTTGAATCCATCTACTTCAATGTGGTTTTGAAGCTGACACTCTCATAGGGTTGAATCCATCAACTTCAATGTGGTTTTGAAGCTGACACTTTGATAGGGTTGAATCCATCTACTTCAATGTGGTTTTGAAGCTGACACCTTGATAGGGTTTAATCCACCAACTTCAATGTGGTTTTGAAGCTGACACTTTGATAGGGTTGAATCCATCTACTTCAATGTGGTTTTGAAGCTGACACCTTGATAGGGCTAAATCCATCAACTTCAATGTGGTTTTGAAGCTGACACTTTGATAGGGTTGAATACATCAACTTCAATGTGGTTTTGAAGCTGACTCTTTGATATGGTTTAATCTATCAATTTCAATGTGGTTTTGAAGCTGACACTCTGATAGGGTTGAATCCATCAACTTTAATGTGGTTTTGAAGGTGACACCTTGATAGGGTTTAATCTATCAACTTCAATGTGGTTTTGAAGCCGACACCTTGCTAGGGTTTAATCCATCAACTTCAATGTGGTTTTGAAGATGACACTCGGATAGCGTTGAATCCATCAACTTCAATGTGGTTTTGAAGCTGACATCTTTATAGGGTTTAATCCATCAACTTCAATGTGCTCTGATAGGGTTGAATCCATCATCTTCAATGTGGTTTTGAAGCTGACACCTTGATAGGGTTTAATCCACCAACTTCAATGTGGTTTTGAAGCTGACACTTTGATAGGGTTGAATCCATCTACTTCAATGTGGTTTTGAAGCTGACACCTTGATAGGGTTTAATCCATCAACTTCAATGTGGTTTTCAAGCTGACACTTTGATAGGGTTGAATCCATCAACTTCAATGTGGTTTTGAAGCTGACTCTTTGATATGGTTTAATCTATCAATTTCAATGTGGTTTTGAAGCTGACACTCTGATAGGGTTGAATCCATCAACTTCAATGTGGTTTTGAAGCTGACATCTTTATAGGGTTTAATCCATCAACTTCGATGTGCTCTGATAGGGTTGAATCCATCTACTTCAATGTGGTTTTGAAGCTGACACCTTGATAGGGTTTAATCCACCAACTTCAATGTGGTTTTGAAGCTGACACTTTGATAGGGTTGAATCCATCAACTTCAATGTGGTTTTGAAGCTGACTCTTTGATATGGTTTAATCCATCAATTTCAATGTGCTTTTGAAGCTGACACTCTGATAGGGTTGAATCCATCACTTTCAATGTGGTTTTGAAGCTGACACCTTGATAGGGTTAAATCCATCAACTTCAATGTGGTTTTGAAGCTGACACCTTGATAGGGTTTAATCCATCAACTTCAATATGGTTTTGAAGCTGACACTTTGATAGGGTTTAATCCATCAACTTCAATGTGGTTTTGAAGCTGACACTTTGACAGGGTTTAATCCATCAACTTCAATGTGGTTTTGAAGCTGACTCTTTGATATGGTTTAATCCATTAATTTCAATGTGCTTTTGAAGCTGACACTCTGATAGGGTTGAATCCATCACTTTCAATGTGGTTTTGAAGCTGACACCTTGATAGGGTTTAATCCATCAACTTCAATGTGGTTTTGAAGCTGACACCTTGAAAGGGTTTAATCCATCAACTTCAATATGGTTTTGAAGCTGACACTTTGATAGGGTTTAATCCATCAACTTCAATGTGGTTTTGAAGCTGACACTTTGACAGGGTTGAATCCATCAACTTCAAAGTGGTTTTGAAGCTGACACCTTGATAGGGTTTAATCCATCAACTTCAATGTGGTTTTGAAGCTAACACTTTGATAGGGTTTAATCCATCAACTTCAATGTGGTTTTGAAGCTGACACTTTGACAGGGTTTAATCCATCAACTTCAATGTGGTTTTGTAGCTGACACCTTGATAGGGTTTAATCCATCAACTTCAATGTGGTTTTGAAGCTGACACTCTGATAGGGTTGAATCAATCAACTTCAATGTGGTTTTGAAGCTGACACCTTGATAGGGTTTAATCCATCAACTTCAATGTGGTTTTTAAGCCGACACCTTGATAGGGTTTAATCCATCAACTTCAATGTGGTTTTGAAGCTGAAACCTTGATAGGGTTTAATCAATCAACTTCAATGTGGTTTTGAATCTGACACCTTGATAGGGTTTAATCCATCAATTTCAATGTGGTTTTGAAGCTGACACTTTGATAGGGTTGAATCCATTTACTTCAATGTGGTTTTGAAGCTGACACTTTGATAGGGTTGAATCCATCTACTTCAATGTGGTTTTGAAGCTGACACTTTGATAGGGTTGAATCCATCTACTTCTGTGTTTTTGAAGCTGAAACTCTGATAGGGTTGAATCCATCTACTTCAATGTGGTTTTGAAGCTGACACTCTCATAGGGTTGAATCCATCAACTTCAATGTGGTTTTGAAGCTGACACTTTGATAGGGTTGAATCCATCTACTTCAATGTGGTTTTGAAGCTGACACCTTGATAGGGTTTAATCCACCAACTTCAATGTGGTTTTGAAGCTGACACTTTGATAGGGTTGAATCCATCTACTTCAATGTGGTTTTGAAGCTGACACCTTGATAGGGCTAAATCCATCAACTTCAATGTGGTTTTGAAGCTGACACTTTGATAGGGTTGAATACATCAACTTCAATGTGGTTTTGAAGCTGACTCTTTGATATGGTTTAATCTATCAATTTCAATGTGGTTTTGAAGCTGACACTCTGATAGGGTTGAATCCATCAACTTGAATGTGGTTTTGAAGCTGACACTTTGATAGGGTTGAATCCATCTACTTCAATGTGGTTTTGAAGCTGACACCTTGATAAGGTTTAATCCATCAACTTCAATGTGGTTTTCAAGCTGACACTTTGATAGGGTTGAATCCATCAACTTCAATTTGGTTTTGAAGCTGACTCTTTGATATGGTTTAATCTATCAATTTCAATGTGGTTTTGAAGCTGACACTCTGATAGGGTTAAATCCATCAACTTCAATGTGGTTTTGAAGCTGACATCTTTATAGGGTTTAATCCATCAACTTCAATGTGCTCTGATAGGGTTGAATCCATCAACTTCAATGTGGTTTTGAAGCTGACACTTTGACAGGGTTGAATCCATCAACTTCAAAGTGGTTTTGAAGCTGACACCTTGATAGGGTTTAATCCATCAACTTTAATGTGGTTTTGAAGCTGACACTTTGATAGGGTTTAATCCATCAACTTCAATGTGGTTTTGAAACTGACACTTTGACAGGGTTTGATCCATCAACTTCAATGTGGTTTTGTAGCTGACACACCTTGATAGCGTTTAATCCATCAACTTCAATGTGGTTTTGAAGCTGACACTCTGATGGGGTTGAATCCATCAACTTCAATGTGGTTTTGAAGCTGACACCTTGATAGGGTTTAATCCATCAACTTCAATGTGGTTTTGAAGCCGACACCTTGATAGGGTTTAATCCATCAACTTCAATGTGGTTTTGAAGCTGAAACCTTGATAGGGTTAAATCAATCAACTTCAATGTGGTTTGAAGCTGAAACCTTGATAGGGTTAAATCCATCAACTTCAATGTGGTTTTGAAGCTGACACTCTGATAGGGTTGAATCCATCAACTTTAATGTGGTTTGACGCTGACACCTTGATCGGGTTTAATCCATCAACTTTAATGTGGTTTTGAAGCTGACACCTTGATAGGGTTTAATCCATCAACTTCAATGTGGTTTTGAAGCCGACACCTTGCTAGGGTTTAATCCATCAACTTCAATGTGGTTTGAAGATGACACTCGGATAGCGTTGATTCATCAACTTCAATGTGGTTTTGAAGCTGACATCTTTATAGGGTTTAATCCATCAACTTTAATGTGGTTTGAAGCTGACACTTTGACAGGGTTTAATCCATCAACTTCAATGTGGTTTTGAAGCTGACTCTTTGATATGTTTTAATCCATCAATTTCAATGTGGTTTTGAAGCTGACCTTTTGATAGGGTTTAATCCATCAACTTCAATGTGGTTTGAAGCTGACACTCTGATAGGGTTGAATCCATCAACTTTAATGTTGTTTTGAAGCTGACACCTTGATAGGGCTTGTTAATCCATCAACTTTAATGTGGTTTTGAAGCTGACACCTTGATAGGGTTTAATCCATCAACTTCAATGTGGTTTAGAAGCCGACACCTTGCTAGGGTTTAATCCATCAACTTCAATGTGGTTTTGAAGCTGACTCTTTGATATGGTTTAATCCATCAATTTCATTGTGGTTTTGAAGCTGACACTTTGACAGGGTTTAATCCATCAACTTCAATGTGGTTTTGAAGCTTACTCTTTGATATGGTTTAATCCATCAATTTCAATGTGGTTTTGAAGCTGACACCTTGCTAGGGTTTAATCCATCAACTTCAATGTGGTTTTGAAGATGACACTCGGATAGCGTTGATTCCATCAACTTCAATGTGGTTTTGAAGCTGACTCTTTGATATGGTTTAATCCATCAATTTCAATGTGGTTTTGAAGCTGACACTCTGATAGGGTTGAATCCATCACTTTCAATGTGGTTTTGAAGCTGACACCTTGATAGGGTTTATCCATAAACTTCAATGTGGTTTTGAAGCTGACACCTTGATAGGGTTTAATCCATCAACTTCAATATGGTTTTGAAGCTGACACTTTGATAGGGTTTAATCCATCAACTTCAATGTGGTTTTGAAGCTGACACTTTTACAGGGTTGAATCCATCAACTTCAAAGTGGTTTTGAAGCTGACACCTTGATAAGGTTTAATCCATCAACTTCAATGTGGTTTTGATGCTGACACTTTGATAGGGTTTAATCCATCAACTTCAATGTGGTTTTGAAGCTGACACTTTGACAGGGTTTAATCCATCAACTTCAATGTGGTATTGTAGCTGACACCTTGATAGGGTTTAATCCATCAACTTCAATGTGGTTTTGAAGCTGACACTCTGATAGGGTTGAATCCATCAACTTCAATGTGGTTTTGAAGCTGACACCTGATAGGGTTTATCCATCAACTTCAATGTGGTTTTGAAGCCGACACCTTGATAGGGTTTAATCCATCAACTTCAATGTGGTTTGAAGCTGAAACCTTGATAGGGTATAATCAATCAACTTCAATGTGGTTTTGAAGCTGACACCTTGATACGGTTAAATCCATCAACTTCAATGTGGTTTTGAAGCTGACACTCTGATAGGGTTGAATCCATCAACTTCAATGTGGTTTTGAAGCTGACACTCTCATAGGGTTGAATCCATCAACTTCAATGTGGTTTTGAAGCTGACACCTTGATAGGGTTTAATCCATCAATTTCAATGTGGTTTTGAAGCTGACACTTTGATAGGGTTGAATCCATCTACTTCAATGTGGTTTTGAATCTGACACTTTGATAGGGTTGAATCCATCTACTTCTGTGTGGTTTTGAAGCTGACACTTTGATAGGGTTGAATTCATCAACTGCAATGTGGTTTTGAAGCTGACACCTTTATAGGGTTTAATCCACCAACTTCAATGTGGTTTTGAAGCTGACACTTTGATAGGGTTGAATCCATCTACTTCAATGTGGTTTTGAAGCTGACACTCTCATAGGGTTGAATCCATCAACTTCAATGTGGTTTTGAAGCTGACACTTTGATAGGGTTGAATCCATCTACTTCAATGTGGTTTTGAAGCTGACACCTTGATAGGGTTTAATCCACCAACTTCAATGTGGTTTTGAAGCTGACACTTTGATAGGGTTGAATCCATCTACTTCAATGTGGTTTTGAAGCTGACACCTTGATAGGGCTAAATCCATCAACTTCAATGTGGTTTTGAAGCTGACACTTTGATAGGGTTGAATACATCAACTTCAATGTGGTTTTGAAGCTGACTCTTTGATATGGTTTAATCTATCAATTTCAATGTGGTTTTGAAGCTGACACTCTGATAGGGTTGAATCCATCAACTTTAATGTGGTTTTGAAGCTGACACCTTGATAGGTTTTAATCCATCAACTTTAATGTGGTTTTGAAGGTGACACCTTGATAGGGTTTAATCTATCAACTTCAATGTGGTTTTGAAGCCGACACCTTGCTAGGGTTTAATCCATCAACTTCAATGTGGTTTTGAAGATGACACTCGGATAGCGTTGAATCCATCAACTTCAATGTGGTTTTGAAGCTGACATCTTTATAGGGTTTAATCCATCAACTTCAATGTGCTCTGATAGGGTTGAATCCATCATCTTCAATGTGGTTTTGAAGCTGACACCTTGATAGGGTTTAATCCACCAACTTCAATGTGGTTTTGAAGCTGACACTTTGATAGGGTTGAATCCATCTACTTCAATGTGGTTTTGAAGCTGACACCTTGATAGGGTTTAATCCATCAACTTCAATGTGGTTTTCAAGCTGACACTTTGATAGGGTTGAATCCATCAACTTCAATGTGGTTTTGAAGCTGACTCTTTGATATGGTTTAATCTATCAATTTCAATGTGGTTTTGAAGCTGACACTCTGATAGGGTTGAATCCATCAACTTCAATGTGGTTTTGAAGCTGACATCTTTATAGGGTTTAATCCATCAACTTCAATGTGCTCTGATAGGGTTGAATCCATCTACTTCAATGTGGTTTTGAAGCTGACACCTTGATAGGGTTTAATCCACCAACTTCAATGTGGTTTTGAAGCTGACACTTTGATAGGGTTGAATCCATCAACTTCAATGTGGTTTTGAAGCTGACTCTTTGATATGGTTTAATCCATCAATTTCAATGTGCTTTTGAAGCTGACACTCTGATAGGGTTGAATCCATCACTTTCAATGTGGTTTTGAAGCTGACACCTTGATAGGGTTTAATCCATTAACTTCAATGTGGTTTTGAAGCTGACACCTTGATAGGGTTTAATCCATCAACTTCAATATGGTTTTGAAGCTGACACTTTGATAGGGTTTAATCCATCAACTTCAATGTGGTTTTGAAGCTGACACTTTGATAGGGTTTAATCCATCAACTTCAATGTGGTTTTGAAGCCGACACCTTGATAGGGTTTAATCAATCAACTTCAATGTGGTTTTTAATCTGACACCTTGATAGGGTTTAATCCATCAATTTCAATGTGGTTTTGAAGCTGACACTTTGATAGGGTTGAATCCATCTACTTCAATGTGGTTTTGAAGCTGACACTTTGATAGGGTTGAATCCATCTACTTCAATGTGGTTTTGAAGCTGACACTTTGATAGGGTTGAATCCATCTACTTCTGTGTGGTTTTGAAGCTGACACTCTGATAGGGTTGAATCCATCAACTTCAATGTGGTTTTGAAGCTGACACTCTCATAGGGTTGAATCCATCAACTTCAATGTGGTTTTGAAGCTGACACTTTGATAGGGTTGAATCCATCTACTTCAATGTGGTTTTGAAGCTGACACCTTGATAGGGTTTAATCCACCAACTTCAATGTGGTTTTGAAGCTGACACTTTGATAGGGTTGAATCCATCTACTTCAATGTGGTTTTGAAGCTGACACCTTGATAGGGCTAAATCTGTCAACTTCAATGTGGTTTTGAAGCTGACACTTTGATAGGGTTGAATCCATCAACTTCAATGTGGTTTTGAAGCTGACACCTTGATAGGGTTTAATCCATCAACTTCAATATGGTTTTGAAGCTGACACTTTGATAGGGTTTAATCCATCAACTTCAATGTGGTTTTGAAGCTGACACTTTGACAGGGTTGAATCCATCAACTTCAAAGTGGTTTTGAAGCTGACACCTTGATAGGGTTTAATCCATCAACTTCAATATGGTTTTGAAGCTGACACTTTGATAGGGTTTAATCCATCAACTTCAATGTGGTTTTGAAGCTGACACTTTGACAGGGTTGAATCCATCAACTTCAAAGTTGTTTTGAAGCTGACACTTTGATAGGGTTGAATCCATCAACTTCAATGTGGTTTTGAAGCTGACACTTTGACAGGGTTTAATCCATCAACTTCAATGTGGTTTTGTAGCTGACACCTTGATAGGGTTTAATCCATCAACTTCAATGTGGTTTTGAAGCTGAAACCTTGATAGGGTATAATCAATCAACTTCAATGTGGTTTTGAAGCTGACACCTTGATACGGTTAAATCCATCAACTTCAATGTGGTTTTGAAGCTGACACTCTGATAGGGTTGAATCCATCAACTTCAATGTGGTTTTGAAGCTGACACTCTCATAGGGTTGAATCCATCAACTTCAATGTGGTTTTGAAGCTGACACCTTGATAGGGTTTAATCCATCAATTTCAATGTGGTTTTGAAGCTGACACTTTGATAGGGTTGAATCCATCTACTTCAATGTGGTTTTGAATCTGACACTTTGATAGGGTTGAATCCATCTACTTCTTTGTGGTTTTGAAGCTGACACTTTGATAGGGTTGAATTCATCAACTGCAATGTGGTTTTGAAGCTGACACCTTGATAGGGTTTAATCCATCAACTTCAATGTGGTTTTGAAGCTGACACTTTGATAGGGTTGAATCCATCTAATTCAATGTGGTTTTGAAGCTGACACCTTGATAGGGTTTAATCCATCAACTTCAATGTGGTTTTGAAGCTGACACTTTGATAGGGTTGAATCCATCAACTTCAATGTGGTTTTGAAGCTGACTCTTTGATATGGTTTAATCTATCAATTTCAATGTGGTTTGAAGCTGACACTCTGATAGGGTTGAATCCATCAACTTTAATGTGGTTTTGAAGCTGACACCTTGATAGGGTTTAATCCATCAACTTTAATGTGGTTTTGAAGCTGACACCTTGATAGGGTTTAATCCATCAACTTCAATGTGGTTTAGAAGCCGACACCTTGCTAGGGTTTAATCCATCAACTTCAATGTGGTTTTGAAGCTGACTCTTTGATATGGTTTAATCCATCAATTTTATTGTGGTTTTGAAGCTGACACTTTGACAGGGTTTAATCCATCAACTTCAATGTGGTTTTGAAGCTTACTCTTTGATATGTCTTAATCCATCAATTTCAATGTGGTTTTGAAGCTGACACCTTGCTAGGGTTTAATCCATCAACTTCAATGTGGTTTTGAAGATGACACTCGGATAGCGTTGATTCCATCAACTTCAATGTGGTTTTGAAGCTGACTCTTTGATATGGTTTAATCCATCAATTTCAATGTGGTTTTGAAGCTGACACTCTGATAGGGTTGAATCCATCACTTTCAATGTGGTTTTGAAGCTGACACCTTGATAGGGTTTAATCCATAAACTTCAATGTGGTTTTGAAGCTGACACCTTGATAGGGTTTAATCCATCAACTTCAATATGGTTTTGAAGCTGACACTTTGATAGGGTTTAATCCATCAACTTCAATGTGGTTTTGAAGCTGACACTTTTACAGGGTTGAATCCATCAACTTCAAAGTGGTTTTGAAGCTGACACCTTGATAAGGTTTAATCCATCAACTTCAATGTGGTTTTGATGCTGACACTTTGATAGGGTTTAATCCATCAACTTCAATGTGGTTTTGAAGCTGACACTTTGACAGGGTTTAATCCATCAACTTCAATGTGGTTTTGTAGCTGACACCTTGATAGGGTTTAATCCATCAACTTCAATGTGGTTTTGAAGCTGACACTCTGATAGGGTTGAATCCATCAACTTCAATGTGGTTTTGAAGCTGACACCTTGATAGGGTTTAATCCATCAACTTCAATGTGGTTTTGAAGCCGACACCTTGATAGGGTTTAATCCATCAACTTCAATGTGGTTTTGAAGCTGAAACCTTGATAGGGTATAATCAATCAACTTCAATGTGGTTTTGAAGCTGACACCTTGATACGGTTAAATCCATCAACTTCAATGTGGTTTTGAAGCTGACACTCTGATAGGGTTGAATCCATCAACTTCAATGTGGTTTTGAAGCTGACACTCTCAGAGGGTTGAATCCATCAACTTCAATGTGGTTTTGAAGCTGACACCTTGATAGGGTTTAATCCATCAATTTCAATGTGGTTTTGAAGCTGACACTTTGATAGGGTTGAATCCATCTACTTCAATGTGGTTTTGAATCTGACACTTTGATAGGGTTGAATCCATCTACTTCTGTGTGGTTTTGAAGCTGACACTTTGATAGGGTTGAATTCATCAACTGCAATGTGGTTTTGAAGCTGACACCTTGATAGGGTTTAATCCACCAACTTCAATGTGGTTTTGAAGCTGACACTTTGATAGGGTTGAATCCATCTACTTCAATGTGGTTTTGAATCTGACACTTTGATAGGGTTGTATCCATCAACTTCAATGTGGTTTTGAAGCTGACTCTTTGATATGGTTTAATCTATCAATTTCAATGTGGTTTTGAAGCTGACACTCTGATAGGGTTGAATCCATCATCTTTAATGTGGTTTTGAAGCTGACACCTTGATAGGGTTTAATCCATCAACTTTAATGTGGTTTTGAAGCTGACACCTTGATAGGGTTTAATCCATCAACTTCAATGTGGTTTTGAAGCCGACACCTTGCTAGGGTTTAATCCATCAACTTCAATGTGGTTTTGAAGATGACACTCGGATAGCGTTGAATCCATCAACTTCAATGTTGTTTTGAAGCTGACACCTTGATAGGGTTTAATCCATCAACTTCAATGTGGTTTTGAAGCTGACACCTTGATAGGGTTTAATCCACCAACTTCAATGTGGTTTTGAAGCTGACACTCTCATAGGGTTGAATCCATCAACTTCAATGTGGTTTTGAAGCTGACACTTTGATAGGGTTGAATCCATCAACTTCAATGTGGTTTTGAAGCTGACTCTTTGATATGGTTTTATCCATCAATTTCAATGTGGTTTTGAAGCTGACACTTTGACAGGGTTTAATCCATCAACTTCAATGTGGTTTTGAAGCTGACTCTTTGATATGGTTTAATTCATCAATTTCAATGTGGTTTTGAAGCTGACACTTTGATAGGGTTTAATCCATCAACTTCAATGTGGTTTTGAAGCTGACACTTTGACAGGGTTTAATCCATCAACTTCAATGTGGTTTTGAAGCTGACTCTTTGATATGGTTTAATCCATTAATTTCAATGTGCTTTTGAAGCTGACACTCTGATAGGGTTGAATCCATCACTTTCAATGTGGTTTTGAAGCTGACACCTTGATAGGGTTTAATCCATCAACTTCAATGTGGTTTTGAAGCTGACACCTTGAAAGGGTTTAATCCATCAACTTCAATATGGTTTTGAAGCTGACACTTTGATAGGGTTTAATCCATCAACTTCAATGTGGTTTTGAAGCTGACACTTTGACAGGGTTGAATCCATCAACTTCAAAGTGGTTTTGAAGCTGACACCTTGATAGGGTTTAATCCATCAACTTCAATGTGGTTTTGAAGCTGACACTTTGATGGGGTTTAATCCATCAACTTCAATGTGGTTTTGAAGCTGACACTTTGACAGGGTTTAATCCATCAACTTCAATGTGATTTTGTAGCTGACACCTTGATAGGGTTTAATCCATCAACTTCAATGTGGTTTTGAAGCTGACACTCTGATAGGGTTGAATCAATCAACTTCAATGTGGTTTTGAAGCTGACACCTTGATAGGGTTTAATCCATCAACTTCAATGTGGTTTTGAAGCCGACACCTTGATAGGGTTTAATCCATCAACTTCAATGTGGTTTTGAAGCTGAAACCTTGATAGGGTTTAATCAATCAACTTCAATGTGGTTTTGAATCTGACACCTTGATAGGGTTTAATCCATCAATTTCAATGTGGTTTTGAAGCTGACACTTTGATAGGGTTGAATCCATCTACTTCAATGTGGTTTTGAAGCTGACACTTTGATAGGGTTGAATCCATCAACTTCAATGTGGTTTTGAAGCTGACACTTTGATAGGGTTGAATCCATCTACTTCTGTGTGGTTTTGAAGCTGAAACTCTGATAGGGTTGAATCCATCTACTTCAATGTGGTTTTGAAGCTGACACTCTCATAGGGTTGAATCCATCAACTTCAATGTGGTTTTGAAGCTGACACTTTGATAGGGTTGAATCCATCTACTTCAATGTGGTTTTGAAGCTGACACCTTGATAGGGTTTAATCCACCAACTTCAATGTGGTTTTGAAGCTGACACTTTGATAGGGTTGAATCCATCTACTTCAATGTGGTTTTGAAGCTGACACCTTGATAGGGCTAAATCCATCAACTTCAATGTGGTTTTGAAGCTGACACTTTGATAGGGTTGAATACATCAACTTCAATGTGGTTTTGAAGCTGACTCTTTGATATGGTTTAATCCATCAACTTCAATGTGGTTTTGTAGCTGACACCTTGATAGGGTTTAATCCATCAACTTCAATGTGGTTTTGAAGCTGACACTCTGATAGGGTTGAATCAATCAACTTCAATGTGGTTTTGAAGCTGACACCTTGATAGGGTTTAATCCATCAACTTCAATGTGGTTTTTAAGCCGACACCTTGATAGGGTTTAATCCATCAACTTCAATGTGGTTTTGAAGCTGAAACCTTGATAGGGTTTAATCAATCAACTTCAATGTGGTTTTGAATCTGACACCTTGATAGGGTTTAATCCATCAATTTCAATGTGGTTTTGAAGCTGACACTTTGATAGGGTTGAATCCATTTACTTCAATGTGGTTTTGAAGCTGACACTTTGATAGGGTTGAATCCATCTACTTCAATGTGGTTTTGAAGCTGACACTTTGATAGGGTTGAATCCATCTACTTCTGTGTTTTTGAAGCTGAAACTCTGATAGGGTTGAATCCATCTACTTCAATGTGGTTTTGAAGCTGACACTCTCATAGGGTTGAATCCATCAACTTCAATGTGGTTTTGAAGCTGACACTTTGATAGGGTTGAATCCATCTACTTCAATGTGGTTTTGAAGCTGACACCTTGATAGGGTTTAATCCACCAACTTCAATGTGGTTTTGAAGCTGACACTTTGATAGGGTTGAATCCATCTACTTCAATGTGGTTTTGAAGCTGACACCTTGATAGGGCTAAATCCATCAACTTCAATGTGGTTTTGAAGCTGACACTTTGATAGGGTTGAATACATCAACTTCAATGTGGTTTTGAAGCTGACTCTTTGATATGGTTTAATCTATCAATTTCAATGTGGTTTTGAAGCTGACACTCTGATAGGGTTGAATCCATCAACTTGAATGTGGTTTTGAAGCTGACACTTTGATAGGGTTGAATCCATCTACTTCAATGTGGTTTTGAAGCTGACACCTTGATAAGGTTTAATCCATCAACTTCAATGTGGTTTTCAAGCTGACACTTTGATAGGGTTGAATCCATCAACTTCAATTTGGTTTTGAAGCTGACTCTTTGATATGGTTTAATCTATCAATTTCAATGTGGTTTTGAAGCTGACACTCTGATAGGGTTAAATCCATCAACTTCAATGTGGTTTTGAAGCTGACATCTTTATAGGGTTTAATCCATCAACTTCAATGTGCTCTGATAGGGTTGAATCCATCAACTTCAATGTGGTTTTGAAGCTGACACTTTGACAGGGTTGAATCCATCAACTTCAAAGTGGTTTTGAAGCTGACACCTTGATAGGGTTTAATCCATCAACTTTAATGTGGTTTTGAAGCTGACACTTTGATAGGGTTTAATCCATCAACTTCAATGTGGTTTTGAAACTGACACTTTGACAGGGTTTGATCCATCAACTTCAATGTGGTTTTGTAGCTGACACCTTGATAGCGTTTAATCCATCAACTTCAATGTGGTTTTGAAGCTGACACTCTGATGGGGTTGAATCCATCAACTTCAATGTGGTTTTGAAGCTGACACCTTGATAGGGTTTAATCCATCAACTTCAATGTGGTTTTGAAGCCGACACCTTGATAGGGTTTAATCCATCAACTTCAATGTGGTTTTGAAGCTGAAACCTTGATAGGGTTAAATCAATCAACTTCAATGTGGTTTTGAAGCTGAAACCTTGATAGGGTTAAATCCATCAACTTCAATGTGGTTTTGAAGCTGACACTCTGATAGGGTTGAATCCATCAACTTTAATGTGGTTTTGACGCTGACACCTTGATCGGGTTTAATCCATCAACTTTAATGTGGTTTTGAAGCTGACACCTTGATAGGGTTTAATCCATCAACTTCAATGTGGTTTTGAAGCCGACACCTTGCTAGGGTTTAATCCATCAACTTCAATGTGGTTTTGAAGATGACACTCGGATAGCGTTGATTCCATCAACTTCAATGTGGTTTTGAAGCTGACATCTTTATAGGGTTTAATCCATCAACTTTAATGTGGTTTTGAAGCTGACACTTTGACAGGGTTTAATCCATCAACTTCAATGTGGTTTTGAAGCTGACTCTTTGATATGTTTTAATCCATCAATTTCAATGTGGTTTTGAAGCTGACCTTTTGATAGGGTTTAATCCATCAACTTCAATGTGGTTTTGAAGCTGACACTCTGATAGGGTTGAATCCATCAACTTTAATGTTGTTTTGAAGCTGACACCTTGATAGGGTTTAATCCATCAACTTTAATGTGGTTTTGAAGCTGACACCTTGATAGGGTTTAATCCATCAACTTCAATGTGGTTTAGAAGCCGACACCTTGCTAGGGTTTAATCCATCAACTTCAATGTGGTTTTGAAGCTGACTCTTTGATATGGTTTAATCCATCAATTTCATTGTGGTTTTGAAGCTGACACTTTGACAGGGTTTAATCCATCAACTTCAATGTGGTTTTGAAGCTTACTCTTTGATATGGTTTAATCCATCAATTTCAATGTGGTTTTGAAGCTGACACCTTGCTAGGGTTTAATCCATCAACTTCAATGTGGTTTTGAAGATGACACTCGGATAGCGTTGATTCCATCAACTTCAATGTGGTTTGAAGCTGACTCTTTGATATGGTTTAATCCATCAATTTCAATGTGGTTTTGAAGCTGACACTCTGATAGGGTTGAATCCATCACTTTCAATGTGGTTTTGAAAGTGACACCTTGATAGGGTTTAATCCATAAACTTCAATGTGGTTTTGAAGCTGACACCTTGATAGGGTTTAATCCATCAACTTCAATATGGTTTTGAAGCTGACACTTTGATAGGGTTTAATCCATCAACTTCAATGTGGTTTTGAAGCTGACACTTTTACAGGGTTGAATCCATCAACTTCAAAGTGGTTTTGAAGCTGACACCTTGATAAGGTTTAATCCATCAACTTCAATGTGGTTTTGATGCTGACACTTTGATAGGGTTTAATCCATCAACTTCAATGTGGTTTTGAAGCTGACACTTTGACAGGGTTTAATCCATCAACTTCAATGTGGTTTTGTAGCTGACACCTTGATAGGGTTTAATCCATCAACTTCAATGTGGTTTTGAAGCTGACACTCTGATAGGGTTGAATCCATCAACTTCAATGTGGTTTTGAAGCTGACACCTTGATAGGGTTTAATCCATCAACTTCAATGTGGTTTTGAAGCCGACACCTTGATAGGGTTTAATCCATCAACTTCAATGTGGTTTTGAAGCTGAAACCTTGATAGGGTATAATCAATCAACTTCAATGTGGTTTTGAAGCTGACACCTTGATACGGTTAAATCCATCAACTTCAATGTGGTTTTGAAGCTGACACTCTGATAGGGTTGAATCCATCAACTTCAATGTGGTTTTGAAGCTGACACTCTCATAGGGTTGAATCCATCAACTTCAATGTGGTTTTGAAGCTGACACCTTGATAGGGTTTAATCCATCAATTTCAATGTGGTTTTGAAGCTGACACTTTGATAGGGTTGAATCCATCTACTTCAATGTGGTTTTGAATCTGACACTTTGATAGGGTTGAATCCATCTACTTCTGTGTGGTTTTGAAGCTGACACTTTGATAGGGTTGAATTCATCAACTGCAATGTGGTTTTGAAGCTGACACCTTTATAGGGTTTAATCCACCAACTTCAATGTGGTTTTGAAGCTGACACTTTGATAGGGTTGAATCCATCTACTTCAATGTGGTTTTGAATCTGACACTTTGATAGGGTTGTATCCATCAACTTCAATGTGGTTTTGAAGCTGACTCTTTGATATGGTTTAATCTATCAATTTCAATGTGGTTTTGAAGCTGACACTCTGATAGGGTTAAATCCATCAACTTCAATGTGGTTTTGAAGCTGACATCTTTATAGGGTTTAATCCATCAACTTCAATGTGCTCTGATAGGGTTGAATCCATCAACTTCAATGTGGTTTTGAAGCTGACACTTTGACAGGGTTGAATCCATCAACTTCAAAGTGGTTTTGAAGCTGACACCTTGATAGGGTTTAATCCATCAACTTTAATGTGGTTTTGAAGCTGACACTTTGATAGGGTTTAATCCATCAACTTCAATGTGGTTTTGAAACTGACACTTTGACAGGGTTTGATCCATCAACTTCAATGTGGTTTTGTAGCTGACACCTTGATAGCGTTTAATCCATCAACTTCAATGTGGTTTTGAAGCTGACACTCTGATGGGGTTGAATCCATCAACTTCAATGTGGTTTTGAAGCTGACACCTTGATAGGGTTTAATCCATCAACTTCAATGTGGTTTTGAAGCCGACACCTTGATAGGGTTTAATCCATCAACTTCAATGTGGTTTTGAAGCTGAAACCTTGATAGGGTTAAATCAATCAACTTCAATGTGGTTTTGAAGCTGAAACCTTGATAGGGTTAAATCCATCAACTTCAATGTGGTTTTGAAGCTGACACTCTGATAGGGTTGAATCCATCAACTTTAATGTGGTTTTGACGCTGACACCTTGATCGGGTTTAATCCATCAACTTTAATGTGGTTTTGAAGCTGACACCTTGATAGGGTTTAATCCATCAACTTCAATGTGGTTTTGAAGCCGACACCTTGCTAGGGTTTAATCCATCAACTTCAATGTGGTTTTGAAGATGACACTCGGATAGCGTTGATTCCATCAACTTCAATGTGGTTTTGAAGCTGACATCTTTATAGGGTTTAATCCATCAACTTTAATGTGGTTTTGAAGCTGACACTTTGACAGGGTTTAATCCATCAACTTCAATGTGGTTTTGAAGCTGACTCTTTGATATGTTTTAATCCATCAATTTCAATGTGGTTTTGAAGCTGACCTTTTGATAGGGTTTAATCCATCAACTTCAATGTGGTTTTGAAGCTGACACTCTGATAGGGTTGAATCCATCAACTTTAATGTTGTTTTGAAGCTGACACCTTGATAGGGTTTAATCCATCAACTTTAATGTGGTTTTGAAGCTGACACCTTGATAGGGTTTAATCCATCAACTTCAATGTGGTTTAGAAGCCGACACCTTGCTAGGGTTTAATCCATCAACTTCAATGTGGTTTTGAAGCTGACTCTTTGATATGGTTTAATCCATCAATTTCATTGTGGTTTTGAAGCTGACACTTTGACAGGGTTTAATCCATCAACTTCAATGTGGTTTTGAAGCTTACTCTTTGATATGGTTTAATCCATCAATTTCAATGTGGTTTTGAAGCTGACACCTTGCTAGGGTTTAATCCATCAACTTCAATGTGGTTTTGAAGATGACACTCGGATAGCGTTGATTCCATCAACTTCAATGTGGTTTTGAAGCTGACTCTTTGATATGGTTTAATCCATCAATTTCAATGTGGTTTTGAAGCTGACACTCTGATAGGGTTGAATCCATCACTTTCAATGTGGTTTTGAAGCTGACACCTTGATAGGGTTTAATCCATAAACTTCAATGTGGTTTTGAAGCTGACACCTTGATAGGGTTTAATCCATCAACTTCAATATGGTTTTGAAGCTGACACTTTGATAGGGTTTAATCCATCAACTTCAATGTGGTTTTGAAGCTGACACTTTTACAGGGTTGAATCCATCAACTTCAAAGTGGTTTTGAAGCTGACACCTTGATAAGGTTTAATCCATCAACTTCAATGTGGTTTTGATGCTGACACTTTGATAGGGTTTAATCCATCAACTTCAATGTGGTTTTGAAGCTGACACTTTGACAGGGTTTAATCCATCAACTTCAATGTGGTTTTGTAGCTGACACCTTGATAGGGTTTAATCCATCAACTTCAATGTGGTTTTGAAGCTGACACTCTGATAGGGTTGAATCCATCAACTTCAATGTGGTTTTGAAGCTGACACCTTGATAGGGTTTAATCCATCAACTTCAATGTGGTTTTGAAGCCGACACCTTGATAGGGTTTAATCCATCAACTTCAATGTGGTTTTGAAGCTGAAACCTTGATAGGGTATAATCAATCAACTTCAATGTGGTTTTGAAGCTGACACCTTGATACGGTTAAATCCATCAACTTCAATGTGGTTTTGAAGCTGACACTCTGATAGGGTTGAATCCATCAACTTCAATGTGGTTTTGAAGCTGACACTCTCATAGGGTTGAATCCATCAACTTCAATGTGGTTTTGAAGCTGACACCTTGATAGGGTTTAATCCATCAATTTCAATGTGGTTTTGAAGCTGACACTTTGATAGGGTTGAATCCATCTACTTCAATGTGGTTTTGAATCTGACACTTTGATAGGGTTGAATCCATCTACTTCTGTGTGGTTTTGAAGCTGACACTTTGATAGGGTTGAATTCATCAACTGCAATGTGGTTTTGAAGCTGACACCTTTATAGGGTTTAATCCACCAACTTCAATGTGGTTTTGAAGCTGACACTTTGATAGGGTTGAATCCATCTACTTCAATGTGGTTTTGAAGCTGACACTCTCATAGGGTTGAATCCATCAACTTCAATGTGGTTTTGAAGCTGACACTTTGATAGGGTTGAATCCATCTACTTCAATGTGGTTTTGAAGCTGACACCTTGATAGGGTTTAATCCACCAACTTCAATGTGGTTTTGAAGCTGACACTTTGATAGGGTTGAATCCATCTACTTCAATGTGGTTTTGAAGCTGACACCTTGATAGGGCTAAATCCATCAACTTCAATGTGGTTTTGAAGCTGACACTTTGATAGGGTTGAATACATCAACTTCAATGTGGTTTTGAAGCTGACTCTTTGATATGGTTTAATCTATCAATTTCAATGTGGTTTTGAAGCTGACACTCTGATAGGGTTGAATCCATCAACTTTAATGTGGTTTTGAAGCTGACACCTTGATAGGTTTTAATCCATCAACTTTAATGTGGTTTTGAAGGTGACACCTTGATAGGGTTTAATCTATCAACTTCAATGTGGTTTTGAAGCCGACACCTTGCTAGGGTTTAATCCATCAACTTCAATGTGGTTTTGAAGATGACACTCGGATAGCGTTGAATCCATCAACTTCAATGTGGTTTTGAAGCTGACATCTTTATAGGGTTTAATCCATCAACTTCAATGTGCTCTGATAGGGTTGAATCCATCATCTTCAATGTGGTTTTGAAGCTGACACCTTGATAGGGTTTAATCCACCAACTTCAATGTGGTTTTGAAGCTGACACTTTGATAGGGTTGAATCCATCTACTTCAATGTGGTTTTGAAGCTGACACCTTGATAGGGTTTAATCCATCAACTTCAATGTGGTTTTCAAGCTGACACTTTGATAGGGTTGAATCCATCAACTTCAATGTGGTTTTGAAGCTGACTCTTTGATATGGTTTAATCTATCAATTTCAATGTGGTTTTGAAGCTGACACTCTGATAGGGTTGAATCCATCAACTTCAATGTGGTTTTGAAGCTGACATCTTTATAGGGTTTAATCCATCAACTTCAATGTGCTCTGATAGGGTTGAATCCATCTACTTCAATGTGGTTTTGAAGCTGACACCTTGATAGGGTTTAATCCACCAACTTCAATGTGGTTTTGAAGCTGACACTTTGATAGGGTTGAATCCATCAACTTCAATGTGGTTTTGAAGCTGACTCTTTGATATGGTTTAATCCATCAATTTCAATGTGCTTTTGAAGCTGACACTCTGATAGGGTTGAATCCATCACTTTCAATGTGGTTTTGAAGCTGACACCTTGATAGGGTTTAATCCATTAACTTCAATGTGGTTTTGAAGCTGACACCTTGATAGGGTTTAATCCATCAACTTCAATATGGTTTTGAAGCTGACACTTTGATAGGGTTTAATCCATCAACTTCAATGTGGTTTTGAAGCTGACACTTTGATAGGGTTTAATCCATCAACTTCAATGTGGTTTTGAAGCCGACACCTTGATAGGGTTTAATCCATCAACTTCAATGTGGTTTTGAAGCTGAAACCTTGATAGGGTTTAATCAATCAACTTCAATGTGGTTTTTAATCTGACACCTTGATAGGGTTTAATCCATCAATTTCAATGTGGTTTTGAAGCTGACACTTTGATAGGGTTGAATCCATCTACTTCAATGTGGTTTTGAAGCTGACACTTTGATAGGGTTGAATCCATCTACTTCAATGTGGTTTTGAAGCTGACACTTTGATAGGGTTGAATCCATCTACTTCTGTGTGGTTTTGAAGCTGACACTCTGATAGGGTTGAATCCATCAACTTCAATGTGGTTTTGAAGCTGACACTCTCATAGGGTTGAATCCATCAACTTCAATGTGGTTTTGAAGCTGACACTTTGATAGGGTTGAATCCATCTACTTCAATGTGGTTTTGAAGCTGACACCTTGATAGGGTTTAATCCACCAACTTCAATGTGGTTTTGAAGCTGACACTTTGATAGGGTTGAATCCATCTACTTCAATGTGGTTTTGAAGCTGACACCTTGATAGGGCTAAATCTGTCAACTTCAATGTGGTTTTGAAGCTGACACTTTGATATGGTTGAATCCATCAACTTCAATGTGGTTTTGAAGCTGACACCTTGATAGGGTTTAATCCATCAACTTCAATATGGTTTTGAAGCTGACACTTTGATAGGGTTTAATCCATCAACTTCAATGTGGTTTTGAAGCTGACACTTTGACAGGGTTGAATCCATCAACTTCAAAGTGGTTTTGAAGCTGACACCTTGATAGGGTTTAATCCATCAACTTCAATATGGTTTTGAAGCTGACACTTTGATAGGGTTTAATCCATCAACTTCAATGTGGTTTTGAAGCTGACACTTTGACAGGGTTGAATCCATCAACTTCAAAGTTGTTTTGAAGCTGACACTTTGATAGGGTTGAATCCATCAACTTCAATGTGGTTTTGAAGCTGACACTTTGACAGGGTTTAATCCATCAACTTCAATGTGGTTTTGTAGCTGACACCTTGATAGGGTTTAATCCATCAACTTCAATGTGGTTTTGAAGCTGAAACCTTGATAGGGTATAATCAATCAACTTCAATGTGGTTTTGAAGCTGACACCTTGATACGGTTAAATCCATCAACTTCAATGTGGTTTTGAAGCTGACACTCTGATAGGGTTGAATCCATCAACTTCAATGTGGTTTTGAAGCTGACACTCTCATAGGGTTGAATCCATCAACTTCAATGTGGTTTTGAAGCTGACACCTTGATAGGGTTTAATCCATCAATTTCAATGTGGTTTTGAAGCTGACACTTTGATAGGGTTGAATCCATCTACTTCAATGTGGTTTTGAATCTGACACTTTGATAGGGTTGAATCCATCTACTTCTTTGTGGTTTTGAAGCTGACACTTTGATAGGGTTGAATTCATCAACTGCAATGTGGTTTTGAAGCTGACACCTTGATAGGGTTTAATCCATCAACTTCAATGTGGTTTTGAAGCTGACACTTTGATAGGGTTGAATCCATCTAATTCAATGTGGTTTTGAAGCTGACACCTTGATAGGGTTTAATCCATCAACTTCAATGTGGTTTTGAAGCTGACACTTTGATAGGGTTGAATCCATCAACTTCAATGTGGTTTTGAAGCTGACTCTTTGATATGGTTTAATCTATCAATTTCAATGTGGTTTTGAAGCTGACACTCTGATAGGGTTGAATCCATCAACTTTAATGTGGTTTTGAAGCTGACACCTTGATAGGGTTTAATCCATCAACTTTAATGTGGTTTTGAAGCTGACACCTTGATAGGGTTTAATCCATCAACTTCAATGTGGTTTAGAAGCCGACACCTTGCTAGGGTTTAATCCATCAACTTCAATGTGGTTTTGAAGCTGACTCTTTGATATGGTTTAATCCATCAATTTTATTGTGGTTTTGAAGCTGACACTTTGACAGGGTTTAATCCATCAACTTCAATGTGGTTTTGAAGCTTACTCTTTGATATGTCTTAATCCATCAATTTCAATGTGGTTTTGAAGCTGACACCTTGCTAGGGTTTAATCCATCAACTTCAATGTGGTTTTGAAGATGACACTCGGATAGCGTTGATTCCATCAACTTCAATGTGGTTTTGAAGCTGACTCTTTGATATGGTTTAATCCATCAATTTCAATGTGGTTTTGAAGCTGACACTCTGATAGGGTTGAATCCATCACTTTCAATGTGGTTTTGAAGCTGACACCTTGATAGGGTTTAATCCATAAACTTCAATGTGGTTTTGAAGCTGACACCTTGATAGGGTTTAATCCATCAACTTCAATATGGTTTTGAAGCTGACACTTTGATAGGGTTTAATCCATCAACTTCAATGTGGTTTTGAAGCTGACACTTTTACAGGGTTGAATCCATCAACTTCAAAGTGGTTTTGAAGCTGACACCTTGATAAGGTTTAATCCATCAACTTCAATGTGGTTTTGATGCTGACACTTTGATAGGGTTTAATCCATCAACTTCAATGTGGTTTTGAAGCTGACACTTTGACAGGGTTTAATCCATCAACTTCAATGTGGTTTTGTAGCTGACACCTTGATAGGGTTTAATCCATCAACTTCAATGTGGTTTTGAAGCTGACACTCTGATAGGGTTGAATCCATCAACTTCAATGTGGTTTTGAAGCTGACACCTTGATAGGGTTTAATCCATCAACTTCAATGTGGTTTTGAAGCCGACACCTTGATAGGGTTTAATCCATCAACTTCAATGTGGTTTTGAAGCTGAAACCTTGATAGGGTATAATCAATCAACTTCAATGTGGTTTTGAAGCTGACACCTTGATACGGTTAAATCCATCAACTTCAATGTGGTTTTGAAGCTGACACTCTGATAGGGTTGAATCCATCAACTTCAATGTGGTTTTGAAGCTGACACTCTCAGAGGGTTGAATCCATCAACTTCAATGTGGTTTTGAAGCTGACACCTTGATAGGGTTTAATCCATCAATTTCAATGTGGTTTTGAAGCTGACACTTTGATAGGGTTGAATCCATCTACTTCAATGTGGTTTTGAATCTGACACTTTGATAGGGTTGAATCCATCTACTTCTGTGTGGTTTTGAAGCTGACACTTTGATAGGGTTGAATTCATCAACTGCAATGTGGTTTTGAAGCTGACACCTTGATAGGGTTTAATCCACCAACTTCAATGTGGTTTTGAAGCTGACACTTTGATAGGGTTGAATCCATCTACTTCAATGTGGTTTTGAATCTGACACTTTGATAGGGTTGTATCCATCAACTTCAATGTGGTTTTGAAGCTGACTCTTTGATATGGTTTAATCTATCAATTTCAATGTGGTTTTGAAGCTGACACTCTGATAGGGTTGAATCCATCATCTTTAATGTGGTTTTGAAGCTGACACCTTGATAGGGTTTAATCCATCAACTTTAATGTGGTTTTGAAGCTGACACCTTGATAGGGTTTAATCCATCAACTTCAATGTGGTTTTGAAGCCGACACCTTGCTAGGGTTTAATCCATCAACTTCAATGTGGTTTTGAAGATGACACTCGGATAGCGTTGAATCCATCAACTTCAATGTTGTTTTGAAGCTGACACCTTGATAGGGTTTAATCCATCAACTTCAATGTGGTTTTGAAGCTGACACCTTGATAGGGTTTAATCCACCAACTTCAATGTGGTTTTGAAGCTGACACTCTCATAGGGTTGAATCCATCAACTTCAATGTGGTTTTGAAGCTGACACTTTGATAGGGTTGAATCCATCAACTTCAATGTGGTTTTGAAGCTGACTCTTTGATATGGTTTTATCCATCAATTTCAATGTGGTTTTGAAGCTGACACTTTGACAGGGTTTAATCCATCAACTTCAATGTGGTTTTGAAGCTGACTCTTTGATATGGTTTAATTCATCAATTTCAATGTGGTTTTGAAGCTGACACTTTGATAGGGTTTAATCCATCAACTTCAATGTGGTTTTGAAGCTGACACTTTGACAGGGTTTAATCCATCAACTTCAATGTGGTTTTGAAGCTGACTCTTTGATATGGTTTAATCCATTAATTTCAATGTGCTTTTGAAGCTGACACTCTGATAGGGTTGAATCCATCACTTTCAATGTGGTTTTGAAGCTGACACCTTGATAGGGTTTAATCCATCAACTTCAATGTGGTTTTGAAGCTGACACCTTGAAAGGGTTTAATCCATCAACTTCAATATGGTTTTGAAGCTGACACTTTGATAGGGTTTAATCCATCAACTTCAATGTGGTTTTGAAGCTGACACTTTGACAGGGTTGAATCCATCAACTTCAAAGTGGTTTTGAAGCTGACACCTTGATAGGGTTTAATCCATCAACTTCAATGTGGTTTTGAAGCTGACACTTTGATGGGGTTTAATCCATCAACTTCAATGTGGTTTTGAAGCTGACACTTTGACAGGGTTTAATCCATCAACTTCAATGTGATTTTGTAGCTGACACCTTGATAGGGTTTAATCCATCAACTTCAATGTGGTTTTGAAGCTGACACTCTGATAGGGTTGAATCAATCAACTTCAATGTGGTTTTGAAGCTGACACCTTGATAGGGTTTAATCCATCAACTTCAATGTGGTTTTGAAGCCGACACCTTGATAGGGTTTAATCCATCAACTTCAATGTGGTTTTGAAGCTGAAACCTTGATAGGGTTTAATCAATCAACTTCAATGTGGTTTTGAATCTGACACCTTGATAGGGTTTAATCCATCAATTTCAATGTGGTTTTGAAGCTGACACTTTGATAGGGTTGAATCCATCTACTTCAATGTGGTTTTGAAGCTGACACTTTGATAGGGTTGAATCCATCAACTTCAATGTGGTTTTGAAGCTGACACTTTGATAGGGTTGAATCCATCTACTTCTGTGTGGTTTTGAAGCTGAAACTCTGATAGGGTTGAATCCATCTACTTCAATGTGGTTTTGAAGCTGACACTCTCATAGGGTTGAATCCATCAACTTCAATGTGGTTTTGAAGCTGACACTTTGATAGGGTTGAATCCATCTACTTCAATGTGGTTTTGAAGCTGACACCTTGATAGGGTTTAATCCACCAACTTCAATGTGGTTTTGAAGCTGACACTTTGATAGGGTTGAATCCATCTACTTCAATGTGGTTTTGAAGCTGACACCTTGATAGGGCTAAATCCATCAACTTCAATGTGGTTTTGAAGCTGACACTTTGATAGGGTTGAATACATCAACTTCAATGTGGTTTTGAAGCTGACTCTTTGATATGGTTTAATCCATCAACTTCAATGTGGTTTTGTAGCTGACACCTTGATAGGGTTTAATCCATCAACTTCAATGTGGTTTTGAAGCTGACACTCTGATAGGGTTGAATCAATCAACTTCAATGTGGTTTTGAAGCTGACACCTTGATAGGGTTTAATCCATCAACTTCAATGTGGTTTTTAAGCCGACACCTTGATAGGGTTTAATCCATCAACTTCAATGTGGTTTTGAAGCTGAAACCTTGATAGGGTTTAATCAATCAACTTCAATGTGGTTTTGAATCTGACACCTTGATAGGGTTTAATCCATCAATTTCAATGTGGTTTTGAAGCTGACACTTTGATAGGGTTGAATCCATTTACTTCAATGTGGTTTTGAAGCTGACACTTTGATAGGGTTGAATCCATCTACTTCAATGTGGTTTTGAAGCTGACACTTTGATAGGGTTGAATCCATCTACTTCTGTGTTTTTGAAGCTGAAACTCTGATAGGGTTGAATCCATCTACTTCAATGTGGTTTTGAAGCTGACACTCTCATAGGGTTGAATCCATCAACTTCAATGTGGTTTTGAAGCTGACACTTTGATAGGGTTGAATCCATCTACTTCAATGTGGTTTTGAAGCTGACACCTTGATAGGGTTTAATCCACCAACTTCAATGTGGTTTTGAAGCTGACACTTTGATAGGGTTGAATCCATCTACTTCAATGTGGTTTTGAAGCTGACACCTTGATAGGGCTAAATCCATCAACTTCAATGTGGTTTTGAAGCTGACACTTTGATAGGGTTGAATACATCAACTTCAATGTGGTTTTGAAGCTGACTCTTTGATATGGTTTAATCTATCAATTTCAATGTGGTTTTGAAGCTGACACTCTGATAGGGTTGAATCCATCAACTTGAATGTGGTTTTGAAGCTGACACTTTGATAGGGTTGAATCCATCTACTTCAATGTGGTTTTGAAGCTGACACCTTGATAAGGTTTAATCCATCAACTTCAATGTGGTTTTCAAGCTGACACTTTGATAGGGTTGAATCCATCAACTTCAATTTGGTTTTGAAGCTGACTCTTTGATATGGTTTAATCTATCAATTTCAATGTGGTTTTGAAGCTGACACTCTGATAGGGTTAAATCCATCAACTTCAATGTGGTTTTGAAGCTGACATCTTTATAGGGTTTAATCCATCAACTTCAATGTGCTCTGATAGGGTTGAATCCATCAACTTCAATGTGGTTTTGAAGCTGACACTTTGACAGGGTTGAATCCATCAACTTCAAAGTGGTTTTGAAGCTGACACCTTGATAGGGTTTAATCCATCAACTTTAATGTGGTTTTGAAGCTGACACTTTGATAGGGTTTAATCCATCAACTTCAATGTGGTTTTGAAACTGACACTTTGACAGGGTTTGATCCATCAACTTCAATGTGGTTTTGTAGCTGACACCTTGATAGCGTTTAATCCATCAACTTCAATGTGGTTTTGAAGCTGACACTCTGATGGGGTTGAATCCATCAACTTCAATGTGGTTTTGAAGCTGACACCTTGATAGGGTTTAATCCATCAACTTCAATGTGGTTTTGAAGCCGACACCTTGATAGGGTTTAATCCATCAACTTCAATGTGGTTTTGAAGCTGAAACCTTGATAGGGTTAAATCAATCAACTTCAATGTGGTTTTGAAGCTGAAACCTTGATAGGGTTAAATCCATCAACTTCAATGTGGTTTTGAAGCTGACACTCTGATAGGGTTGAATCCATCAACTTTAATGTGGTTTTGACGCTGACACCTTGATCGGGTTTAATCCATCAACTTTAATGTGGTTTTGAAGCTGACACCTTGATAGGGTTTAATCCATCAACTTCAATGTGGTTTTGAAGCCGACACCTTGCTAGGGTTTAATCCATCAACTTCAATGTGGTTTTGAAGATGACACTCGGATAGCGTTGATTCCATCAACTTCAATGTGGTTTTGAAGCTGACATCTTTATAGGGTTTAATCCATCAACTTTAATGTGGTTTTGAAGCTGACACTTTGACAGGGTTTAATCCATCAACTTCAATGTGGTTTTGAAGCTGACTCTTTGATATGTTTTAATCCATCAATTTCAATGTGGTTTTGAAGCTGACCTTTTGATAGGGTTTAATCCATCAACTTCAATGTGGTTTTGAAGCTGACACTCTGATAGGGTTGAATCCATCAACTTTAATGTTGTTTTGAAGCTGACACCTTGATAGGGTTTAATCCATCAACTTTAATGTGGTTTTGAAGCTGACACCTTGATAGGGTTTAATCCATCAACTTCAATGTGGTTTAGAAGCCGACACCTTGCTAGGGTTTAATCCATCAACTTCAATGTGGTTTTGAAGCTGACTCTTTGATATGGTTTAATCCATCAATTTCATTGTGGTTTTGAAGCTGACACTTTGACAGGGTTTAATCCATCAACTTCAATGTGGTTTTGAAGCTTACTCTTTGATATGGTTTAATCCATCAATTTCAATGTGGTTTTGAAGCTGACACCTTGCTAGGGTTTAATCCATCAACTTCAATGTGGTTTTGAAGATGACACTCGGATAGCGTTGATTCCATCAACTTCAATGTGGTTTTGAAGCTGACTCTTTGATATGGTTTAATCCATCAATTTCAATGTGGTTTTGAAGCTGACACTCTGATAGGGTTGAATCCATCACTTTCAATGTGGTTTTGAAAGTGACACCTTGATAGGGTTTAATCCATAAACTTCAATGTGGTTTTGAAGCTGACACCTTGATAGGGTTTAATCCATCAACTTCAATATGGTTTTGAAGCTGACACTTTGATAGGGTTTAATCCATCAACTTCAATGTGGTTTTGAAGCTGACACCTTTACAGGGTTGAATCCATCAACTTCAAAGTGGTTTTGAAGCTGACACCTTGATAAGGTTTAATCCATCAACTTCAATGTGGTTTTGATGCTGACACTTTGATAGGGTTTAATCCATCAACTTCAATGTGGTTTTGAAGCTGACACTTTGACAGGGTTTAATCCATCAACTTCAATGTGGTTTTGTAGCTGACACCTTGATAGGGTTTAATCCATCAACTTCAATGTGGTTTTGAAGCTGACACTCTGATAGGGTTGAATCCATCAACTTCAATGTGGTTTTGAAGCTGACACCTTGATAGGGTTTAATCCATCAACTTCAATGTGGTTTTGAAGCCGACACCTTGATAGGGTTTAATCCATCAACTTCAATGTGGTTTTGAAGCTGAAACCTTGATAGGGTATAATCAATCAACTTCAATGTGGTTTTGAAGCTGACACCTTGATACGGTTAAATCCATCAACTTCAATGTGGTTTTGAAGCTGACACTCTGATAGGGTTGAATCCATCAACTTCAATGTGGTTTTGAAGCTGACACTCTCATAGGGTTGAATCCATCAACTTCAATGTGGTTTTGAAGCTGACACCTTGATAGGGTTTAATCCATCAATTTCAATGTGGTTTTGAAGCTGACACTTTGATAGGGTTGAATCCATCTACTTCAATGTGGTTTTGAATCTGACACTTTGATAGGGTTGAATCCATCTACTTCTGTGTGGTTTTGAAGCTGACACTTTGATAGGGTTGAATTCATCAACTGCAATGTGGTTTTGAAGCTGACACCTTTATAGGGTTTAATCCACCAACTTCAATGTGGTTTTGAAGCTGACACTTTGATAGGGTTGAATCCATCTACTTCAATGTGGTTTTGAATCTGACACTTTGATAGGGTTGTATCCATCAACTTCAATGTGGTTTTGAAGCTGACTCTTTGATATGGTTTAATCTATCAATTTCAATGTGGTTTTGAAGCTGACACTCTGATAGGGTTGAATCCATAAACTTTAATGTGGTTTTGAAGCTGACACCTTGATAGGGTTTAATCCATCAACTTCAATGTGGTTTTGAAGCCGACACCTTGATAGGGTTTAATCCATCAACTTCAATGTGGTTTTGAAGCTGAAACCTTGATAGGGTATAATCAATCAACTTCAATGTGGTTTTGAAGCTGACACCTTGATACGGTTAAATCCATCAACTTCAATGTGGTTTTGAAGCTGACACTCTGATAGGGTTGAATCCATCAACTTCAATGTGGTTTTGAAGCTGACACTCTCATAGGGTTGAATCCATCAACTTCAATGTGGTTTTGAAGCTGACACCTTGATAGGGTTTAATCCATCAATTTCAATGTGGTTTTGAAGCTGACACTTTGATAGGGTTGAATCCATCAACTTCAATGTGGTTTTGAAGCCGACACCTTGCTAGGGTTTAATCCATCAACTTCAATGTGGTTTTGAAGATGACACTCGGATAGCGTTGAATCCATCAACTTCAATGTGGTTTTGAAGCTGACACCTTGATAGGGTTTAATCCATCAACTTCAATGTGGTTTTGAAGCTGACACCTTGATAGGGTTTAATCCACCAACTTCAATGTGGTTTTGAAGCTGACACTCTCATAGGGTTGAATCCATCAACTTCAATGTGGTTTTGAAGCTGACACTTTGATAGGGTTGAATCCATCAACTTCAATGTGGTTTTGAAGCTGACTCTTTGATATGGTTTTATCCATCAATTTCAATGTGGTTTTGAAGCTGAAACTTTGACAGGGTTTAATCCATCAACTTCAATGTGGTTTTGAAGCTGACTCTTTGATATGGTTTAATTCATCAATTTCAATGTGGTTTTGAAGCTGACACTTTGATAGGGTTTAATCCATCAACTTCAATGTGGTTTTGAAGCTGACACTTTGACAGGGTTTAATCCATCAACTTCAATGTGGTTTTGAAGCTGACTCTTTGATATGGTTTAATCCATTAATTTCAATGTGCTTTTGAAGCTGACACTCTGATAGGGTTGAATCCATCACTTTCAATGTGGTTTTGAAGCTGACACCTTGATAGGGTTTAATCCATCAACTTCAATGTGGTTTTGAAGCTGACACCTTGAAAGGGTTTAATCCATCAACTTCAATATGGTTTTGAAGCTGACACTTTGATAGGGTTTAATCCATCAACTTCAATGTGGTTTTGAAGCTGACACTTTGACAGGGTTGAATCCATCAACTTCAAAGTGGTTTTGAAGCTGACACCTTGATAGGGTTTAATCCATCAACTTCAATGTGGTTTTGAAGCTGACACTTTGATAGGGTTTAATCCATCAACTTCAATGTGGTTTTGAAGCTGACACTTTGACAGGGTTTAATCCATCAACTTCAATGTGGTTTTGTAGCTGACACCTTGATAGGGTTTAATCCATCAACTTCAATGTGGTTTGGAAGCTGACACTCTGATAGGGTTGAATCAATCAACTTCAATGTGGTTTTGAAGCTGACACCTTGATAGGGTTTAATCCATCAACTTCAATGTGGTTTTGAAGCCGACACCTTGATAGGGTTTAATCCATCAACTTCAATGTGGTTTTGAAGCTGAAACCTTGATAGGGTTTAATCAATCAACTTCAATGTGGTTTTGAATCTGACACCTTGATAGGGTTTAATCCATCAATTTCAATGTGGTTTTGAAGCTGACACTTTGATAGGGTTGAATCCATCTACTTCAATGTGGTTTTGAAGCTGACACTTTGATGGGTTGAATCCATCTACTTCTGTGTGGTTTTGAAGCTGAAACTCTGATAGGGTTGAATCCATCTACTTCAATGTGGTTTTGAAGCTGACACTCTCATAGGGTTGAATCCATCAACTTCAATGTGGTTTTGAAGCTGACACTTTGATAGGGTTGAATCCATCTACTTCAATGTGGTTTTGAAGCTGACACCTTGATAGGGTTTAATCCACCAACTTCAATGTGGTTTTGAAGCTGACACTTTGATAGGGTTGAATCCATCTACTTCAATGTGGTTTTGAAGCTGACACCTTGATAGGGCTAAATCCATCAACTTCAATGTGGTTTTGAAGCTGACACTTTGATAGGGTTGAATACATCAACTTCAATGTGGTTTTGAAGCTGACTCTTTGATATGGTTTAATCTATCAATTTCAATGTGGTTTTGAAGCTGACACTCTGATAGGGTTGAATCCATCAACTTTAATGTGGTTTTGAAGCTGACACCTTGATAGGTTTTAATCCATCAACTTTAATGTGGTTTTGAAGGTGACACCTTGATAGGGTTTAATCTATCAACTTCAATGTGGTTTTGAAGCCGACACCTTGCTAGGGTTTAATCCATCAACTTCAATGTGGTTTTGAAGATGACACTCGGATAGCGTTGAATCCATCAACTTCAATGTGGTTTTGAAGCTGACATCTTTATAGGGTTTAATCCATCAACTTCAATGTGCTCTGATAGGGTTGAATCCATCATCTTCAATGTGGTTTTGAAGCTGACACCTTGATAGGGTTTAATCCACCAACTTCAATGTGGTTTTGAAGCTGACACTTTGATAGGGTTGAATCCATCTACTTCAATGTGGTTTTGAAGCTGACACCTTGATAGGGTTTAATCCATCAACTTCAATGTGGTTTTCAAGCTGACACTTTGATAGGGTTGAATCCATCAACTTCAATGTGGTTTTGAAGCTGACTCTTTGATATGGTTTAATCTATCAATTTCAATGTGGTTTTGAAGCTGACACTCTGATAGGGTTGAATCCATCAACTTCAATGTGGTTTTGAAGCTGACATCTTTATAGGGTTTAATCCATCAACTTCAATGTGCTCTGATAGGGTTGAATCCATCTACTTCAATGTGGTTTTGAAGCTGACACCTTGATAGGGTTTAATCCACCAACTTCAATGTGGTTTTGAAGCTGACACTTTGATAGGGTTGAATCCATCAACTTCAATGTGGTTTTGAAGCTGACTCTTTGATATGGTTTAATCCATCAATTTCAATGTGCTTTTGAAGCTGACACTCTGATATGGTTGAATCCATCACTTTCAATGTGGTTTTGAAGCTGACACCTTGATAGGGTTTAATCCATCAACTTCAATGTGGTTTTGAAGCTGACACCTTGATAGGGTTTAATCCATCAACTTCAATATGGTTTTGAAGCTGACACTTTGATAGGGTTTAATCCATCAACTTCAATGTGGTTTTGAAGCTGACACTTTGATAGGGTTTAATCCATCAACTTCAATGTGGTTTTGAAGCCGACACCTTGATAGGGTTTAATCCATCAACTTCAATGTGGTTTTGAAGCTGAAACCTTGATAGGGTTTAATCAATCAACTTCAATGTGGTTTTTAATCTGACACCTTGATAGGGTTTAATCCATCAATTTCAATGTGGTTTTGAAGCTGACACTTTGATAGGGTTGAATCCATCTACTTCAATGTGGTTTTGAAGCTGACACTTTGATAGGGTTGAATCCATCTACTTCAATGTGGTTTTGAAGCTGACACTTTGATAGGGTTTAATCCATCAACTTCAATGTGGTTTTGAAGCTGACACTTTGATAGGTTTTAATCCATCAACTTCAATGTGGTTTTGAAGCCGACACCTTGATAGGGTTTAATCCATCAACTTCAATGTGGTTTTGAAGCTGAAACCTTGATAGGGTTTAATCAATCAACTTCAATGTGGTTTTTAATCTGACACCTTGATAGGGTTTAATCCATCAATTTCAATGTGGTTTTGAAGCTGACACTTTGATAGGGTTGAATCCATCTACTTCAATGTGGTTTTGAAGCTGACACTTTGATAGGGTTGAATCCATCTACTTCAATGTGGTTTTGAAGCTGACACTTTGATAGGGTTGAATCCATCTACTTCTGTGTGGTTTTGAAGCTGACACTCTGATGGGTTGAATCCATCAACTTCAATGTGGTTTTGAAGCTGACACTTTGATAGGGTTGAATCCATCTAATTCAATGTGGTTTTGAAGCTGACACCTTGATAAGGTTTAATCCATCAACTTCAATGTGGTTTTGAAGCTGACACTTTGATAGGGTTGAATCCATCAACTTCAATGTGGTTTTGAAGCTGACTCTTTGATATGGTTTAATCTATCAATTTCAATGTGGTTTTGAAGCTGACACCTTGATAGGGTTTAATCCATAAACTTCAATGTGGTTTTGAAGCTGACACCTTGCTAGGGTTTAATCCATCAACTTCAATGTGGTTTTGAAGATGACACTCGGATAGCGTTGATTCCATCAACTTCAATGTGGTTTTGAAGCTGACTCTTTGATATGGTTTAATCCATCAATTTCAATGTGGTTTTGAAGCTGACACTCTGATAGGGTTGAATCCATCACTTTCAATGTGGTTTTGAAGCAGACACCTTGATAGGGTTTAATCCATAAACTTCAATGTGGTTTTGAAGCTGACACCTTGATAGGGTTTAATCCATCAACTTCAATATGGTTTTGAAGCTGACACTTTGATAGGGTTTAATCCATCAACTTCAATGTGGTTTTGAAGCTGACACTTTTACAGGGTTGAATCCATCAACTTCAAAGTGGTTTTGAAGCTGACACCTTGATAAGGTTTAATCCATCAACTTCAATGTGGTTTTGATGCTGACACTTTGATAGGGTTTAATCCATCAACTTCAATGTGGTTTTGAAGCTGACACTTTGACAGGGTTTAATCCATCAACTTCAATGTGGTTTTGTAGCTGACACCTTGATAGGGTTTAATCCATCAACTTCAATGTGGTTTTGAAGCTGACACTCTGATAGGGTTGAATCCATCAACTTCAATGTGGTTTTGAAGCTGACACCTTGATAGGGTTTAATCCATCAACTTCAATGTGGTTTTGAAGCCGACACCTTGATAGGGTTTAATCCATCAACTTCAATGTGGTTTTGAAGCTGAAACCTTGATAGGGTATAATCAATCAACTTCAATGTGGTTTTGAAGCTGACACCTTGATACGGTTAAATCCATCAACTTCAATGTGGTTTTGAAGCTGACACTCTGATAGGGTTGAATCCATCAACTTCAATGTGGTTTTGAAGCTGACACTCTCAGAGGGTTGAATCCATCAACTTCAATGTGGTTTTGAAGCTGACACCTTGATAGGGTTTAATCCATCAATTTCAATGTGGTTTTGAAGCTGACACTTTGATAGGGTTGAATCCATCTACTTCAATGTGGTTTTGAATCTGACACTTTGATAGGGTTGAATCCATCTACTTCTGTGTGGTTTTGAAGCTGACACTTTGATAGGGTTGAATTCATCAACTGCAATGTGGTTTTGAAGCTGACACCTTGATAGGGTTTAATCCACCAACTTCAATGTGGTTTTGAAGCTGACACTTTGATAGGGTTGAATCCATCTACTTCAATGTGGTTTTGAATCTGACACTTTGATAGGGTTGTATCCATCAACTTCAATGTGGTTTTGAAGCTGACTCTTTGATATGGTTTAATCTATCAATTTCAATGTGGTTTTGAAGCTGACACTCTGATAGGGTTGAATCCATCAACTTTAATGTGGTTTTGAAGCTGACACCTTGATAGGGTTTAATCCATCAACTTTAATGTGGTTTTGAAGCTGACACCTTGATAGGGTTTAATCCATCAACTTCAATGTGGTTTTGAAGCCGACACCTTGCTAGGGTTTAATCCATCAACTTCAATGTGGTTTTGAAGATGACACTCGGATAGCGTTGAATCCATCAACTTCAATGTTGTTTTGAAGCTGACACCTTGATAGGGTTTAATCCATCAACTTCAATGTGGTTTTGAAGCTGACACCTTGATAGGGTTTAATCCACCAACTTCAATGTGGTTTTGAAGCTGACACTCTCATAGGGTTGAATCCATCAACTTCAATGTGGTTTTGAAGCTGACACTTTGATAGGGTTGAATCCATCAACTTCAATGTGGTTTTGAAGCTGACTCTTTGATATGGTTTTATCCATCAATTTCAATGTGGTTTTGAAGCTGACACTTTGACAGGGTTTAATCCATCAACTTCAATGTGGTTTTGAAGCTGACTCTTTGATATGGTTTAATTCATCAATTTCAATGTGGTTTTGAAGCTGACACTTTGATAGGGTTTAATCCATCAACTTCAATGTGGTTTTGAAGCTGACACTTTGACAGGGTTTAATCCATCAACTTCAATGTGGTTTTGAAGCTGACTCTTTGATATGGTTTAATCCATTAATTTCAATGTGCTTTTGAAGCTGACACTCTGATAGGGTTGAATCCATCACTTTCAATGTGGTTTTGAAGCTGACACCTTGATAGGGTTTAATCCATCAACTTCAATGTGGTTTTGAAGCTGACACCTTGAAAGGGTTTAATCCATCAACTTCAATATGGTTTTGAAGCTGACACTTTGATAGGGTTTAATCCATCAACTTCAATGTGGTTTTGAAGCTGACACTTTGACAGGGTTGAATCCATCAACTTCAAAGTGGTTTTGAAGCTGACACCTTGATAGGGTTTAATCCATCAACTTCAATGTGGTTTTGAAGCTGACACTTTGATGGGGTTTAATCCATCAACTTCAATGTGGTTTTGAAGCTGACACTTTGACAGGGTTTAATCCATCAACTTCAATGTGATTTTGTAGCTGACACCTTGATAGGGTTTAATCCATCAACTTCAATGTGGTTTTGAAGCTGACACTCTGATAGGGTTGAATCAATCAACTTCAATGTGGTTTTGAAGCTGACACTTTTACAGGGTTGAATCCATCAACTTCAAAGTGGTTTTGAAGCTGACACCTTGATAAGGTTTAATCCATCAACTTCAATGTGGTTTTGATGCTGACACTTTGATAGGGTTTAATCCATCAACTTCAATGTGGTTTTGAAGCTGACACTTTGATTGGGTTTAATCCATCAACTTCAATGTGGTTTTGAAGCTGACACTCGGATAGCGTTGATTCCATCAACTTCAATGTGGTTTTGAAGCTGACTCTTTGATATGGTTTAATCCATCAATTTCAATGTGGTTTTGAAGCTGACACTCTGATAGGGTTGAATCCATCACTTTCAATGTGGTTTTGAAGCTGACACCTTGATAGGGTTTAATCCATAAACTTCAATGTGGTTTTGAAGCTGACACCTTGATAGGGTTTAATCCATCAACTTCAATATGGTTTTGAAGCTGACACTTTGATAGGGTTTAATCCATCAACTTCAATGTGGTTTTGAAGCTGACACTTTTACAGGGTTGAATCCATCAACTTCAAAGTGGTTTTGAAGCTGACACCTTGATAAGGTTTAATCCATCAACTTCAATGTGGTTTTGATGCTGACACTTTGATAGGGTTTAATCCATCAACTTCAATGTGGTTTTGAAGCTGACACTTTGACAGGGTTTAATCCATCAACTTCAATGTGGTTTTGTAGCTGACACCTTGATAGGGTTTAATCCATCAACTTCAATGTGGTTTTGAAGCTGACACTCTGATAGGGTTGAATCCATCAACTTCAATGTGGTTTTGAAGCTGACACCTTGATAGGGTTTAATCCATCAACTTCAATGTGGTTTTGAAGCCGACACCTTGATAGGGTTTAATCCATCAACTTCAATGTGGTTTTGAAGCTGAAACCTTGATAGGGTATAATCAATCAACTTCAATGTGGTTTTGAAGCTGACACCTTGATACGGTTAAATCCATCAACTTCAATGTGGTTTTGAAGCTGACACTCTTATAGGGTTGAATCCATCAACTTCAATGTGGTTTTGAAGCTGACACTCTCATAGGGTTGAATCCATCAACTTCAATGTGGTTTTGAAGCTGACACCTTGATAGGGTTTAATCCATCAATTTCAATGTGGTTTTGAAGCTGACACTTTGATAGGGTTGAATCCATCTACTTCAATGTGGTTTTGAATCTGACACTTTGATAGGGTTGAATCCATCTACTTCTGTGTGGTTTTGAAGCTGACACTTTGATAGGGTTGAATTCATCAACTGCAATGTGGTTTTGAAGCTGACACCTTTATAGGGTTTAATCCACCAACTTCAATGTGGTTTTGAAGCTGACACTTTGATAGGGTTGAATCCATCTACTTCAATGTGGTTTTGAATCTGACACTTTGATAGGGTTGTATCCATCAACTTCAATGTGGTTTTGAAGCTGACTCTTTGATATGGTTTAATCTATCAATTTCAATGTGGTTTTGAAGCTGACACTCTGATAGGGTTGAATCCATCAACTTTAATGTGGTTTTGAAGCTGACACCTTGATAGGGTTTAATCCATCAACTTTAATGTGGTTTTGAAGCTGACACCTTGATAGGGTTTAATCCATCAACTTCAATGTGGTTTTGAAGCCGACACCTTGCTAGGGTTTAATCCATCAACTTCAATGTGGTTTTGAAGATGACACTCGGATAGCGTTGAATCCATCAACTTCAATGTGGTTTTGAAGCTGACACCTTGATAGGGTTTAATCCATCAACTGCAATGTGGTTTTGAAGCTGACACCTTGATAGGGTTTAATCCACCAACTTCAATGTGGTTTTGAAGCTGACACTCTCATAGGGTTGAATCCATCAACTTCAATGTGGTTTTGAAGCTGACACTTTGATAGGGTTGAATCCATCAACTTCAATGTGGTTTTGAAGCTGACTCTTTGATATGGTTTTATCCATCAATTTCAATGTGGTTTTGAAGCTGACACTTTGACAGGGTTTAATCCATCAACTTCAATGTGGTTTTGAAGCTGACTCTTTGATATGGTTTAATTCATCAATTTCAATGTGGTTTTGAAGCTGACACTTTGATAGGGTTTAATCCATCAACTTCAATGTGGTTTTGAAGCTGACACTTTGACAGGGTTTAATCCATCAACTTCAATGTGGTTTTGAAGCTGACTCTTTGATATGGTTTAATCCATTAATTTCAATGTGCTTTTGAAGCTGACACTCTGATAGGGTTGAATCCATCACTTTCAATGTGGTTTTGAAGCTGACACCTTGATAGGGTTTAATCCATCAACTTCAATGTGGTTTTGAAGCTGACACCTTGAAAGGGTTTAATCCATCAACTTCAATATGGTTTTGAAGCTGACACTTTGATAGGGTTTAATCCATCAACTTCAATGTGGTTTTGAAGCTGACACTTTGACAGGGTTGAATCCATCAACTTCAAAGTGGTTTTGAAGCTGACACCTTGATAGGGTTTAATCCATCAACTTCAATGTGGTTTTGAAGCTGACACTTTGATAGGGTTTAATCCATCAACTTCAATGTGGTTTTGAAGCTGACACTTTGACAGGGTTTAATCCATCAACTTCAATGTGGTTTTGTAGCTGACACCTTGATAGGGTTTAATCCATCAACTTCAATGTGGTTTGGAAGCTGACACTCTGATAGGGTTGAATCAATCAACTTCAATGTGGTTTTGAAGCTGACACCTTGATAGGGTTTAATCCATCAACTTCAATGTGGTTTTGAAGCCGACACCTTGATAGGGTTTAATCCATCAACTTCAATGTGGTTTTGAAGCTGAAACCTTGATAGGGTTTAATCAATCAACTTCAATGTGGTTTTGAATCTGACACCTTGATAGGGTTTAATCCATCAATTTCAATGTGGTTTTGAAGCTGACACTTTGATAGGGTTGAATCCATCTACTTCAATGTGGTTTTGAAGCTGACACTTTGATGGGTTGAATCCATCTACTTCTGTGTGGTTTTGAAGCTGAAACTCTGATAGGGTTGAATCCATCTACTTCAATGTGGTTTTAAAGCTGAAACTCTCATAGGGTTGAATCCATCAACTTCAATGTGGTTTTGAAGCTGACACCTTGATAGGGTTTAATCCACCAACTTCAATGTGGTTTTGAAGCTGACACTTTGATAGGGTTGAATCCATCTACTTCAATGTGGTTTTGAAGCTGACACCTTGATAGGGCTAAATCCATCAACTTCAATGTGGTTTTGAAGCTGACACTTTGATAGGGTTGAATACATCAACTTCAATGTGGTTTTGAAGCTGACTCTTTGATATGGTTTAATCTATCAATTTCAATGTGGTTTTGAAGCTGACACTCTGATAGGGTTGAATCCATCAACTTTAATGTGGTTTTGAAGCTGACACCTTGATAGGTTTTAATCCATCAACTTTAATGTGGTTTTGAAGGTGACACCTTGATAGGGTTTAATCTATCAACCTTAATGTGGTTTTGAAGCCGACACCTTGCTAGGGTTTAATCCATCAACTTCAATGTGGTTTTGAAGATGACACTCGGATAGCGTTGAATCCATCAACTTCAATGTGGTTTTGAAGCTGACATCTTTATAGGGTTTAATCCATCAACTTCAATGTGCTCTGATAGGGTTGAATCCATCAACTTCAATGTGGTTTTGAAGCTGACACCTTGATAGGGTTTAATCCATCAACTTCAATGTGGTTTTGAAGCTGACACCTTGATAGGGTTTAATCCACCAACTTCAATGTGGTTTTGAAGCTGACACTCTCATAGGGTTGAATCCATCAACTTCAATGTGGTTTTGAAGCTGACACTTTGATAGGGTTGAATCCATCAACTTCAATGTGGTTTTGAAGCTGACTCTTTGATATGGTTTTATCCATCAATTTCAATGTGGTTTTGAAGCTGAAACTTTGACAGGGTTTAATCCATCAACTTCAATGTGGTTTTGAAGCTGACTCTTTGATATGGTTTAATTCATCAATTTCAATGTGGTTTTGAAGCTGACACTTTGATAGGGTTTAATCCATCAACTTCAATGTGGTTTTGAAGCTGACACTTTGACAGGGTTTAATCCATCAACTTCAATGTGGTTTTGAAGCTGACTCTTTGATATGGTTTAATCCATTAATTTCAATGTGCTTTTGAAGCTGACACTCTGATAGGGTTGAATCCATCACTTTCAATGTGGTTTTGAAGCTGACACCTTGATAGGGTTTAATCCATCAACTTCAATGTGGTTTTGAAGCTGACACCTTGAAAGGGTTTAATCCATCAACTTCAATATGGTTTTGAAGCTGACACTTTGATAGGGTTTAATCCATCAACTTCAATGTGGTTTTGAAGCTGACACTTTGACAGGGTTGAATCCATCAACTTCAAAGTGGTTTTGAAGCTGACACCTTGATAGGGTTTAATCCATCAACTTCAATGTGGTTTTGAAGCTGACACTTTGATAGGGTTTAATCCATCAACTTCAATGTGGTTTTGAAGCTGACACTTTGACAGGGTTTAATCCATCAACTTCAATGTGGTTTTGTAGCTGACACCTTGATAGGGTTTAATCCATCAACTTCAATGTGGTTTGGAAGCTGACACTCTGATAGGGTTGAATCAATCAACTTCAATGTGGTTTTGAAGCTGACACCTTGATAGGGTTTAATCCATCAACTTCAATGTGGTTTTGAAGCCGACACCTTGATAGGGTTTAATCCATCAACTTCAATGTGGTTTTGAAGCTGAAACCTTGATAGGGTTTAATCAATCAACTTCAATGTGGTTTTGAATCTGACACCTTGATAGGGTTTAATCCATCAATTTCAATGTGGTTTTGAAGCTGACACTTTGATAGGGTTGAATCCATCTACTTCAATGTGGTTTTGAAGCTGACACTTTGATGGGTTGAATCCATCTACTTCTGTGTGGTTTTGAAGCTGAAACTCTGATAGGGTTGAATCCATCTACTTCAATGTGGTTTTGAAGCTGACACTCTCATAGGGTTGAATCCATCAACTTCAATGTGGTTTTGAAGCTGACACTTTGATAGGGTTGAATCCATCTACTTCAATGTGGTTTTGAAGCTGACACCTTGATAGGGTTTAATCCACCAACTTCAATGTGGTTTTGAAGCTGACACTTTGATAGGGTTGAATCCATCTACTTCAATGTGGTTTTGAAGCTGACACCTTGATAGGGCTAAATCCATCAACTTCAATGTGGTTTTGAAGCTGACATTTTGATAGGGTTGAATACATCAACTTCAATGTGGTTTTGAAGCTGACTCTTTGATATGGTTTAATCTATCAATTTCAATGTGGTTTTGAAGCTGACACTCTGATAGGGTTGAATCCATCAACTTTAATGTGGTTTTGAAGCTGACACCTTGATAGGTTTTAATCCATCAACTTTAATGTGGTTTTGAAGGTGACACCTTGATAGGGTTTAATCTATCAACTTCAATGTGGTTTTGAAGCCGACACCTTGCTAGGGTTTAATCCATCAACTTCAATGTGGTTTTGAAGATGACACTCGGATAGCGTTGAATCCATCAACTTCAATGTGGTTTTGAAGCTGACATCTTTATAGGGTTTAATCCATCAACTTCAATGTGCTCTGATAGGGTTGAATCCATCATCTTCAATGTGGTTTTGAAGCTGACACCTTGATAGGGTTTAATCCACCAACTTCAATGTGGTTTTGAAGCTGACACTTTGATAGGGTTGAATCCATCTACTTCAATGTGGTTTTGAAGCTGACACCTTGATAGGGTTTAATCCATCAACTTCAATGTGGTTTTCAAGCTGACACTTTGATAGGGTTGAATCCATCAACTTCAATGTGGTTTTGAAGCTGACTCTTTGATATGGTTTAATCTATCAATTTCAATGTGGTTTTGAAGCTGACACTCTGATAGGGTTGAATCCATCAACTTCAATGTGGTTTTGAAGCTGACATCTTTATAGGGTTTAATCCATCAACTTCAATGTGCTCTGATAGGGTTGAATCCATCTACTTCAATGTGGTTTTGAAGCTGACACCTTGATAGGGTTTAATCCACCAACTTCAATGTGGTTTTGAAGCTGACACTTTGATAGGGTTGAATCCATCAACTTCAATGTGGTTTTGAAGCTGACTCTTTGATATGGTTTAATCCATCAATTTCAATGTGCTTTTGAAGCTGACACTCTGATAGGGTTGAATCCATCACTTTCAATGTGGTTTTGAAGCTGACACCTTGATAGGGTTAAATCCATCAACTTCAATGTGGTTTTGAAGCTGACACCTTGATAGGGTTTAATCCATCAACTTCAATATGGTTTTGAAGCTGACACTTTGATAGGGTTTAATCCATCAACTTCAATGTGGTTTTGAAGCTGACACTTTGATAGGGTTTAATCCATCAACTTCAATGTGGTTTTGAAGCCGACACCTTGATAGGGTTTAATCCATCAACTTCAATGTGGTTTTGAAGCTGAAACCTTGATAGGGTTTAATCAATCAACTTCAATGTGGTTTTTAATCTGACACCTTGATAGGGTTTAATCCATCAATTTCAATGTGGTTTTGAAGCTGACACTTTGATAGGGTTGAATCCATCTACTTCAATGTGGTTTTCAAGCTGACACTTTGATAGGGTTGAATCCATCTACTTCAATGTGGTTTTGAAGCTGACACTTTGATAGGGTTTAATCCATCAACTTCAATGTGGTTTTGAAGCTGACACTTTGATAGGTTTTAATCCATCAACTTCAATGTGGTTTTGAAGCCGACACCTTGATAGGGTTTAATCCATCAACTTCAATGTGGTTTTGAAGCTGAAACCTTGATAGGGTTTAATCAATCAACTTCAATGTGGTTTTTAATCTGACACCTTGATAGGGTTTAATCCATCAATTTCAATGTGGTTTTGAAGCTGACACTTTGATAGGGTTGAATCCATCTACTTCAATGTGGTTTTGAAGCTGACACTTTGATAGGGTTGAATCCATCTACTTCAATGTGGTTTTGAAGCTGACACTTTGATAGGGTTGAATCCATCTACTTCTGTGTGGTTTTGAAGCTGACACTCTGATGGGTTGAATCCATCAACTTCAATGTGGTTTTGAAGCTGACACTTTGATAGGGTTGAATCCATCTAATTCAATGTGGTTTTGAAGCTGACACCTTGATAAGGTTTAATCCATCAACTTCAATGTGGTTTTGAAGCTGACACTTTGATAGGGTTGAATCCATCAACTTCAATGTGGTTTTGAAGCTGACTCTTTGATATGGTTTAATCTATCAATTTCAATGTGGTTTTGAAGCTGACACCTTGATAGGGTTTAATCCATAAACTTCAATGTGGTTTTGAAGCTGACACCTTGCTAGGGTTTAATCCATCAACTTCAATGTGGTTTTGAAGATGACACTCGGATAGCGTTGATTCCATCAACTTCAATGTGGTTTTGAAGCTGACTCTTTGATATGGTTTAATCCATCAATTTCAATGTGGTTTTGAAGCTGACACTCTGATAGGGTTGAATCCATCACTTTCAATGTGGTTTTGAAGCTGACACCTTGATAGGGTTTAATCCATAAACTTCAATGTGGTTTTGAAGCTGACACCTTGATAGGGTTTAATCCATCAACTTCAATATGGTTTTGAAGCTGACACTTTGATAGGGTTTAATCCATCAACTTCAATGTGGTTTTGAAGCTGACACTTTTACAGGGTTGAATCCATCAACTTCAAAGTGGTTTTGAAGCTGACACCTTGATAAGGTTTAATCCATCAACTTCAATGTGGTTTTGATGCTGACACTTTGATAGGGTTTAATCCATCAACTTCAATGTGGTTTTGAAGCTGACACTTTGACAGGGTTTAATCCATCAACTTCAATGTGGTTTTGTAGCTGACACCTTGATAGGGTTTAATCCATCAACTTCAATGTGGTTTTGAAGCTGACACTCTGATAGGGTTGAATCCATCAACTTCAATGTGGTTTTGAAGCTGACACCTTGATAGGGTTTAATCCATCAACTTCAATGTGGTTTTGAAGCCGACACCTTGATAGGGTTTAATCCATAAACTTCAATGTGGTTTTGAAGCTGAAACCTTGATAGGGTATAATCAATCAACTTCAATGTGGTTTTGAAGCTGACACCTTGATACGGTTAAATCCATCAACTTCAATGTGGTTTTGAAGCTGACACTCTGATAGGGTTGAATCCTACAACTTCAATGTGGTTTTGAAGCTGACACTCTCAGAGGGTTGAATCCATCAACTTCAATGTGGTTTTGAAGCTGACACCTTGATAGGGTTTAATCCATCAATTTCAATGTGGTTTTGAAGCTGACACTTTGATAGGGTTGAATCCATCTATTTCAATGTGGTTTTGAATCTGACACTTTGATAGGGTTGAATCCATCTACTTCTGTGTGGTTTTGAAGCTGACACTTTGATAGGGTTGAATTCATCAACTGCAATGTGGTTTTGAAGCTGACACCTTGATAGGGTTTAATCCACCAACTTCAATGTGGTTTTGAAGCTGACACTTTGATAGGGTTGAATCCATCTACTTCAATGTGGTTTTGAATCTGACACTTTGATAGGGTTGTATCCATCAACTTCAATGTGGTTTTGAAGCTGACTCTTTGATATGGTTTAATCTATCAATTTCAATGTGGTTTTGAAGCTGACACTCTGATAGGGTTGAATCCATCAACTTTAATGTGGTTTTGAAGCTGACACCTTGATAGGGTTTAATCCATCAACTTTAATGTGGTTTTGAAGCTGACACCTTGATAGGGTTTAATCCATCAACTTCAATGTGGTTTTGAAGCCGACACCTTGCTAGGGTTTAATCCATCAACTTCAATGTGGTTTTGAAGATGACACTCGGATAGCGTTGAATCCATCAACTTCAATGTTGTTTTGAAGCTGACACCTTGATAGGGTTTAATCCATCAACTTCAATGTGGTTTTGAAGCTGACACCTTGATAGGGTTTAATCCACCAACTTCAATGTGGTTTTGAAGCTGACACTCTCATAGGGTTGAATCCATCAACTTCAATGTGGTTTTGAAGCTGACACTTTGATAGGGTTGAATCCATCAACTTCAATGTGGTTTTGAAGCTGACTCTTTGATATGGTTTTATCCATCAATTTCAATGTGGTTTTGAAGCTGACACTTTGACAGGGTTTAATCCATCAACTTCAATGTGGTTTTGAAGCTGACTCTTTGATATGGTTTAATTCATCAATTTCAATGTGGTTTTGAAGCTGACACTTTGATAGGGTTTAATCCATCAACTTCAATGTGGTTTTGAAGCTGACACTTTGACAGGGTTTAATCCATCAACTTCAATGTGGTTTTGAAGCTGACTCTTTGATATGGTTTAATCCATTAATTTCAATGTGCTTTTGAAGCTGACACTCTGATAGGGTTGAATCCATCACTTTCAATGTGGTTTTGAAGCTGACACCTTGATAGGGTTTAATCCATCAACTTCAATGTGGTTTTGAAGCTGACACCTTGAAAGGGTTTAATCCATCAACTTCAATATGGTTTTGAAGCTGACACTTTGATAGGGTTTAATCCATCAACTTCAATGTGGTTTTGAAGCTGACAATTTGACAGGGTTGAATCCATCAACTTCAAAGTGGTTTTGAAGCTGACAACTTGATAGGGTTTAATCCATCAACTTCAATGTGGTTTTGAAGCTGACACTTTGATGGGGTTTAATCCATCAACTTCAATGTGGTTTTGAAGCTGACACTTTGACAGGGTTTAATCCATCAACTTCAATGTGATTTTGTAGCTGACACCTTGATAGGGTTTAATCCATCAACTTCAATGTGGTTTTGAAGCTGACACTCTGATAGGGTTGAATCAATCAACTTCAATGTGGTTTTGAAGCTGACACTTTTACAGGGTTGAATCCATCAACTTCAAAGTGGTTTTGAAGCTGACACCTTGATAAGGTTTAATCCATCAACTTCAATGTGGTTTTGATGCTGACACTTTGATAGGGTTTAATCCATCAACTTCAATGTGGTTTTGAAGCTGACACTTTGATAGGGTTTAATCCATCAACTTCAATGTGGTTTTGAAGCTGACACTCGGATAGCGTTGATTCCATCAACTTCAATGTGGTTTTGAAGCTGACTCTTTGATATGGTTTAATCCATCAATTTCAATGTGGTTTTGAAGCTGACACTCTGATAGGGTTGAATCCATCACTTTCAATGTGGTTTTGAAGCTGACACCTTGATAGGGTTTAATCCATAAACTTCAATGTGGTTTTGAAGCTGACACCTTGATAGGGTTTAATCCATCAACTTCAATATGGTTTTGAAGCTGACACTTTGATAGGGTTTAATCCATCAACTTCAATGTGGTTTTGAAGCTGACACTTTTACAGGGTTGAATCCATCAACTTCAAAGTGGTTTTGAAGCTGACACCTTGATAAGGTTTAATCCATCAACTTCAATGTGGTTTTGATGCTGACACTTTGATAGGGTTTAATCCATCAACTTCAATGTGGTTTTGAAGCTGACACTTTGACAGGGTTTAATCCATCAACTTCAATGTGGTTTTGTAGCTGACACCTTGATAGGGTTTAATCCATCAACTTCAATGTGGTTTTGAAGCTGACACTCTGATAGGGTTGAATCCATCAACTTCAATGTGGTTTTGAAGCTGACACCTTGATAGGGTATAATCCATCAACTTCAATGTGGTTTTGAAGCCGACACCTTGATAGGGTTTAATCCATCAACTTCAATGTGGTTTTGAAGCTGAAACCTTGATAGGGTATAATCAATCAACTTCAATGTGGTTTTGAAGCTGACACCTTGATACGGTTAAATCCATCAACTTCAATGTGGTTTTGAAGCTGACACTCTGATAGGGTTGAATCCATCAACTTCAATGTGGTTTTGAAGCTGACACTCTCATAGGGTTGAATCCATCAACTTCAATGTGGTTTTGAAGCTGACACCTTGATAGGGTTTAATCCATCAATTTCAATGTGGTTTTGAAGCTGACACTTTGATAGGGTTGAATCCATCTACTTCAATGTGGTTTTGAATCTGACACTTTGATAGGGTTGAATCCATCTACTTCTGTGTGGTTTTGAAGCTGACACTTTGATAGGGTTGAATTCATCAACTGCAATGTGGTTTTGAAGCTGACACCTTTATAGGGTTTAATCCACCAACTTCAATGTGGTTTTGAAGCTGACACTTTGATAGGGTTGAATCCATCTACTTCAATGTGGTTTTGAATCTGACACTTTGATAGGGTTGTATCCATCAACTTCAATGTGGTTTTGAAGCTGACTCTTTGATATGGTTTAATCTATCAATTTCAATGTGGTTTTGAAGCTGACACTCTGATAGGGTTGAATCCATCAACTTTAATGTGGTTTTGAAGCTGACACCTTGATAGGGTTTAATCCATCAACTTTAATGTGGTTTTGAAGCTGACACCTTGATAGGGTTTAATCCATCAACTTCAATGTGGTTTTGAAGCCGACACCTTGCTAGGGTTTAATCCATCAACTTCAATGTGGTTTTGAAGATGACACTCGGATAGCGTTGAATCCATCAACTTCAATGTGGTTTTGAAGCTGACACCTTGATAGGGTTTAATCCATCAACTTCAATGTGGTTTTGAAGCTGACACCTTGATAGGGTTTAATCCACCAACTTCAATGTGGTTTTGAAGCTGACACTCTCATAGGGTTGAATCCATCAACTTCAATGTGGTTTTGAAGCTGACACTTTGATAGGGTTGAATCCATCAACTTCAATGTGGTTTTGAAGCTGACTCTTTGATATGGTTTTATCCATCAATTTCAATGTGGTTTTGAAGCTGACACTTTGACAGGGTTTAATCCATCAACTTCAATGTGGTTTTGAAGCTGACTCTTTGATATGGTTTAATTCATCAATTTCAATGTGGTTTTGAAGCTGACACTTTGATAGGGTTTAATCCATCAACTTCAATGTGGTTTTGAAGCTGACACTTTGACAGGGTTTAATCCATCAACTTCAATGTGGTTTTGAAGCTGACTCTTTGATATGGTTTAATCCATTAATTTCAATGTGCTTTTGAAGCTGACACTCTGATAGGGTTGAATCCATCACTTTCAATGTGGTTTTGAAGCTGACACCTTGATAGGGTTTAATCCATCAACTTCAATGTGGTTTTGAAGCTGACACCTTGAAAGGGTTTAATCCATCAACTTCAATATGGTTTTGAAGCTGACACTTTGATAGGGTTTAATCCATCAACTTCAATGTGGTTTTGAAGCTGACACTTTGACAGGGTTGAATCCATCAACTTCAAAGTGGTTTTGAAGCTGACACCTTGATAGGGTTTAATCCATCAACTTCAATGTGGTTTTGAAGCTGACACTTTGATAGGGTTTAATCCATCAACTTCAATGTGGTTTTGAAGCTGACACTTTGACAGGGTTTAATCCATCAACTTCAATGTGGTTTTGTAGCTGACACCTTGATAGGGTTTAATCCATCAACTTCAATGTGGTTTGGAAGCTGACACTCTGATAGGGTTGAATCAATCAACTTCAATGTGGTTTTGAAGCTGACACCTTGATAGGGTTTAATCCATCAACTTCAATGTGGTTTTGAAGCCGACACCTTGATAGGGTTTAATCCATCAACTTCAATGTGGTTTTGAAGCTGAAACCTTGATAGGGTTTAATCAATCAACTTCAATGTGGTTTTGAATCTGACACCTTGATAGGGTTTAATCCATCAATTTCAATGTGGTTTTGAAGCTGACACTTTGATAGGGTTGAATCCATCTACTTCAATGTGGTTTTGAAGCTGACACTTTGATGGGTTGAATCCATCTACTTCTGTGTGGTTTTGAAGCTGAAACTCTGATAGGGTTGAATCCATCTACTTCAATGTGGTTTTAAAGCTGAAACTCTCATAGGGTTGAATCCATCAACTTCAATGTGGTTTTGAAGCTGACACTTTGATAGGGTTGAATCCATCTACTTCAATGTGGTTTTGAAGCTGACACCTTGATAGGGTTTAATCCACCAACTTCAATGTGGTTTTGAAGCTGACACTTTGATAGGGTTGAATCCATCTACTTCAATGTGGTTTTGAAGCTGACACCTTGATAGGGCTAAATCCATCAACTTCAATGTGGTTTTGAAGCTGACACTTTGATAGGGTTGAATACATCAACTTCAATGTGGTTTTGAAGCTGACTCTTTGATATGGTTTAATCTATCAATTTCAATGTGGTTTTGAAGCTGACACTCTGATAGGGTTGAATCCATCAACTTTAATGTGGTTTTGAAGCTGACACCTTGATAGGTTTTAATCCATCAACTTTAATGTGGTTTTGAAGGTGACACCTTGATAGGGTTTAATCTATCAACCTTAATGTGGTTTTGAAGCCGACACCTTGCTAGGGTTTAATCCATCAACTTCAATGTGGTTTTGAAGATGACACTCGGATAGCGTTGAATCCATCAACTTCAATGTGGTTTTGAAGCTGACATCTTTATAGGGTTTAATCCATCAACTTCAATGTGCTCTGATAGGGTTGAATCCATCATCTTCAATGTGGTTTTGAAGCTGACACCTTGATAGGGTTTAATCCACCAACTTTAATGTGGTTTTGAAGCTGACACTTTGATAGGGTTGAATCCATCTACTTCAATGTGGTTTTGAAGCTGACACCTTGATAGGGTTTAATCCATCAACTTCAATGTGGTTTTCAAGCTGACACTTTGATAGGGTTGAATCCATCAACTTCAATGTGGTTTTGAAGCTGACTCTTTGATATGGTTTAATCTATCAATTTCAATGTGGTTTTGAAGCTGACACTCTGATAGGGTTGAATCCATCAACTTCAATGTGGTTTTGAAGCTGACATCTTTATAGGGTTTAATCCATCAACTTCAATGTGCTCTGATAGGGTTGAATCCATCTACTTCAATGTGGTTTTGAAGCTGACACCTTGATAGGGTTTAATCCACCAACTTCAATGTGGTTTTGAAGCTGACACTTTGATAGGGTTGAATCCATCAACTTCAATGTGGTTTTGAAGCTGACTCTTTGATATGGTTTAATCCATCAATTTCAATGTGCTTTTGAAGCTGACACTCTGATAGGGTTGAATCCATCACTTTCAATGTGGTTTTGAAGCTGACACCTTGATAGGGTTTAATCCATCAACTTCAATGTGGTTTTGAAGCTGACACCTTGATAGGGTTTAATCCATCAACTTCAATATGGTTTTGAAGCTGACACTTTGATAGGGTTTAATCCATCAACTTCAATGTGGTTTTGAAGCTGACACTTTGATAGGGTTTAATCCATCAACTTCAATGTGGTTTTGAAGCCGACACCTTGATAGGGTTTAATCCATCAACTTCAATGTGGTTTTGAAGCTGAAACCTTGATAGGGTTTAATCAATCAACTTCAATGTGGTTTTTAATCTGACACCTTGATAGGGTTTAATCCATCAATTTCAATGTGGTTTTGAAGCTGACACTTTGATAGGGTTGAATCCATCTACTTCAATGTGGTTTTGAAGCTGACACTTTGATAGGGTTGAATCCATCTACTTCAATGTGGTTTTGAAGCTGACACTTTGATAGGGTTGAATCCATCTACTTCTGTGTGGTTTTGAAGCTGACACTCTGATAGGGTTGAATCCATCAACTTCAATGTGGTTTTGAAGCTGACACTCTCATAGGGTTGAATCCATCAACTTCAATGTGGTTTTGAAGCTGACACTTTGATAGGGTTGAATCCATCTACTTCAATGTGGTTTTGAAGCTGACACCTTGATAGGGTTTAATCCACCAACTTCAATGTGGTTTTGAAGCTGACACTTTGATAGGGTTGAATCCATCTACTTCAATGTGGTTTTGAAGCTGACACCTTGATAGGGCTAAATCTGTCAACTTCAATGTGGTTTTGAAGCTGACACTTTGATAGGGTTGAATCCATCAACTTCAATGTGGTTTTGAAGCTGACACCTTGATAGGGTTTAATCCATCAACTTCAATATGGTTTTGAAGCTGACACTTTGATAGGGTTTAATCCATCAACTTCAATGTGGTTTTGAAGCTGACACTTTGACAGGGTTGAATCCATCAACTTCAAAGTGGTTTTGAAGCTGACACCTTGATAGGGTTTAATCCATCAACTTCAATATGGTTTTGAAGCTGACACTTTGATAGGGTTTAATCCATCAACTTCAATGTGGTTTTGAAGCTGACACTTTGACAGGGTTGAATCCATCAACTTCAAAGTTGTTTTGAAGCTGACACTTTGATAGGGTTGAATCCATCAACTTCAATGTGGTTTTGAAGCTGACACTTTGACAGGGTTTAATCCATCAACTTCAATGTGGTTTTGTAGCTGACACCTTGATAGGGTTTAATCCATCAACTTCAATGTGGTTTTGAAGCTGAAACCTTGATAGGGTATAATCAATCAACTTCAATGTGGTTTTGAAGCTGACACCTTGATACGGTTAAATCCATCAACTTCAATGTGGTTTTGAAGCTGACACTCTGATAGGGTTGAATCCATCAACTTCAATGTGGTTTTGAAGCTGACACTCTCATAGGGTTGAATCCATCAACTTCAATGTGGTTTTGAAGCTGACACCTTGATAGGGTTTAATCCATCAATTTCAATGTGGTTTTGAAGCTGACACTTTGATAGGGTTGAATCCATCTACTTCAATGTGGTTTTGAATCTGACACTTTGATAGGGTTGAATCCATCTACTTCTGTGTGGTTTTGAAGCTGACACTTTGATAGGGTTGAATTCATCAACTGCAATGTGGTTTTGAAGCTGACACCTTGATAGGGTTTAATCCATCAACTTCAATGTGGTTTTGAAGCTGACACTTTGATAGGGTTGAATCCATCTAATTCAATGTGGTTTTGAAGCTGACACCTTGATAAGGTTTAATCCATCAACTTCAATGTGGTTTTGAAGCTGACACTTTGATAGGGTTGAATCCATCAACTTCAATGTGGTTTTGAAGCTGACTCTTTGATATGGTTTAATCTATCAATTTCAATGTGGTTTTGAAGCTGACACTCTGATAGGGTTGAATCCATCAACTTTAATGTGGTTTTGAAGCTGACACCTTGATAGGGTTTAATCCATCAACTTTAATGTGGTTTTGAAGCTGACACCTTGATAGGGTTTAATCCATCAACTTCAATGTGGTTTAGAAGCCGACACCTTGCTAGGGTTTAATCCATCAACTTCAATGTGGTTTTGAAGCTGACTCTTTGATATGGTTTAATCCATCAATTTTATTGTGGTTTTGAAGCTGACACTTTGACAGGGTTTAATCCATCAACTTCAATGTGGTTTTGAAGCTTACTCTTTGATATGTCTTAATCCATCAATTTCAATGTGGTTTTGAAGCTGACACCTTGCTAGGGTTTAATCCATCAACTTCAATGTGGTTTTGAAGATGACACTCGGATAGCGTTGATTCCATCAACTTCAATGTGGTTTTGAAGCTGACTCTTTGATATGGTTTAATCCATCAATTTCAATGTGGTTTTGAAGCTGACACTCTGATAGGGTTGAATCCATCACTTTCAATGTGGTTTTGAAGCTGACACCTTGATAGGGTTTAATCCATAAACTTCAATGTGGTTTTGAAGCTGACACCTTGATAGGGTTTAATCCATCAACTTCAATATGGTTTTGAAGCTGACACTTTGATAGGGTTTAATCCATCAACTTCAATGTGGTTTTGAAGCTGACACTTTTACAGGGTTGAATCCATCAACTTCAAAGTGGTTTTGAAGCTGACACCTTGATAAGGTTTAATCCATCAACTTCAATGTGGTTTTGATGCTGACACTTTGATAGGGTTTAATCCATCAACTTCAATGTGGTTTTGAAGCTGACACTTTGACAGGGTTTAATCCATCAACTTCAATGTGGTTTTGTAGCTGACACCTTGATAGGGTTTAATCCATCAACTTCAATGTGGTTTTGAAGCTGACACTCTGATAGGGTTGAATCCATCAACTTCAATGTGGTTTTGAAGCTGACACCTTGATAGGGTTTAATCCATCAACTTCAATGTGGTTTTGAAGCCGACACCTTGATAGGGTTTAATCCATCAACTTCAATGTGGTTTTGAAGCTGAAACCTTGATAGGGTATAATCAATCAACTTCAATGTGGTTTTGAAGCTGACACCTTGATACGGTTAAATCCATCAACTTCAATGTGGTTTTGAAGCTGACACTCTGATAGGGTTGAATCCATCAACTTCAATGTGGTTTTGAAGCTGACACTCTCAGAGGGTTGAATCCATCAACTTCAATGTGGTTTTGAAGCTGACACCTTGATAGGGTTTAATCCATCAATTTCAATGTGGTTTTGAAGCTGACACTTTGATAGGGTTGAATCCATCTACTTCAATGTGGTTTTGAATCTGACACTTTGATAGGGTTGAATCCATCTACTTCTGTGTGGTTTTGAAGCTGACACTTTGATAGGGTTGAATTCATCAACTGCAATGTGGTTTTGAAGCTGACACCTTGATAGGGTTTAATCCACCAACTTCAATGTGGTTTTGAAGCTGACACTTTGATAGGGTTGAATCCATCTACTTCAATGTGGTTTTGAATCTGACACTTTGATAGGGTTGTATCCATCAACTTCAATGTGGTTTTGAAGCTGACTCTTTGATATGGTTTAATCTATCAATTTCAATGTGGTTTTGAAGCTGACACTCTGATAGGGTTGAATCCATCAACTTTAATGTGGTTTTGAAGCTGACACCTTGATAGGGTTTAATCCATCAACTTTAATGTGGTTTTGAAGCTGACACCTTGATAGGGTTTAATCCATCAACTTCAATGTGGTTTTGAAGCCGACACCTTGCTAGGGTTTAATCCATCAACTTCAATGTGGTTTTGAAGATGACACTCGGATAGCGTTGAATCCATCAACTTCAATGTTGTTTTGAAGCTGACACCTTGATAGGGTTTAATCCATCAACTTCAATGTGGTTTTGAAGCTGACACCTTGATAGGGTTTAATCCACCAACTTCAATGTGGTTTTGAAGCTGACACTCTCATAGGGTTGAATCCATCAACTTCAATGTGGTTTTGAAGCTGACACTTTGATAGGGTTGAATCCATCAACTTCAATGTGGTTTTGAAGCTGACTCTTTGATATGGTTTTATCCATCAATTTCAATGTGGTTTTGAAGCTGACACTTTGACAGGGTTTAATCCATCAACTTCAATGTGGTTTTGAAGCTGACTCTTTGATATGGTTTAATTCATCAATTTCAATGTGGTTTTGAAGCTGACACTTTGATAGGGTTTAATCCATCAACTTCAATGTGGTTTTGAAGCTGACACTTTGACAGGGTTTAATCCATCAACTTCAATGTGGTTTTGAAGCTGACTCTTTGATATGGTTTAATCCATTAATTTCAATGTGCTTTTGAAGCTGACACTCTGATAGGGTTGAATCCATCACTTTCAATGTGGTTTTGAAGCTGACACCTTGATAGGGTTTAATCCATCAACTTCAATGTGGTATTGAAGCTGACACCTTGAAAGGGTTTAATCCATCAACTTCAATATGGTTTTGAAGCTGACACTTTGATAGGGTTTAATCCATCAACTTCAATGTGGTTTTGAAGCTGACACTTTGACAGGGTTGAATCCATCAACTTCAAAGTGGTTTTGAAGCTGACACCTTGATAGGGTTTAATCCATCAACTTCAATGTGGTTTTGAAGCTGACACTTTGATGGGGTTTAATCCATCAACTTCAATGTGGTTTTGAAGCTGACACTTTGACAGGGTTTAATCCATCAACTTCAATGTGATTTTGTAGCTGACACCTTGATAGGGTTTAATCCATCAACTTCAATGTGGTTTTGAAGCTGACACTCTGATAGGGTTGAATCAATCAACTTCAATGTGGTTTTGAAGCTGACACCTTGATAGGGTTTAATCCATCAACTTCAATGTGGTTTTGAAGCCGACACCTTGATAGGGTTTAATCCATCAACTTCAATGTGGTTTTGAAGCTGAAACCTTGATAGGGTTTAATCAATCAACTTCAATGTGGTTTTGAATCTGACACCTTGATAGGGTTTAATCCATCAATTTCAATGTGGTTTTGAAGCTGACACTTTGATAGGGTTGAATCCATCTACTTCAATGTGGTTTTGAAGCTGACACTTTGATAGGGTTGAATCCATCAACTTCAATGTGGTTTTGAAGCTGACACTTTGATAGGGTTGAATCCATCTACTTCTGTGTGGTTTTGAAGCTGAAACTCTGATAGGGTTGAATCCATCTACTTCAATGTGGTTTTGAAGCTGACACTCTCATAGGGTTGAATCCATCAACTTCAATGTGGTTTTGAAGCTGACACTTTGATAGGGTTGAATCCATCTACTTCAATGTGGTTTTGAAGCTGACACCTTGATAGGGTTTAATCCACCAACTTCAATGTGGTTTTGAAGCTGACACTTTGATAGGGTTGAATCCATCTACTTCAATGTGGTTTTGAAGCTGACACCTTGATAGGGCTAAATCCATCAACTTCAATGTGGTTTTGAAGCTGACACTTTGATAGGGTTGAATACATCAACTTCAATGTGGTTTTGAAGCTGACTCTTTGATATGGTTTAATCTATCAATTTCAATGTGGTTTTGAAGCTGACACTCTGATAGGGTTGAATCCATCAACTTTAATGTGGTTTTGAAGGTGACACCTTGATAGGGTTTAATCTATCAACTTCAATGTGGTTTTGAAGCCGACACCTTGCTATGGTTTAATCCATCAACTTCAAAGTGGTTTTGAAGCTGACACCTTGATAGGGTTTAATCCATCAACTTCAATGTGGTTTTGAAGCTGACACTTTGATGGGGTTTAATCCATCAACTTCAATGTGGTTTTGAAGCTGACACTTTGACAGGGTTTAATCCATCAACTTCAATGTGATTTTGTAGCTGACACCTTGATAGGGTTTAATCCATCAACTTCAATGTGGTTTTGAAGCTGACACTCTGATAGGGTTGAATCAATCAACTTCAATGTGGTTTTGAAGCTGACACCTTGATAGGGTTTAATCCATCAACTTCAATGTGGTTTTGAAGCCGACACCTTGATAGGGTTTAATCCATCAACTTCAATGTGGTTTTGAAGCTGAAACCTTGATAGGGTTTAATCAATCAACTTCAATGTGGTTTTGAATCTGACACCTTGATAGGGTTTAATCCATCAATTTCAATGTGGTTTTGAAGCTGACACTTTGATAGGGTTGAATCCATCTACTTCAATGTGGTTTTGAAGCTGACACTTTGATAGGGTTGAATCCATCAACTTCAATGTGGTTTTGAAGCTGACACTTTGATAGGGTTGAATCCATCTACTTCTGTGTGGTTTTGAAGCTGAAACTCTGATAGGGTTGAATCCATCTACTTCAATGTGGTTTTGAAGCTGACACTCTCATAGGGTTGAATCCATCAACTTCATTGTGGTTTTGAAGCTGACACTTTGATAGGGTTGAATCCATCTACTTCAATGTGGTTTTGAAGCTGACACCTTGATAGGGTTTAATCCACCAACTTCAATGTGGTTTTGAAGCTGACACTTTGATAGGGTTGAATCCATCTACTTCAATGTGGTTTTGAAGCTGACACCTTGATAGGGCTAAATCCATCAACTTCAATGTGGTTTTGAAGCTGACACTTTGATAGGGTTGAATACATCAACTTCAATGTGGTTTTGAAGCTGACTCTTTGATATGGTTTAATCTATCAATTTCAATGTGGTTTTGAAGCTGACACTCTGATAGGGTTGAATCCATCAACTTTAATGTGGTTTTGAAGGTGACACCTTGATAGGGTTTAATCTATCAACTTCAATGTGGTTTTGAAGCCGACACCTTGCTAGGGTTTAATCCATCAACTTCAATGTGGTTTTGAAGATGACACTCGGATAGCGTTGAATCCATCAACTTCAATGTGGTTTTGAAGCTGACATCTTTATAGGGTTTAATCCATCAACTTCAATGTGCTCTGATAGGGTTGAATCCATCATCTTCAATGTGGTTTTGAAGCTGACACCTTGATAGGGTTTAATCCACCAACTTCAATGTGGTTTTGAAGCTGACACTTTGATAGGGTTGAATCCATCTACTTCAATGTGGTTTTGAAGCTGACACCTTGATAGGGTTTAATCCATCAACTTCAATGTGGTTTTCAAGCTGACACTTTGATAGGGTTGAATCCATCAACTTCAATGTGGTTTTGAAGCTGACTCTTTGATATGGTTTAATCTATCAATTTCAATGTGGTTTTGAAGCTGACACTCTGATAGGGTTGAATCCATCAACTTCAATGTGGTTTTGAAGCTGACATCTTTATAGGGTTTAATCCATCAACTTCAATGTGCTCTGATAGGGTTGAATCCATCTACTTCAATGTGGTTTTGAAGCTGACACCTTGATAGGGTTTAATCCACCAACTTCAATGTGGTTTTGAAGCTGACACTTTGATAGGGTTGAATCCATCAACTTCAATGTGGTTTTGAAGCTGACTCTTTGATATGGTTTAATCCATCAATTTCAATGTGCTTTTGAAGCTGACACTCTGATAGGGTTGAATCCATCACTTTCAATGTGGTTTTGAAGCTGACACCTTGATAGGGTTAAATCCATCAACTTCAATGTGGTTTTGAAGCTGACACCTTGATAGGGTTTAATCCATCAACTTCAATATGGTTTTGAAGCTGACACTTTGATAGGGTTTAATCCATCAACTTCAATGTGGTTTTGAAGCTGACACTTTGACAGGGTTTAATCCATCAACTTCAATGTGGTTTTGAAGCTGACTCTTTGATATGGTTTAATCCATTAATTTCAATGTGCTTTTGAAGCTGACACTCTGATAGGGTTGAATCCATCACTTTCAATGTGGTTTTGAAGCTGACACCTTGATAGGGTTTAATCCATCAACTTCAATGTGGTTTTGAAGCTGACACCTTGAAAGGGTTTAATCCATCAACTTCAATATGGTTTTGAAGCTGACACTTTGATAGGGTTTAATCCATCAACTTCAATGTGGTTTTGAAGCTGACACTTTGACAGGGTTGAATCCATCAACTTCAAAGTGGTTTTGAAGCTGACACCTTGATAGGGTTTAATCCATCAACTTCAATGTGGTTTTGAAGCTAACACTTTGATAGGGTTTAATCCATCAACTTCAATGTGGTTTTGAAGCTGACACTTTGACAGGGTTTAATCCATCAACTTCAATGTGGTTTTGTAGCTGACACCTTGATAGGGTTTAATCCATCAACTTCAATGTGGTTTTGAAGCTGACACTCTGATAGGGTTGAATCAATCAACTTCAATGTGGTTTTGAAGCTGACACCTTGATAGGGTTTAATCCATCAACTTCAATGTGGTTTTTAAGCCGACACCTTGATAGGGTTTAATCCATCAACTTCAATGTGGTTTTGAAGCTGAAACCTTGATAGGGTTTAATCAATCAACTTCAATGTGGTTTTGAATCTGACACCTTGATAGGGTTTAATCCATCAATTTCAATGTGGTTTTGAAGCTGACACTTTGATAGGGTTGAATCCATTTACTTCAATGTGGTTTTGAAGCTGACACTTTGATAGGGTTGAATCCATCTACTTCAATGTGGTTTTGAAGCTGACACTTTGATAGGGTTGAATCCATCTACTTCTGTGTGGTTTTGAAGCTGAAACTCTGATAGGGTTGAATCCATCTACTTCAATGTGGTTTTGAAGCTGACACTCTCATAGGGTTGAATCCATCAACTTCAATGTGGTTTTGAAGCTGACACTTTGATAGGGTTGAATCCATCTACTTCAATGTGGTTTTGAAGCTGACACCTTGATAGGGTTTAATCCACCAACTTCAATGTGGTTTTGAAGCTGACACTTTGATAGGGTTGAATCCATCTACTTCAATGTGGTTTTGAAGCTGACACCTTGATAGGGCTAAATCCATCAACTTCAATGTGGTTTTGAAGCTGACACTTTGATAGGGTTGAATACATCAACTTCAATGTGGTTTTGAAGCTGACTCTTTGATATGGTTTAATCTATCAATTTCAATGTGGTTTTGAAGCTGACACTCTGATAGGGTTGAATCCATCAACTTGAATGTGGTTTTGAAGCTGACACCTTGATAGGTTTGAATCCATCAACTTTAATGTGGTTTTGAAGGTGACACCTTGATAGGGTTTAATCTATCAACTTCAATGTGGTTTTGAAGCCGACACCTTGCTAGGGTTTAATCCATCAACTTCAATGTGGTTTTGAAGATGACACTCGGATAGCGTTGAATCCATCAACTTCAATGTGGTTTTGAAGCTGACATCTTTATAGGGTTTAATCCATCAACTTCAATGTGCTCTGATAGGGTTGAATCCATCATCTTCAATGTGGTTTTGAAGCTGACACCTTGATAGGGTTTAATCCACCAACTTCAATGTGGTTTTGAAGCTGACACTTTGATATGGTTGAATCCATCTACTTCAATGTGGTTTTGAAGCTGACACCTTGATAGGGTTTAATCCATCAACTTCAATGTGGTTTTCAAGCTGACACTTTGATAGGGTTGAATCCATCAACTTCAATGTGGTTTTGAAGCTGACTCTTTGATATGGTTTAATCTATCAATTTCAATGTGGTTTTGAAGCTGACACTCTGATAGGGTTGAATCCATCAACTTCAATGTGGTTTTGAAGCTGACATCTTTATAGGGTTTAATCCATCAACTTCAATGTGCTCTGATAGGGTTGAATCCATCACTTTCAATGTGGTTTTGAAGCTGACACCTTGATAGGGTTTAATCCATCAACTTCAATGTGGTTTTGAAGCTGACACCTTGAAAGGGTTTAATCCATCAACTTCAATATGGTTTTGAAGCTGACACTTTGATAGGGTTTAATCCATCAACTTCAATGTGGTTTTGAAGCTGACACTTTGATAGGGTTTAATCCATCAACTTCAATGTGGTTTTGAAGCCGACACCTTGATAGTGTTTAATCCATCAACTTCAATGTGGTTTTGAAGCTGACACCTTGAAAGGGTTTAATCCATCAACTTCAATATGGTTTTGAAGCTGACACTTTGATAGGGTTTAATCCATCAACTTCAATGTGGTTTTGAAGCTGACACTTTGACAGGGTTGAATCCATCAACTTCAAAGTGGTTTTGAAGCTGACACCTTGATAGGGTTTAATCCATCAACTTCAATGTGGTTTTGAAGCTGACACTTTGATGGGGTTTAATCCATCAACTTCAATGTGGTTTTGAAGCTGACACTTTGACAGGGTTTAATCCATCAACTTCAATGTGATTTTGTAGCTGACACCTTGATAGGGTTTAATCCATCAACTTCAATGTGGTTTTGAAGCTGACACTCTGATAGGGTTGAATCAATCAACTTCAATGTGGTTTTGAAGCTGACACCTTGATAGGGTTTAATCCATCAACTTCAATGTGGTTTTGAAGCCGACACCTTGATAGGGTTTAATCCATCAACTTCAATGTGGTTTTGAAGCTGAAACCTTGATAGGGTTTAATCAATCAACTTCAATGTGGTTTTGAATCTGACACCTTGATAGGGTTTAATCCATCAATTTCAATGTGGTTTTGAAGCTGACACTTTGATAGGGTTGAATCCATCTACTTCAATGTGGTTTTGAAGCTGACACTTTGATAGGGTTGAATCCATCAACTTCAATGTGGTTTTGAAGCTGACACTTTGATAGGGTTGAATCCATCTACTTCTGTGTGGTTTTGAAGCTGAAACTCTGATAGGGTTGAATCCATCTACTTCAATGTGGTTTTGAAGCTGACACTCTCATAGGGTTGAATCCATCAACTTCAATGTGGTTTTGAAGCTGACACTTTGATAGGGTTGAATCCATCTACTTCAATGTGGTTTTGAAGCTGACACCTTGATAGGGTTTAATCCACCAACTTCAATGTGGTTTTGAAGCTGACACTTTGATAGGGTTGAATCCATCTACTTCAATGTGGTTTTGAAGCTGACACCTTGATAGGGCTAAATCCATCAACTTCAATGTGGTTTTGAAGCTGACACTTTGATAGGGTTGAATACATCAACTTCAATGTGGTTTTGAAGCTGACTCTTTGATATGGTTTAATCTATCAATTTCAATGTGGTTTTGAAGCTGACACTCTGATAGGGTTGAATCCATCAACTTTAATGTGGTTTTGAAGGTGACACCTTGATAGGGTTTAATCTATCAACTTCAATGTGGTTTTGAAGCCGACACCTTGCTAGGGTTTAATCCATCAACTTCAATGTGGTTTTGAAGATGACACTCGGATAGCGTTGAATCCATCAACTTCAATGTGGTTTTGAAGCTGACATCTTTATAGGGTTTAATCCATCAACTTCAATGTGCTCTGATAGGGTTGAATCCATCATCTTCAATGTGGTTTTGAAGCTGACACCTTGATAGGGTTTAATCCACCAACTTCAATGTGGTTTTGAAGCTGACACTTTGATAGGGTTGAATCCATCTACTTCAATGTGGTTTTGAAGCTGACACCTTGATAGGGTTTAATCCATCAACTTCAATGTGGTTTTCAAGCTGACACTTTGATAGGGTTGAATCCATCAACTTCAATGTGGTTTTGAAGCTGACTCTTTGATATGGTTTAATCTATCAATTTCAATGTGGTTTTGAAGCTGACACTCTGATAGGGTTGAATCCATCAACTTCAATGTGGTTTTGAAGCTGACATCTTTATAGGGTTTAATCCATCAACTTCAATGTGCTCTGATAGGGTTGAATCCATCTACTTCAATGTGGTTTTGAAGCTGACACCTTGATAGGGTTTAATCCACCAACTTCAATGTGGTTTTGAAGCTGACACTTTGATAGGGTTGAATCCATCAACTTCAATGTGGTTTTGAAGCTGACTCTTTGATATGGTTTAATCCATCAATTTCAATGTGCTTTTGAAGCTGACACTCTGATAGGGTTGAATCCATCACTTTCAATGTGGTTTTGAAGCTGACACCTTGATAGGGTTAAATCCATCAACTTCAATGTGGTTTTGAAGCTGACACCTTGATAGGGTTTAATCCATCAACTTCAATATGGTTTTGAAGCTGACACTTTGATAGGGTTTAATCCATCAACTTCAATGTGGTTTTGAAGCTGACACTTTGACAGGGTTTAATCCATCAACTTCAATGTGGTTTTGAAGCTGACTCTTTGATATGGTTTAATCCATTAATTTCAATGTGCTTTTGAAGCTGACACTCTGATAGGGTTGAATCCATCACTTTCAATGTGGTTTTGAAGCTGACACCTTGATAGGGTTTAATCCATCAACTTCAATGTGGTTTTGAAGCTGACACCTTGAAAGGGTTTAATCCATCAACTTCAATATGGTTTTGAAGCTGACACTTTGATAGGGTTTAATCCATCAACTTCAATGTGGTTTTGAAGCTGACACTTTGACAGGGTTGAATCCATCAACTTCAAAGTGGTTTTGAAGCTGACACCTTGATAGGGTTTAATCCATCAACTTCAATGTGGTTTTGAAGCTAACACTTTGATAGGGTTTAATCCATCAACTTCAATGTGGTTTTGAAGCTGACACTTTGACAGGGTTTAATCCATCAACTTCAATGTGGTTTTGTAGCTGACACCTTGATAGGGTTTAATCCATCAACTTCAATGTGGTTTTGAAGCTGACACTCTGATAGGGTTGAATCAATCAACTTCAATGTGGTTTTGAAGCTGACACCTTGATAGGGTTTAATCCATCAACTTCAATGTGGTTTTTAAGCCGACACCTTGATAGGGTTTAATCCATCAACTTCAATGTGGTTTTGAAGCTGAAACCTTGATAGGGTTTAATCAATCAACTTCAATGTGGTTTTGAATCTGACACCTTGATAGGGTTTAATCCATCAATTTCAATGTGGTTTTGAAGCTGACACTTTGATAGGGTTGAATCCATTTACTTCAATGTGGTTTTGAAGCTGACACTTTGATAGGGTTGAATCCATCTACTTCAATGTGGTTTTGAAGCTGACACTTTGATAGGGTTGAATCCATCTACTTCTGTGTGGTTTTGAAGCTGAAACTCTGATAGGGTTGAATCCATCTACTTCAATGTGGTTTTGAAGCTGACACTCTCATAGGGTTGAATCCATCAACTTCAATGTGGTTTTGAAGCTGACACTTTGATAGGGTTGAATCCATCTACTTCAATGTGGTTTTGAAGCTGACACCTTGATAGGGTTTAATCCACCAACTTCAATGTGGTTTTGAAGCTGACACTTTGATAGGGTTGAATCCATCTACTTCAATGTGGTTTTGAAGCTGACACCTTGATAGGGCTAAATCCATCAACTTCAATGTGGTTTTGAAGCTGACACTTTGATAGGGTTGAATACATCAACTTCAATGTGGTTTTGAAGCTGACTCTTTGATATGGTTTAATCTATCAATTTCAATGTGGTTTTGAAGCTGACACTCTGATAGGGTTGAATCCATCAACTTGAATGTGGTTTTGAAGCTGACACCTTGATAGGTTTGAATCCATCAACTTTAATGTGGTTTTGAAGGTGACACCTTGATAGGGTTTAATCTATCAACTTCAATGTGGTTTTGAAGCCGACACCTTGCTAGGGTTTAATCCATCAACTTCAATGTGGTTTTGAAGATGACACTCGGATAGCGTTGAATCCATCAACTTCAATGTGGTTTTGAAGCTGACATCTTTATAGGGTTTAATCCATCAACTTCAATGTGCTCTGATAGGGTTGAATCCATCATCTTCAATGTGGTTTTGAAGCTGACACCTTGATAGGGTTTAATCCACCAACTTCAATGTGGTTTTGAAGCTGACACTTTGATATGGTTGAATCCATCTACTTCAATGTGGTTTTGAAGCTGACACCTTGATAGGGTTTAATCCATCAACTTCAATGTGGTTTTCAAGCTGACACTTTGATAGGGTTGAATCCATCAACTTCAATGTGGTTTTGAAGCTGACTCTTTGATATGGTTTAATCTATCAATTTCAATGTGGTTTTGAAGCTGACACTCTGATAGGGTTGAATCCATCAACTTCAATGTGGTTTTGAAGCTGACATCTTTATAGGGTTTAATCCATCAACTTCAATGTGCTCTGATAGGGTTGAATCCATCACTTTCAATGTGGTTTTGAAGCTGACACCTTGATAGGGTTTAATCCATCAACTTCAATGTGGTTTTGAAGCTGACACCTTGAAAGGGTTTAATCCATCAACTTCAATATGGTTTTGAAGCTGACACTTTGATAGGGTTTAATCCATCAACTTCAATGTGGTTTTGAAGCTGACACTTTGATAGGGTTTAATCCATCAACTTCAATGTGGTTTTGAAGCCGACACCTTGATAGTGTTTAATCCATCAACTTCAATGTGGTTTTGAAGCTGAAACCTTGATAGGGTTTAATCAATCAACTTCAATGTGGTTTTTAATCTGACACCTTGATAGGGTTTAATCCATCAATTTCAATGTGGTTTTGAAGCTGACACTTTGATAGGGTTGAATCCATCTACTTCAATGTGGTTTTGAAGCTGACACTTTGATAGGGTTGAATCCATCTACTTCTGTGTGGTTTTGAAGCTGACACTCTGATAGGGTTGAATCCATCAACTTCAATGTGGTTTTGAAGCTGACACTCTCATAGGGTTGAATCCATCAACTTCAATGTGGTTTTGAAGCTGACACTTTGATAGGGTTGAATCCATCTACTTCAATGTGGTTTTGAAGCTGACACATTGATAGGGTTTAATCCACCAACTTCAATGTGGTTTTGAAGCTGACACTTTGATAGGGTTGAATCCATCTACTTCAATGTGGTTTTGAAGCTGACACCTTGATAGGGCTAAATCTATCAACTTCAATGTGGTTTTGAAGCTGACACTTTGATTGGGTTGAATCCATCAACTTCAATGTGGTTTTGAAGCTGACACCTTGATAGGGTTGAATTCATCAACTTCAATGTGGTTTTGAAGCTGACACTTTGATAGGGTTGAATCCATCTACTTCAATGTGGTTTTGAAGCTGACACCTTGATAGGGTTTAATCCACCAACTTCAATGTGGTTTTGAAGCTGACACTTTGATAGGGTTGAATCCATCTACTTCAATGTGGTTTTGAAGCTGACACCTTGATAGGGCTAAATCCATCAACTTCAATGTGGTTTTGAAGCTGACACTTTGATAGGGTTGAATACATCAACTTCAATGTGGTTTTGAAGCTGACTCTTTGATATGGTTTAATCTATCAATTTCAATGTGGTTTTGAAGCTGACACTCTGATAGGGTTGAATCCATCAACTTGAATGTGGTTTTGAAGCTGACACCTTGATAGGTTTGAATCCATCAACTTTAATGTGGTTTTGAAGGTGACACCTTGATAGGGTTTAATCTATCAACTTCAATGTGGTTTTGAAGCCGACACCTTGCTAGGGTTTAATCCATCAACTTCAATGTGGTTTTGAAGATGACACTCGGATAGCGTTGAATCCATCAACTTCAATGTGGTTTTGAAGCTGACATCTTTATAGGGTTTAATCCATCAACTTCAATGTGCTCTGATAGGGTTGAATCCATCATCTTCAATGTGGTTTTGAAGCTGACACCTTGATAGGGTTTAATCCACCAACTTCAATGTGGTTTTGAAGCTGACACTTTGATAGGGTTGAATCCATCTACTTCAATGTGGTTTTGAAGCTGACACCTTGATAGGGTTTAATCCATCAACTTCAATGTGGTTTTCAAGCTGACACTTTGATAGGGTTGAATCCATCAACTTCAATGTGGTTTTGAAGCTGACTCTTTGATATGGTTTAATCTATCAATTTCAATGTGGTTTTTAAGCTGACACTCTGATAGGGTTGAATCCATCAACTTCAATGTGGTTTTGAAGCTGACATCTTTATAGGGTTTAATCCATCAACTTCAATGTGCTCTGATAGGGTTGAATCCATCTACTTCAATGTGGTTTTGAAGCTGACACCTTGATAGGGTTTAATCCACCAACTTCAATGTGGTTTTGAAGCTGACACTTTGATAGGGTTGAATCCATCAACTTCAATGTGGTTTTGAAGCTGACTCTTTGATATGGTTTAATCCATCAATTTCAATGTGCTTTTGAAGCTGAAACTCTGATAGGGTTGAATCCATCACTTTCAATGTGGTTTTGAAGCTGACACCTTGATAGGGTTTAATCCATCAACTTCAATGTGGTTTTGAAGCTGACACCTTGATAGGGTTTAATCCATCAACTTCAATATGGTTTTGAAGCTGACACTTTGATAGGGTTTAATCCATCAACTTCAATGTGGTTTTGAAGCTGACACTTTGATAGGGTTTAATCCATCAACTTCAATGTGGTTTTGAAGCCGACACCTTGATAGGGTTTAATCCATCAACTTCAATGTGGTTTTGAAGCTGAAACCTTGATAGGGTTTAATCAATCAACTTCAATGTGGTTTTGAATCTGACACCTTGATAGGGTTTAATCCATCAATTTCAATGTGGTTTTGAAGCTGACACTTTGATAGGGTTGAATCCATCTACTTCAATGTGGTTTTGAAGCTGACACTTTGATAGGGTTGAATCCATCTACTTCAATGTGGTTTTGAAGCTGACCTTTTGATAGGGTTGAATCCATCTACTTCTGTGTGGTTTTGAAGCTGACACTCTGATAGGGTTGAATCCATCAACTTCAATGTGGTTTTGAAGCTGACACTCTCATAGGGTTGAATCCATCAACTTCAATGTGGTTTTGAAGCTGACACTTTGATAGGGTTGAATCCATCTACTTCAATGTGGTTTTGAAGCTGACACCTTGATAGGGTTTAATCCACCAACTTCAATGTGGTTTTGAAGCTGACACTTTGATAGGGTTGAATCCATCTACTTCAATGTGGTTTTGAAGCTGACACCTTGATAGGGCTAAATCTATCAACTTCAATGTGGTTTTGAAGCTGACACTTTGATAGGGTTGAATCCATCAACTTCAATGTGGTTTTGAAGCTGACACCTTGATAGGGTTTAATCCATCAACTTCAATGTGGTTTTCAAGCTGACACTTTGATAGGGTTGAATCCATCAACTTCAATGTGGTTTTGAAGCTGACTCTTTGATATGGTTTAATCTATCAATTTCAATGTGGTTTTGAAGCTGACACTCTGATAGGGTTGAATCCATCAACTTCAATGTGGTTTTGAAGCTGACATCTTTATAGGGTTTAATCCATCAACTTCAATGTGCTCTGATAGGGTTGAATCCATCTACTTCAATGTGGTTTTGAAGCTGACACCTTGATAGGGTTTAATCCACCAACTTCAATGTGGTTTTGAAGCTGACACTTTGATAGGGTTGAATCCATCAACTTCAATGTGGTTTTGAAGCTGACTCTTTGATATGGTTTAATCCATCAATTTCAATGTGCTTTTGAAGCTGACACTCTGATAGGGTTGAATCCATCACTTTCAATGTGGTTTTGAAGCTGACACCTTGATAGGGTTTAATCCATCAACTTCAATGTGGTTTTGAAGCTGACACCTTGATAGGGTTTAATCCATCAACTTCAATATGGTTTTGAAGCTGACACTTTGATAGGGTTTAATCCATCAACTTCAATGTGGTTTTGAAGCTGACACTTTGATAGGGTTTAATCCATCAACTTCAATGTGGTTTTGAAGCCGACACCTTGATAGGGTTTAATCCATCAACTTCAATGTGGTTTTGAAGCTGAAACCTTGATAGGGTTTAATCAATCAACTTCAATGTGGTTTTGAATCTGACACCTTGATAGGGTTTAATCCATCAATTTCAATGTGGTTTTGAAGCTGACACTTTGATAGGGTTGAATCCATCTACTTCAATGTGGTTTTGAAGCTGACACTTTGATAGGGTTGAATCCATCTACTTCAATGTGGTTTTGAAGCTGACACTTTGATAGGGTTGAATCCATCTACTTCTGTGTGGTTTTGAAGCTGACACTCTGATAGGGTTGAATCCATCAACTTCAATGTGGTTTTGAAGCTGACACTCTCATTGGGTTGAATCCATCAACTTCAATGTGGTTTTGAAGCTGACACTTTGATAGGGTTGAATCCATCTACTTCAATGTTGTTTTGAAGCTGACACCTTGATAGGGCTAAATCCATCAATTTCAATGTGGTTTTGAAGCTGACACTCTCATAGGGTTGAATCCATCAACTTCAATGTGGTTTTGAAGCTGACACTTTGATAGGGTTGAATCCATCTACTTCAATGTGGTTTTGAAGCTGACACCTTGATAGGGTTTAATCCACCAACTTCAATGTGGTTTTGAAGCTGACACTTTGATAGGGTTGAATCCATCTACTTCAATGTTGTTTTGAAGCTGACACCTTGATAGGGCTAAATCCATCAATTTCAATGTGGTTTTGAAGCTGACACTCTCATAGGGTTGAATCCATCAACTTCAATGTGGTTTTGAAGCTGACACTTTGATAGGGTTGAATCCATCTACTTCAATGTGGTTTTGAAGCTGACACCTTGATAGGGTTTAATCCATCAACTTCAATATGGTTTTGAAGCTGACACTTTGATAGGGTTTAATCCACCAACTTCAATGTGGTTTTGAAGCTGACACTTTGATAGGGTTGAATCCATCAACTTCAATGTGGTTTTGAAGCTGACTCTTTGATATGGTTTAATCCATCAATTTCAATGTGCTTTTGAAGCTGACACTCTGATAGGGTTGAATCCATCACTTTCAATGTGGTTTTGAAGCTGACACCTTGATAGGGTTTAATCCATCAACTTCAATGTGGTTTTGAAGCTGACACTTTGATAGGGTTGAATCCATCTACTTCAATGTGGTTTTGAAGCTGACACCTTGATAGGGTTTAATCCACCAACTTCAATGTGGTTTTGAAGCTGACACTTTGATAGGGTTGAATCCATCTACTTCAATGTGGTTTTGAAGCTGACACCTTGATAGGGCTAAATCCATCAATTTCAATGTGGTTTTGAAGCTGACACTCTCATAGGGTTGAATCCATCAACTTCAATGTGGTTTTGAAGCTGACACTTTGATAGGGTTGAATCCATCTACTTCAATGTGGTTTTGAAGCTGACACCTTGATAGGGTTTAATCCACCAACTTCAATGTGGTTTTGAAGCTGACACTTTGATAGGGTTGAATCCATCTACTTCAATGTGGTTTTGAAGCTGACACCTTGATAGGGCTAAATCTATCAACTTCAATGTGGTTTTGAAGCTGACACTTTGATAGGGTTGAATCCATCAACTTCAATGTGGTTTTGAAGCTGACACCTTGATAGGGTTGAATTCATCAACTTCAATGTGGTTTTGAAGCTGACACTTTGATAGGGTTGAATCCATCTACTTCAATGTGGTTTTGAAGCTGACACCTTGATAGGGTTTAATCCACCAACTTCAATGTGGTTTTGAAGCTGACACTTTGATAGGGTTGAATCCATCTACTTCAATGTGGTTTTGAAGCTGACACCTTGATAGGGCTAAATCCATCAACTTCAATGTGGTTTTGAAGCTGACACTTTGATAGGGTTGAATACATCAACTTCAATGTGGTTTTGAAGCTGACTCTTTGATATGGTTTAATCTATCAATTTCAATGTGGTTTTGAAGCTGACACTCTGATAGGGTTGAATCCATCAACTTGAATGTGGTTTTGAAGCTGACACCTTGATAGGTTTGAATCCATCAACTTTAATGTGGTTTTGAAGGTGACACCTTGATAGGGTTTAATCTATCAACTTCAATGTGGTTTTGAAGCCGACACCTTGCTAGGGTTTAATCCATCAACTTCAATGTGGTTTTGAAGATGACACTCGGATAGCGTTGAATCCATCAACTTCAATGTGGTTTTGAAGCTGACATCTTTATAGGGTTTAATCCATCAACTTCAATGTGCTCTGATAGGGTTGAATCCATCATCTTCAATGTGGTTTTGAAGCTGACACCTTGATAGGGTTTAATCCACCAACTTCAATGTGGTTTTGAAGCTGACACTTTGATAGGGTTGAATCCATCTACTTCAATGTGGTTTTGAAGCTGACACCTTGATAGGGTTTAATCCATCAACTTCAATGTGGTTTTCAAGCTGACACTTTGATAGGGTTGAATCCATCAACTTCAATGTGGTTTTGAAGCTGACTCTTTGATATGGTTTAATCTATCAATTTCAATGTGGTTTTTAAGCTGACACTCTGATAGGGTTGAATCCATCAACTTCAATGTGGTTTTGAAGCTGACATCTTTATAGGGTTTAATCCATCAACTTCAATGTGCTCTGATAGGGTTGAATCCATCTACTTCAATGTGGTTTTGAAGCTGACACCTTGATAGGGTTTAATCCACCAACTTCAATGTGGTTTTGAAGCTGACACTTTGATAGGGTTGAATCCATCAACTTCAATGTGGTTTTGAAGCTGACTCTTTGATATGGTTTAATCCATCAATTTCAATGTGCTTTTGAAGCTGAAACTCTGATAGGGTTGAATCCATCACTTTCAATGTGGTTTTGAAGCTGACACCTTGATAGGGTTTAATCCATCAACTTCAATGTGGTTTTGAAGCTGACACCTTGATAGGGTTTAATCCATCAACTTCAATATGGTTTTGAAGCTGACACTTTGATAGGGTTTAATCCATCAACTTCAATGTGGTTTTGAAGCTGACACTTTGATAGGGTTTAATCCATCAACTTCAATGTGGTTTTGAAGCCGACACCTTGATAGGGTTTAATCCATCAACTTCAATGTGGTTTTGAAGCTGAAACCTTGATAGGGTTTAATCCATCAATTTCAATGTGGTTTTGAAGCTGACACTTTGATAGGGTTGAATCCATCTACTTCAATGTGGTTTTGAAGCTGACACTTTGATAGGGTTGAATCCATCTACTTCAATGTGGTTTTGAAGCTGACCTTTTGATAGGGTTGAATCCATCTACTTCTGTGTGGTTTTGAAGCTGACACTCTGATAGGGTTGAATCCATCAACTTCAATGTGGTTTTGAAGCTGACACTCTCATAGGGTTGAATCCATCAACTTCAATGTGGTTTTGAAGCTGACACTTTGATAGGGTTGAATCCATCTACTTCAATGTGGTTTTGAAGCTGACACCTTGATAGGGTTTAATCCACCAACTTCAATGTGGTTTTGAAGCTGACACTTTGATAGGGTTGAATCCATCTACTTCAATGTGGTTTTGAAGCTGACACCTTGATAGGGCTAAATCTATCAACTTCAATGTGGTTTTGAAGCTGACACTTTGATAGGGTTGAATCCATCAACTTCAATGTGGTTTTGAAGCTGACACCTTGATAGGGTTTAATCCATCAACTTCAATGTGGTTTTCAAGCTGACACTTTGATAGGGTTGAATCCATCAACTTCAATGTGGTTTTGAAGCTGACTCTTTGATATGGTTTAATCTATCAATTTCAATGTGGTTTTGAAGCTGACACTCTGATAGGGTTGAATCCATCAACTTCAATGTGGTTTTGAAGCTGACATCTTTATAGGGTTTAATCCATCAACTTCAATGTGCTCTGATAGGGTTGAATCCATCTACTTCAATGTGGTTTTGAAGCTGACACCTTGATAGGGTTTAATCCACCAACTTCAATGTGGTTTTGAAGCTGACACTTTGATAGGGTTGAATCCATCAACTTCAATGTGGTTTTGAAGCTGACTCTTTGGTATGGTTTAATCCATCAATTTCAATGTGCTTTTGAAGCTGACACTCTGATAGGGTTGAATCCATCACTTTCAATGTGGTTTTGAAGCTGACACCTTGATAGGGTTTAATCCATCAACTTCAATGTGGTTTTGAAGCTGACACCTTGATAGGGTTTAATCCATCAACTTCAATATGGTTTTGAAGCTGACACTTTGATAGGGTTTAATCCATCAACTTCAATGTGGTTTTGAAGCTGACACTTTGATAGGGTTTAATCCATCAACTTCAATGTGGTTTTGAAGCCGACACCTTGATAGGGTTTAATCCATCAACTTCAATGTGGTTTTGAAGCTGAAACCTTGATAGGGTTTAATCAATCAACTTCAATGTGGTTTTGAATCTGACACCTTGATAGGGTTTAATCCATCAATTTCAATGTGGTTTTGAAGCTGACACTTTGATAGGGTTGAATCCATCTACTTCAATGTGGTTTTGAAGCTGACACTTTGATAGGGTTGAATCCATCTTTTTCAATGTGGTTTTGAAGCTGACACTTTGATAGGGTTGAATCCATCTACTTCTGTGTGGTTTTGAAGCTGACACTCTGATAGGGTTGAATCCATCAACTTCAATGTGGTTTTGAAGCTGACACTCTCATTGGGTTGAATCCATCAACTTCAATGTGGTTTTGAAGCTGACACTTTGATAGGGTTGAATCCATCTACTTCAATGTTGTTTTGAAGCTGACACCTTGATAGGGTTTAATCCACCAACTTCAATGTGGTTTTGAAGCTGACACTTTGATAGGGTTGAATCCATCTACTTCAATGTGGTTTTGAAGCTGACACCTTGATAGGGCTAAATCTATCAACTTCAATGTGGTTTTGAAGCTGACACTTTGATAGGGTTGAATCCATCAACTTCAATGTGGTTTTGAAGCTGACTCTTTGATATGGTTTAATCTATCAATTTCAATGTGGTTTTGAAGCTGACACTCTGATAGGGTTGAATCCATCAACTTTAATGTGGTTTTGAAGCTGACACCTTGATAGGGTTTAATCCATACTCTTTAATGTGGTTTTGAAGCTGACAACTTGATAGGGTTTAATCCATCAACTTCAATGTGGTTTTGAAGCTGACACTCTGATAGGGTTGAATCTATCAACTTCAATGTGGTTTTGAAGCTGACACTCTCATAGGGTTGAATCCATCAACTTCAATGTGGTTTTGAAGCTGACACTTTGATAGGGTTGAATCCATCTACTTCAATGTGGTTTTGAAGCTGACACCTTGATAGGGTTTAATCCACCAACTTCAATGTGGTTTTGAAGCTGACACTTTGATAGGGTTGAATCCATCTACTTCAATGTGGTTTTGAAGCTGACACCTTGATAGGGCTAAATCCATCAATTTCAATGTGGTTTTGAAGCTGACACTCTGATAGGGTTGAATCCATCAACTTCAATGAGGTTTTGAAGCTGACACCTTGATAGGGTTTAATCCATCAACTTTAATGTGGTTTTGAAGCTGACACCTTGATAGGGTTTAATCTATCAACTTCAATGTGGTTTTGAAGCCGACACCTTGCTAGGGTTTAATCCATCAACTTCAATGTGCTCTGATAGGGTTGAATCCATCTACTTCAATGTGGTTTTGAAGCTGACACCTTGATAGGGTTTAATCCACCAACTTCAATGTGGTTTTGAAGCTGACACTTTGATAGGGTTGAATCCATCAACTTCAATGTGGTTTTGAAGCTGACTCTTTGATATGGTTTAATCCATCAATTTCAATGTGCTTTTGAAGCTGACACTCTGATAGGGTTGAATCCATCACTTTCAATGTGGTTTTGAAGCTGACACCTTGATAGGGTTTAATCCATCAACTTCAATGTGGTTTTGAAGCTGACACCTTGATAGGGTTTAATCCATCAACTTCAATATGGTTTTGAAGCTGACACTTTGATAGGGTTTAATCCATCAACTTCAATGTGGTTTTGAAGCTGACACTTTGATAGGGTTTAATCCATCAACTTCAATGTGGTTTTGAAGCCGACACCTTGATAGGGTTTAATCCATCAACTTCAATGTGGTTTTGAAGCTGAAACCTTGATAGGGTTTAATCAATCAACTTCAATGTGGTTTTGAATCTGACACCTTGATAGGGTTTAATCCATCAATTTCAATGTGGTTTTGAAGCTGACACTTTGATAGGGTTGAATCCATCTACTTCAATGTGGTTTTGAAGCTGACACTTTGATAGGGTTGAATCCATCTACTTCAATGTGGTTTTGAAGCTGACACTTTGATAGGGTTGAATCCATCTACTTCTGTGTGGTTTTGAAGCTGACACTCTGATAGGGTTGAATCCATCAACTTCAATGTGGTTTTGAAGCTGACACTCTCATTGGGTTGAATCCATCAACTTCAATGTGGTTTTGAAGCTGACACTTTGATAGGGTTGAATCCATCTACTTCAATGTTGTTTTGAAGCTGACACCTTGATAGGGCTAAATCCATCAATTTCAATGTGGTTTTGAAGCTGACACTCTCATAGGGTTGAATCCATCAACTTCAATGTGGTTTTGAAGCTGACACTTTGATAGGGTTGAATCCATCTACTTCAATGTGGTTTTGAAGCTGACACCTTGATAGGGTTTAATCCACCAACTTCAATGTGGTTTTGAAGCTGACACTTTGATAGGGTTGAATCCATCTACTTCAATGTTGTTTTGAAGCTGACGCCTTGATAGGGCTAAATCCATCAATTTCAATGTGGTTTTGAAGCTGACACTCTCATAGGGTTGAATCCATCAACTTCAATGTGGTTTTGAAGCTGACACTTTGATAGGGTTGAATCCATCTACTTCAATGTGGTTTTGAAGCTGACACCTTGATAGGGTTTAATCCATCAACTTCAATATGGTTTTGAAGCTGACACTTTGATAGGGTTTAATCCACCAACTTCAATGTGGTTTTGAAGCTGACACTTTGATAGGGTTGAATCCATCAACTTCAATGTGGTTTTGAAGCTGACTCTTTGATATGGTTTAATCCATCAATTTCAATGTGCTTTTGAAGCTGACACTCTGATAGGGTTGAATCCATCACTTTCAATGTGGTTTTGAAGCTGACACCTTGATAGGGTTTAATCCATCAACTTCAATGTGGTTTTGAAGCTGACACTTTGATAGGGTTGAATCCATCTACTTCAATGTGGTTTTGAAGCTGACACCTTGATAGGGTTTAATCCACCAACTTCAATGTGGTTTTGAAGCTGACACTTTGATAGGGTTGAATCCATCTACTTCAATGTGGTTTTGAAGCTGACACTTTGATAGGGTTGAATCCATCTACTTCAATGTGGTTTTGAAGCTGACACTTTGATAGGGTTGAATCCATCTACTTCTGTGTGGTTTTGAAGCTGACACTCTGATAGGGTTGAATCCATCAACTTCAATGTGGTTTTGAAGCTGACACTCTCATTGGGTTGAATCCATCAACTTCAATGTGGTTTTGAAGCTGACACTTTGATAGGGTTGAATCCATCTACTTCAATGTTGTTTTGAAGCTGACACCTTGATAGGGCTAAATCCATCAATTTCAATGTGGTTTTGAAGCTGACACTCTCATAGGGTTGAATCCATCAACTTCAATGTGGTTTTGAAGCTGACACTTTGATAGGGTTGAATCCATCTACTTCAATGTGGTTTTGAAGCTGACCTTTTGATAGGGTTGAATTCATCTACTTCTGTGTGGTTTTGAAGCTGACACTCTGATAGGGTTGAATCCATCAATTTCAATGTGGTTTTGAAGCTGACACTCTCATAGGGTTGAATCCATCAACTTCAATGTGGTTTTGAAGCTGACACTTTGATAGGGTTGAATCCATCTACTTCAATGTGGTTTTGAAGCTGACACCTTGATAGGGTTTAATCCACCAACTTCAATGTGGTTTTGAAGCTGACACTTTGATAGGGTTGAATCCATCTACTTCAATGTGGTTTTGAAGCTGACACCTTGATAGGGCTAAATCTATCAACTTCAATGTGGTTTTGAAGCTGACACTTTGATAGGGTTGAATCCATCAACTTCAATGTGGTTTTGAAGCTGACACCTTGATAGGGTTGAATTCATCAACTTCAATGTGGTTTTGAAGCTGACACTTTGATAGGGTTGAATCCATCTACTTCAATGTGGTTTTGAAGCTGACACCTTGATAGGGTTTAATCCACCAACTTCAATGTGGTTTTGAAGCTGACACTTTGATAGGGTTGAATCCATCTACTTCAATGTGGTTTTGAAGCTGACACCTTGATAGGGCTAAATCCATCAACTTCAATGTGGTTTTGAAGCTGACACTTTGATAGGGTTGAATACATCAACTTCAATGTGGTTTTGAAGCTGACTCTTTGATATGGTTTAATCTATCAATTTCAATGTGGTTTTGAAGCTGACACTCTGATAGGGTTGAATCCATCAACTTGAATGTGGTTTTGAAGCTGACACCTTGATAGGTTTGAATCCATCAACTTTAATGTGGTTTTGAAGGTGACACCTTGATAGGGTTTAATCTATCAACTTCAATGTGGTTTTGAAGCCGACACCTTGCTAGGGTTTAATCCATCAACTTCAATGTGGTTTTGAAGATGACACTCGGATAGCGTTGAATCCATCAACTTCAATGTGGTTTTGAAGCTGACATCTTTATAGGGTTTAATCCATCAACTTCAATGTGCTCTGATAGGGTTGAATCCATCATCTTCAATGTGGTTTTGAAGCTGACACCTTGATAGGGTTTAATCCACCAACTTCAATGTGGTTTTGAAGCTGACACTTTGATAGGGTTGAATCCATCTACTTCAATGTGGTTTTGAAGCTGACACCTTGATAGGGTTTAATCCATCAACTTCAATGTGGTTTTCAAGCTGACACTTTGATAGGGTTGAATCCATCAACTTCAATGTGGTTTTGAAGCTGACTCTTTGATATGGTTTAATCTATCAATTTCAATGTGGTTTTTAAGCTGACACTCTGATAGGGTTGAATCCATCAACTTCAATGTGGTTTTGAAGCTGACATCTTTATAGGGTTTAATCCATCAACTTCAATGTGCTCTGATAGGGTTGAATCCATCTACTTCAATGTGGTTTTGAAGCTGACACCTTGATAGGGTTTAATCCACCAACTTCAATGTGGTTTTGAAGCTGACACTTTGATAGGGTTGAATCCATCAACTTCAATGTGGTTTTGAAGCTGACTCTTTGATATGGTTTAATCCATCAATTTCAATGTGCTTTTGAAGCTGAAACTCTGATAGGGTTGAATCCATCACTTTCAATGTGGTTTTGAAGCTGACACCTTGATAGGGTTTAATCCATCAACTTCAATGTGGTTTTGAAGCTGACACCTTGATAGGGTTTAATCCATCAACTTCAATATGGTTTTGAAGCTGACACTTTGATAGGGTTTAATCCATCAACTTCAATGTGGTTTTGAAGCTGACACTTTGATAGGGTTTAATCCATCAACTTCAATGTGGTTTTGAAGCCGACACCTTGATAGGGTTTAATCCATCAACTTCAATGTGGTTTTGAAGCTGAAACCTTGATAGGGTTTAATCCATCAATTTCAATGTGGTTTTGAAGCTGACACTTTGATAGGGTTGAATCCATCTACTTCAATGTGGTTTTGAAGCTGACACTTTGATAGGGTTGAATCCATCTACTTCAATGTGGTTTTGAAGCTGACCTTTTGATAGGGTTGAATCCATCTACTTCTGTGTGGTTTTGAAGCTGACACTCTGATAGGGTTGAATCCATCAACTTCAATGTGGTTTTGAAGCTGACACTCTCATAGGGTTGAATCCATCAACTTCAATGTGGTTTTGAAGCTGACACTTTGATAGGGTTGAATCCATCTACTTCAATGTGGTTTTGAAGCTGACACCTTGATAGGGTTTAATCCACCAACTTCAATGTGGTTTTGAAGCTGACACTTTGATAGGGTTGAATCCATCTACTTCAATGTGGTTTTGAAGCTGACACCTTGATAGGGCTAAATCTATCAACTTCAATGTGGTTTTGAAGCTGACACTTTGATAGGGTTGAATCCATCAACTTCAATGTGGTTTTGAAGCTGACACCTTGATAGGGTTTAATCCATCAACTTCAATGTGGTTTTCAAGCTGACACTTTGATAGGGTTGAATCCATCAACTTCAATGTGGTTTTGAAGCTGACTCTTTGATATGGTTTAATCTATCAATTTCAATGTGGTTTTGAAGCTGACACTCTGATAGGGTTGAATCCATCAACTTCAATGTGGTTTTGAAGCTGACATCTTTATAGGGTTTAATCCATCAACTTCAATGTGCTCTGATAGGGTTGAATCCATCTACTTCAATGTGGTTTTGAAGCTGACACCTTGATAGGGTTTAATCCACCAACTTCAATGTGGTTTTGAAGCTGACACTTTGATAGGGTTGAATCCATCAACTTCAATGTGGTTTTGAAGCTGACTCTTTGGTATGGTTTAATCCATCAATTTCAATGTGCTTTTGAAGCTGACACTCTGATAGGGTTGAATCCATCACTTTCAATGTGGTTTTGAAGCTGACACCTTGATAGGGTTTAATCCATCAACTTCAATGTGGTTTTGAAGCTGACACCTTGATAGGGTTTAATCCATCAACTTCAATATGGTTTTGAAGCTGACACTTTGATAGGGTTTAATCCATCAACTTCAATGTGGTTTTGAAGCTGACACTTTGATAGGGTTTAATCCATCAACTTCAATGTGGTTTTGAAGCCGACACCTTGATAGGGTTTAATCCATCAACTTCAATGTGGTTTTGAAGCTGAAACCTTGATAGGGTTTAATCAATCAACTTCAATGTGGTTTTGAATCTGACACCTTGATAGGGTTTAATCCATCAATTTCAATGTGGTTTTGAAGCTGACACTTTGATAGGGTTGAATCCATCTACTTCAATGTGGTTTTGAAGCTGACACTTTGATAGGGTTGAATCCATCTACTTCAATGTGGTTTTGAAGCTGACACTTTGATAGGGTTGAATCCATCTACTTCTGTGTGGTTTTGAAGCTGACACTCTGATAGGGTTGAATCCATCAACTTCAATGTGGTTTTGAAGCTGACACTCTCATTGGGTTGAATCCATCAACTTCAATGTGGTTTTGAAGCTGACACTTTGATAGGGTTGAATCCATCTACTTCAATGTTGTTTTGAAGCTGACACCTTGATAGGGTTTAATCCACCAACTTCAATGTGGTTTTGAAGCTGACACTTTGATAGGGTTGAATCCATCTACTTCAATGTGGTTTTGAAGCTGACACCTTGATAGGGCTAAATCTATCAACTTCAATGTGGTTTTGAAGCTGACACTTTGATAGGGTTGAATCCATCAACTTCAATGTGGTTTTGAAGCTGACTCTTTGATATGGTTTAATCTATCAATTTCAATGTGGTTTTGAAGCTGACACTCTGATAGGGTTGAATCCATCAACTTTAATGTGGTTTTGAAGCTGACACCTTGATAGGGTTTAATCCATACTCTTTAATGTGGTTTTGAAGCTGACAACTTGATAGGGTTTAATCCATCAACTTCAATGTGGTTTTGAAGCTGACACTCTGATAGGGTTGAATCTATCAACTTCAATGTGGTTTTGAAGCTGACACTCTCATAGGGTTGAATCCATCAACTTCAATGTGGTTTTGAAGCTGACACTTTGATAGGGTTGAATCCATCTACTTCAATGTGGTTTTGAAGCTGACACCTTGATAGGGTTTAATCCACCAACTTCAATGTGGTTTTGAAGCTGACACTTTGATAGGGTTGAATCCATCTACTTCAATGTGGTTTTGAAGCTGACACCTTGATAGGGCTAAATCCATCAATTTCAATGTGGTTTTGAAGCTGACACTCTGATAGGGTTGAATCCATCAACTTCAATGAGGTTTTGAAGCTGACACCTTGATAGGGTTTAATCCATCAACTTTAATGTGGTTTTGAAGCTGACACCTTGATAGGGTTTAATCTATCAACTTCAATGTGGTTTTGAAGCCGACACCTTGCTAGGGTTTAATCCATCAACTTCAATGTGGTTTTGAAGATGACACTCGGATAGCGTTGAATCCATCAACTTCAATGTGGTTTTGAAGCTGACATCTTTATAGGGTTTAATCCATCACTTTCAATGTGCTCTGATAGGGTTGAATCCATCAACTTCAATGTGGTTTTGAAGCTGACACCTTGATAGGGTTTAATCCACCAACTTCAATGTGGTTTGAAGCTGACACTTTGATAGGGTTGAATCCATCTACTTCAATGTGGTTTTGAAGCTGACACCTTGATAGGGTTTAATCCATCAACTTTAATGTGGTTTTGAAGCTGACACCTTGCTAGGGTTTAATCCATCAATTTCAATGTGGTTTTGAAGATGACACTCGGATAGCGTTGAATCCATCAACTTCAATGTGAGTTTGAAGCTGACACCTTGATAGGGTTTAATCCATCAACTTCAATGTGGTTTTGAAGCTGACACTCTGATAGGGTTGAATCCATCATCTTCAATGTGGTTTTGAAGCTGACACTCTCATAGGGTTAAATCCATCAACTTCAATGTGGTTTTGAAGCTGACACTTTGATAGGGTTGAATCCATCAACTTCAATGTGGTTTTGAAGCTGACTCTTTTATATGGTTTAATTCATCAATTTCAATGTGGTTTTGAAGCTGAAACTTTGACAGGGTTTAATCCATCAACTTTAATGTGGTTTTGAAGCTGACTCTTTGATATGGTTTAATCCATCAATTTCAATGTGGTTTTGAAGCTGACACTTTGATATGGTTTAATCCATCAACTTCAATGTGGTTTTGAAGCTTACACTTTGACAGGGTTTAATCCATCAACTTCAATGTGGTTTTGAAGCTGACTCTTTGACATGGTTTAATCCATCAATTTCAATGTGGTTTTGAAGCTGACACTCTGATAGGGTTGAATCCATCACTTTCAATGTGGTTTTGAAGCTGACACCTTGATAGGGTTTAATCCATCAACTTCAATGTGGTTTTGAAGCTGACACCTTGATAGGGTTTAATCCACCAACTTCAATGTGGTTTTGAAGCTGACACTTTGATAGGGTTGAATCCATCTACTTCAATGTTGTTTTGAAGCTGACACCTTGATAGGGCTAAATCCATCAATTTCAATGTGGTTTTGAAGCTGACACTCTCATAGGGTTGAATCCATCAACTTCAATGTGGTTTTGAAGCTGACACTTTGATAGGGTTGAATCCATCTACTTCAATGTGGTTTTGAAGCTGACACCTTGATAGGGTTTAATCCATCAACTTCAATATGGTTTTGAAGCTGACACTTTGATAGGGTTTAATCCACCAACTTCAATGTGGTTTTGAAGCTGACACTTTGATAGGGTTGAATCCATCAACTTCAATGTGGTTTTGAAGCTGACTCTTTGATATGGTTTAATCCATCAATTTCAATGTGCTTTTGAAGCTGACACTCTGATAGGGTTGAATCCATCACTTTCAATGTGGTTTTGAAGCTGACACCTTGATAGGGTTTAATCCATCAACTTCAATGTGGTTTTGAAGCTGACACTTTGATAGGGTTGAATCCATCTACTTCAATGTGGTTTTGAAGCTGACACCTTGATAGGGTTTAATCCACCAACTTCAATGTGGTTTTGAAGCTGACACTTTGATAGGGTTGAATCCATCTACTTCAATGTGGTTTTGAAGCTGACACCTTGATAGGGCTAAATCCATCAATTTCAATGTGGTTTTGAAGCTGACACTCTCATAGGGTTGAATCCATCAACTTCAATGTGGTTTTGAAGCTGACACTTTGATAGGGTTGAATCCATCTACTTCAATGTGGTTTTGAAGCTGACACCTTGATAGGGTTTAATCCACCAACTTCAATGTGGTTTTGAAGCTGACACTTTGATAGGGTTGAATCCATCTACTTCAATGTGGTTTTGAAGCTGACACCTTGATAGGGCTAAATCTATCAACTTCAATGTGGTTTTGAAGCTGACACTTTGATAGGGTTGAATCCATCAACTTCAATGTGGTTTTGAAGCTGACACCTTGATAGGGTTGAATTCATCAACTTCAATGTGGTTTTGAAGCTGACACTTTGATAGGGTTGAATCCATCTACTTCAATGTGGTTTTGAAGCTGACACCTTGATAGGGTTTAATCCACCAACTTCAATGTGGTTTTGAAGCTGACACTTTGATAGGGTTGAATCCATCTACTTCAATGTGGTTTTGAAGCTGACACCTTGATAGGGCTAAATCCATCAACTTCAATGTGGTTTTGAAGCTGACACTTTGATAGGGTTGAATACATCAACTTCAATGTGGTTTTGAAGCTGACTCTTTGATATGGTTTAATCTATCAATTTCAATGTGGTTTTGAAGCTGACACTCTGATAGGGTTGAATCCATCAACTTGAATGTGGTTTTGAAGCTGACACCTTGATAGGTTTGAATCCATCAACTTTAATGTGGTTTTGAAGGTGACACCTTGATAGGGTTTAATCTATCAACTTCAATGTGGTTTTGAAGCCGACACCTTGCTAGGGTTTAATCCATCAACTTCAATGTGGTTTTGAAGATGACACTCGGATAGCGTTGAATCCATCAACTTCAATGTGGTTTTGAAGCTGACATCTTTATAGGGTTTAATCCATCAACTTCAATGTGCTCTGATAGGGTTGAATCCATCATCTTCAATGTGGTTTTGAAGCTGACACCTTGATAGGGTTTAATCCACCAACTTCAATGTGGTTTTGAAGCTGACACTTTGATAGGGTTGAATCCATCTACTTCAATGTGGTTTTGAAGCTGACACCTTGATAGGGTTTAATCCATCAACTTCAATGTGGTTTTCAAGCTGACACTTTGATAGGGTTGAATCCATCAACTTCAATGTGGTTTTGAAGCTGACTCTTTGATATGGTTTAATCTATCAATTTCAATGTGGTTTTTAAGCTGACACTCTGATAGGGTTGAATCCATCAACTTCAATGTGGTTTTGAAGCTGACATCTTTATAGGGTTTAATCCATCAACTTCAATGTGCTCTGATAGGGTTGAATCCATCTACTTCAATGTGGTTTTGAAGCTGACACCTTGATAGGGTTTAATCCACCAACTTCAATGTGGTTTTGAAGCTGACACTTTGATAGGGTTGAATCCATCAACTTCAATGTGGTTTTGAAGCTGACTCTTTGATATGGTTTAATCCATCAATTTCAATGTGCTTTTGAAGCTGAAACTCTGATAGGGTTGAATCCATCACTTTCAATGTGGTTTTGAAGCTGACACCTTGATAGGGTTTAATCCATCAACTTCAATGTGGTTTTGAAGCTGACACCTTGATAGGGTTTAATCCATCAACTTCAATATGGTTTTGAAGCTGACACTTTGATAGGGTTTAATCCATCAACTTCAATGTGGTTTTGAAGCTGACACTTTGATAGGGTTTAATCCATCAACTTCAATGTGGTTTTGAAGCCGACACCTTGATAGGGTTTAATCCATCAACTTCAATGTGGTTTTGAAGCTGAAACCTTGATAGGGTTTAATCCATCAATTTCAATGTGGTTTTGAAGCTGACACTTTGATAGGGTTGAATCCATCTACTTCAATGTGGTTTTGAAGCTGACACTTTGATAGGGTTGAATCCATCTACTTCAATGTGGTTTTGAAGCTGACCTTTTGATAGGGTTGAATCCATCTACTTCTGTGTGGTTTTGAAGCTGACACTCTGATAGGGTTGAATCCATCAACTTCAATGTGGTTTTGAAGCTGACACTCTCATAGGGTTGAATCCATCAACTTCAATGTGGTTTTGAAGCTGACACTTTGATAGGGTTGAATCCATCTACTTCAATGTGGTTTTGAAGCTGACACCTTGATAGGGTTTAATCCACCAACTTCAATGTGGTTTTGAAGCTGACACTTTGATAGGGTTGAATCCATCTACTTCAATGTGGTTTTGAAGCTGACACCTTGATAGGGCTAAATCTATCAACTTCAATGTGGTTTTGAAGCTGACACTTTGATAGGGTTGAATCCATCAACTTCAATGTGGTTTTGAAGCTGACACCTTGATAGGGTTTAATCCATCAACTTCAATGTGGTTTTCAAGCTGACACTTTGATAGGGTTGAATCCATCAACTTCAATGTGGTTTTGAAGCTGACTCTTTGATATGGTTTAATCTATCAATTTCAATGTGGTTTTGAAGCTGACACTCTGATAGGGTTGAATCCATCAACTTCAATGTGGTTTTGAAGCTGACATCTTTATAGGGTTTAATCCATCAACTTCAATGTGCTCTGATAGGGTTGAATCCATCTACTTCAATGTGGTTTTGAAGCTGACACCTTGATAGGGTTTAATCCACCAACTTCAATGTGGTTTTGAAGCTGACACTTTGATAGGGTTGAATCCATCAACTTCAATGTGGTTTTGAAGCTGACTCTTTGGTATGGTTTAATCCATCAATTTCAATGTGCTTTTGAAGCTGACACTCTGATAGGGTTGAATCCATCACTTTCAATGTGGTTTTGAAGCTGACACCTTGATAGGGTTTAATCCATCAACTTCAATGTGGTTTTGAAGCTGACACCTTGATAGGGTTTAATCCATCAACTTCAATATGGTTTTGAAGCTGACACTTTGATAGGGTTTAATCCATCAACTTCAATGTGGTTTTGAAGCTGACACTTTGATAGGGTTTAATCCATCAACTTCAATGTGGTTTTGAAGCCGACACCTTGATAGGGTTTAATCCATCAACTTCAATGTGGTTTTGAAGCTGAAACCTTGATAGGGTTTAATCAATCAACTTCAATGTGGTTTTGAATCTGACACCTTGATAGGGTTTAATCCATCAATTTCAATGTGGTTTTGAAGCTGACACTTTGATAGGGTTGAATCCATCTACTTCAATGTGGTTTTGAAGCTGACACTTTGATAGGGTTGAATCCATCTACTTCAATGTGGTTTTGAAGCTGACACTTTGATAGGGTTGAATCCATCTACTTCTGTGTGGTTTTGAAGCTGACACTCTGATAGGGTTGAATCCATCAACTTCAATGTGGTTTTGAAGCTGACACTCTCATTGGGTTGAATCCATCAACTTCAATGTGGTTTTGAAGCTGACACTTTGATAGGGTTGAATCCATCTACTTCAATGTTGTTTTGAAGCTGACACCTTGATAGGGTTTAATCCACCAACTTCAATGTGGTTTTGAAGCTGACACTTTGATAGGGTTGAATCCATCTACTTCAATGTGGTTTTGAAGCTGACACCTTGATAGGGCTAAATCTATCAACTTCAATGTGGTTTTGAAGCTGACACTTTGATAGGGTTGAATCCATCAACTTCAATGTGGTTTTGAAGCTGACTCTTTGATATGGTTTAATCTATCAATTTCAATGTGGTTTTGAAGCTGACACTCTGATAGGGTTGAATCCATCAACTTTAATGTGGTTTTGAAGCTGACACCTTGATAGGGTTTAATCCATACTCTTTAATGTGGTTTTGAAGCTGACAACTTGATAGGGTTTAATCCATCAACTTCAATGTGGTTTTGAAGCTGACACTCTGATAGGGTTGAATCTATCAACTTCAATGTGGTTTTGAAGCTGACACTCTCATAGGGTTGAATCCATCAACTTCAATGTGGTTTTGAAGCTGACACTTTGATAGGGTTGAATCCATCTACTTCAATGTGGTTTTGAAGCTGACACCTTGATAGGGTTTAATCCACCAACTTCAATGTGGTTTTGAAGCTGACACTTTGATAGGGTTGAATCCATCTACTTCAATGTGGTTTTGAAGCTGACACCTTGATAGGGCTAAATCCATCAATTTCAATGTGGTTTTGAAGCTGACACTCTGATAGGGTTGAATCCATCAACTTCAATGAGGTTTTGAAGCTGACACCTTGATAGGGTTTAATCCATCAACTTTAATGTGGTTTTGAAGCTGACACCTTGATAGGGTTTAATCTATCAACTTCAATGTGGTTTTGAAGCCGACACCTTGCTAGGGTTTAATCCATCAACTTCAATGTGGTTTTGAAGATGACACTCGGATAGCGTTGAATCCATCAACTTCAATGTGGTTTTGAAGCTGACATCTTTATAGGGTTTAATCCATCACTTTCAATGTGCTCTGATAGGGTTGAATCCATCAACTTCAATGTGGTTTTGAAGCTGACACCTTGATAGGGTTTAATCCACCAACTTCAATGTGGTTTGAAGCTGACACTTTGATAGGGTTGAATCCATCTACTTCAATGTGGTTTTGAAGCTGACACCTTGATAGGGTTTAATCCATCAACTTTAATGTGGTTTTGAAGCTGACACCTTGCTAGGGTTTAATCCATCAATTTCAATGTGGTTTTGAAGATGACACTCGGATAGCGTTGAATCCATCAACTTCAATGTGGTTTTGAAGCTGACACCTTGATAGGGTTTAATCCATCAACTTCAATGTGGTTTTGAAGCTGACACTCTGATAGGGTTGAATCCATCAACTTCAATGTGGTTTTGAAGCTGACTCTTTTATATGGTTTAATTCATCAATTTCAATGTGGTTTTGAAGCTGACACTTTGACAGGGTTTAATCCATCAACTTTAATGTGGTTTTGAAGCTGACTCTTTGATATGGTTTAATCCATCAATTTCAATGTGGTTTTGAAGCTGACACTTTGACAGGGTTTAATCCATCAACTTTAATGTGGTTTTGAAGCTGACTCTTTGATATGGTTTAATCCATCAATTTCAATGTGGTTTTGAAGCTGACACTTTGATATGGTTTAATCCATCAACTTCAATGTGGTTTTGAAGCTTACACTTTGACAGGGTTTAATCCATCAACTTCAATGTGGTTTTGAAGCTGACTCTTTGACATGGTTTAATCCATCAACTTCAATGTGGTTTTGAAGCTGACACCTTGATAGGGTTTAATCCATCAACTTCAATATGGTTTTGAAGCTGACACTTTGATAGGGTTTAATCCATCAACTTCAATGTGGTTTTGAAGCTGACACTTTGACAGGGTTGAATCCATCAACTTCAATGTGGTTTTGAAGATGACTCTTTTATATGGTTTAATTCATCAATTTCAATGTGGTTTTGAAGCTGACACTTTGATAGGGTTTAATCCATCAACTTCAATGTGGTTTTGAAGCTGACACTTTGACAGGGTTTAATCCATCAACTTTAATGTGGTTTTGAAGCTGACACTTTGATAGGGTTTAATCCATCAACTTCAATGTGGTTTTGAAACTGACACTTTGACAGGGTTTGATCCATCAACTTCAATGTGGTTTTGTAGCTGACACCTTGATAGCGTTTAATCCACCAACTTCAATGTGGTTTTGAAGCTGACACTTTGATAGGGTTGAATCCATCTACTTCAATGTGGTTTTGAAGCTGACCTTTTGATAGGGTTGAATCCATCTACTTCTGTGTGGTTTTGAAACTGACACTCTGATAGGGTTGAATCCATCAACTTCAATGTGGTTTTGAAGCTGACTCTTTGATATGGTTTAATCCATCAATTTCAATGTGGTTTTGAAGCTGACACTTTGACAGGGTTTAATCCATCAACTTTAATGTGGTTTTGAAGCTGACTCTTTGATATGGTTTAATCCATCAATTTCAATGTGGTTTTGAAGCTTACACTTTGATAGGGTTTAATCCATCAACTTCAATGTGGTTTTGAAGCTTACACTTTGACAGGGTTTAATCCATCAACTTCAATGTGGTTTTGAAGCTGACTCTTTGACATGGTTTAATCCATCAATTTCAATGTGGTTTTGAAGCTGACACTCTGATAGGGTTGAATCCATCACTTTCAATGTGGTTTTGAAGCTGACACCTTGATAGGGTTTAATCCATCAACTTCAATGTGGTTTTGAAGCTGACACCTTGATAGGGTTTAATCCATCAACTTCAATATGGTTTTGAAGCTGACACTTTGATAGGGTTTAATCCATCAACTTCAATGTGGTTTTGAAGCTGACACTTTGACAGGGTTGAATCCATCAACTTCAAAGTGGTTTTGAAGCTGACACCTTGATAGGGTTTAATCCATCAACTTTAATGTGGTTTTGAAGCTGACACTTTGATAGGGTTTAATCCATCAACTTCAATGTGGTTTTGAAACTGACACTTTGACAGGGTTTGATCCATCAACTTCAATGTGGTTTTGTAGCTGACACCTTGATAGCGTTAAATCCACCAACTTCAATGTGGTTTTGAAGCTGACACTTTGATAGGGTTGAATCCATCTACTTCAATGTGGTTTTGAAGCTGACCTTTTGATAGGGTTGAATCCATCTACTTCTGTGTGGTTTTGAAGCTGACACTCTGATAGGGTTGAATCCATCAACTTCAATGTGGTTTTGAAGCTGACACTCTCATAGGGTTGAATCCATCAACTTCAATGTGGTTTTGAAGCTGACACTTTGATAGGGTTGAATCCATCTACTTCAATGTGGTTTTGAAGCTGACACCTTGATAGGGTTTAATCCACCAACTTCAATGTGGTTTTGAAGCTGACACTTTGATAGGGTTGAATCCATCTACTTCAATGTGGTTTTGAAGCTGACACCTTGATAGGGCTAAATCTATCAACTTCAATGTGGTTTTGAAGCTGACACTTTGATAGGGTTGAATCCATCAACTTCAATGTGGTTTTGAAGCTGACACCTTGATAGGGTTTAATCCATCAACTTCAATGTGGTTTTCAAGCTGACACTTTGATAGGGTTGAATCCATCAACTTCAATGTGGTTTTGAAGCTGACTCTTTGATATGGTTTAATCTATCAATTTCAATGTGGTTTTGAAGCTGACACTCTGATAGGGTTGAATCCATCAACTTCAATGTGGTTTTGAAGCTGACATCTTTATAGGGTTTAATCCATCAACTTCAATGTGCTCTGATAGGGTTGAATCCATCTACTTCAATGTGGTTTTGAAGCTGACACCTTGATAGGGTTTAATCCACCAACTTCAATGTGGTTTTGAAGCTGACACTTTGATAGGGTTGAATCCATCAACTTCAATGTGGTTTTGAAGCTGACTCTTTGATATGGTTTAAACCATCAATTTCAATGTGCTTTTGAAGCTGACACTCTGATAGGGTTGAATCCATCACTTTCAATGTGGTTTTGAAGCTGACACCTTGATAGGGTTTAATCCATCAACTTCAATGTGGTTTTGAAGCTGACACCTTGATAGGGTTTAATCCATCAACTTCAATATGGTTTTGAAGCTGACACTTTGATAGGGTTTAATCCATCAACTTCAATGTGGTTTTGAAGCCGACACCTTGATAGGGTTTAATCCATCAACTTCAATGTGGTTTTGAAGCTGAAACCTTGATAGGGTTTAATCAATCAACTTCAATGTGGTTTTGAATCTGACACCTTGATAGGGTTTAATCCATCAATTTTAATGTGGTTTTGAAGCTGACACTTTGATAGGGTTGAATCCATCTACTTCAATGTGGTTTTGAAGCTGACACTTTGATAGGGTTGAATCCATCTACTTCAATGTGGTTTTGAAGCTGACACTTTGATAGGGTTGAATCCATCTACTTCTGTGTGGTTTTGAAGCTGACACTCTGATAGGGTTGAATCCATCAACTTCAATGTGGTTTTGAAGCTGACATCTTTATAGGGTTTAATCCATCAACTTCAATGTGCTCTGATAGGGTTGAATCCATCTACTTCAATGTGGTTTTGAAGCTGACACCTTGATAGGGTTTAATCCACCAACTTCAATGTGGTTTTGAAGCTGACACTTTGATAGGGTTGAATCCATCAACTTCAATGTGGTTTTGAAGCTGACTCTTTGATATGGTTTAAACCATCAATTTCAATGTGCTTTTGAAGCTGACACTCTGATAGGGTTGAATCCATCACTTTCAATGTGGTTTTGAAGCTGACACCTTGATAGGGTTTAATCCATCAACTTCAATGTGGTTTTGAAGCTGACACCTTGATAGGGTTTAATCCATCAACTTCAATATGGTTTTGAAGCTGACACTTTGATAGGGTTTAATCCATCAACTTCAATGTGGTTTTGAAGCCGACACCTTGATAGGGTTTAATCCATCAACTTCAATGTGGTTTTGAAGCTGAAACCTTGATAGGGTTGAATCCATCAACTTCAATGTGGTTTTGAAGCTGACTCTTTGATATGGTTTAAACCATCAATTTCAATGTGCTTTTGAAGCTGACACTCTGATAGGGTTGAATCCATCACTTTCAATGTGGTTTTGAAGCTGACACCTTGATAGGGTTTAATCCATCAACTTCAATGTGGTTTTGAAGCTGACACTTTGATAGGGTTTAATCCATCAACTTCAATGTGGTTTTGAAGCTGACACTTTGATAGGGTTTAATCCATCAACTTCAATGTGGTTTTGAAGCCGACACCTTGATAGGGTTTAATCCATCAACTTCAATATGGTTTTGAAGCTGACACTTTGATAGGGTTTAATCCATCAACTTCAATGTGGTTTTGAAGCTGACACTTTGATAGGGTTTAATCCATCAACTTCAATGTGGTTTTGAAGCCGACACCTTGATAGGGTTTAATCCATCAACTTCAATGTGGTTTTGAAGCTGAAACCTTGATAGGGTTTAATCCATCAATTTCAATGTGGTTTTGAAGCTGACACTTTGATAGGGTTGAATCCATCTACTTCAATGTGGTTTTGAAGCTGACACTTTGATAGGGTTGAATCCATCTACTTCAATGTGGTTTTGAAGCTGACCTTTTGATAGGGTTGAATCCATCTACTTCTGTGTGGTTTTGAAGCTGACACTCTGATAGGGTTGAATCCATCAACTTCAATGTGGTTTTGAAGCTGACACTCTCATAGGGTTGAATCCATCAACTTCAATGTGGTTTTGAAGCTGACACTTTGATAGGGTTGAATCCATCTACTTCAATGTGGTTTTGAAGCTGACACCTTGATAGGGTTTAATCCACCAACTTCAATGTGGTTTTGAAGCTGACACTTTGATAGGGTTGAATCCATCTACTTCAATGTGGTTTTGAAGCTGACACCTTGATAGGGCTAAATCTATCAACTTCAATGTGGTTTTGAAGCTGACACTTTGATAGGGTTGAATCCATCAACTTCAATGTGGTTTTGAAGCTGACACCTTGATAGGGTTTAATCCATCAACTTCAATGTGGTTTTCAAGCTGACACTTTGATAGGGTTGAATCCATCAACTTCAATGTGGTTTTGAAGCTGACTCTTTGATATGGTTTAATCTATCAATTTCAATGTGGTTTTGAAGCTGACACTCTGATAGGGTTGAATCCATCAACTTCAATGTGGTTTTGAAGCTGACATCTTTATAGGGTTTAATCCATCAACTTCAATGTGCTCTGATAGGGTTGAATCCATCTACTTCAATGTGGTTTTGAAGCTGACACCTTGATAGGGTTTAATCCACCAACTTCAATGTGGTTTTGAAGCTGACACTTTGATAGGGTTGAATCCATCAACTTCAATGTGGTTTTGAAGCTGACTCTTTGGTATGGTTTAATCCATCAATTTCAATGTGCTTTTGAAGCTGACACTCTGATAGGGTTGAATCCATCACTTTCAATGTGGTTTTGAAGCTGACACCTTGATAGGGTTTAATCCATCAACTTCAATGTGGTTTTGAAGCTGACACCTTGATAGGGTTTAATCCATCAACTTCAATATGGTTTTGAAGCTGACACTTTGATAGGGTTTAATCCATCAACTTCAATGTGGTTTTGAAGCTGACACTTTGATAGGGTTTAATCCATCAACTTCAATGTGGTTTTGAAGCCGACACCTTGATAGGGTTTAATCCATCAACTTCAATGTGGTTTTGAAGCTGAAACCTTGATAGGGTTTAATCAATCAACTTCAATGTGGTTTTGAATCTGACACCTTGATAGGGTTTAATCCATCAATTTCAATGTGGTTTTGAAGCTGACACTTTGATAGGGTTGAATCCATCTACTTCAATGTGGTTTTGAAGCTGACACTTTGATAGGGTTGAATCCATCTACTTCAATGTGGTTTTGAAGCTGACACTTTGATAGGGTTGAATCCATCTACTTCTGTGTGGTTTTGAAGCTGACACTCTGATAGGGTTGAATCCATCAACTTCAATGTGGTTTTGAAGCTGACACTCTCATTGGGTTGAATCCATCAACTTCAATGTGGTTTTGAAGCTGACACTTTGATAGGGTTGAATCCATCTACTTCAATGTTGTTTTGAAGCTGACACCTTGATAGGGTTTAATCCACCAACTTCAATGTGGTTTTGAAGCTGACACTTTGATAGGGTTGAATCCATCTACTTCAATGTGGTTTTGAAGCTGACACCTTGATAGGGCTAAATCTATCAACTTCAATGTGGTTTTGAAGCTGACACTTTGATAGGGTTGAATCCATCAACTTCAATGTGGTTTTGAAGCTGACTCTTTGATATGGTTTAATCTATCAATTTCAATGTGGTTTTGAAGCTGACACTCTGATAGGGTTGAATCCATCAACTTTAATGTGGTTTTGAAGCTGACACCTTGATAGGGTTTAATCCATACTCTTTAATGTGGTTTTGAAGCTGACAACTTGATAGGGTTTAATCCATCAACTTCAATGTGGTTTTGAAGCTGACACTCTGATAGGGTTGAATCTATCAACTTCAATGTGGTTTTGAAGCTGACACTCTCATAGGGTTGAATCCATCAACTTCAATGTGGTTTTGAAGCTGACACTTTGATAGGGTTGAATCCATCTACTTCAATGTGGTTTTGAAGCTGACACCTTGATAGGGTTTAATCCACCAACTTCAATGTGGTTTTGAAGCTGACACTTTGATAGGGTTGAATCCATCTACTTCAATGTGGTTTTGAAGCTGACACCTTGATAGGGCTAAATCCATCAATTTCAATGTGGTTTTGAAGCTGACACTTTGATAGGGTTGAATCCATCTACTTCAATGTGGTTTTGAAGCTGACACCTTGATAGGGTTTAATCCACCAACTTCAATGTGGTTTTGAAGCTGACACTTTGATAGGGTTGAATCCATCTACTTCAATGTGGTTTTGAAGCTGACACCTTGATAGGGCTAAATCCATCAATTTCAATGTGGTTTTGAAGCTGACACTCTGATAGGGTTGAATCCATCAACTTCAATGAGGTTTTGAAGCTGACACCTTGATAGGGTTTAATCCATCAACTTTAATGTGGTTTTGAAGCTGACACCTTGATAGGGTTTAATCCATCAATTTCAATGTGGTTTTGAAGCTGACACTTTGATAGGGTTGAATCCATCTACTTCAATGTGGTTTTGAAGCTGACACTTTGATAGGGTTTAATCCATCAACTTCAATGTGGTTTTGAAGCTGACACTTTGATAGGGTTGAATCCATCAACTTCAATGTGGTTTTGAAGCTGACACCTTGATAGGGTTTAATCCACCAACTTCAATGTGGTTTGAAGCTGACACTTTGATAGGGTTGAATCCATCTACTTCAATGTGGTTTTGAAGCTGACACCTTGATAGGGTTTAATCCATCAACTTTAATGTGGTTTTGAAGCTGACACCTTGCTAGGGTTTAATCCATCAATTTCAATGTGGTTTTGAAGATGACACTCGGATAGCGTTGAATCCATCAACTTCAATGTGGTTTTGAAGCTGACACCTTGATAGGGTTTAATCCATCAACTTCAATGTGGTTTTGAAGCTGACACTCTGATAGGGTTGAATCCATCATCTTCAATGTGGTTTTGAAGCTGACACTCTCATAGGGTTAAATCCATCAACTTCAATGTGGTTTTGAAGCTGACACTTTGATAGGGTTGAATCCATCAACTTCAATGTGGTTTTGAAGCTGACTCTTTTATATGGTTTAATTCATCAATTTCAATGTGGTTTTGAAGCTGACACTTTGACAGGGTTTAATCCATCAACTTTAATGTGGTTTTGAAGCTGACTCTTTGATATGGTTTAATCCATCAATTTCAATGTGGTTTTGAAGCTGACACTTTGATATGGTTTAATCCATCAACTTCAATGTGGTTTTGAAGCTTACACTTTGACAGGGTTTAATCCATCAACTTCAATGTGGTTTTGAAGCTGACTCTTTGACATGGTTTAATCCATCAATTTCAATGTGGTTTTGAAGCTGACACTCTGATAGGGTTGAATCCATCACTTTCAATGTGGTTTTGAAGCTGACACCTTGATAGGGTTTAATCCATCAACTTCAATGTGGTTTTGAAGCTGACACCTTGATAGGGTTTAATCCATCAACTTCAATATGGTTTTGAAGCTGACACTTTGATAGGGTTTAATCCATCAACTTCAATGTGGTTTTGAAGCTGACACTTTGACAGGGTTGAATCCATCAACTTCAATGTGGTTTTGAAGATGACTCTTTTATATGGTTTAATTCATCAATTTCAATGTGGTTTTGAAGCTGACACTTTGATAGGGTTTAATCCATCAACTTCAATGTGGTTTTGAAGCTGACACTTTGACAGGGTTTAATCCATCAACTTTAATGTGGTTTTGAAGCTGACACTTTGATAGGGTTTAATCCATCAACTTCAATGTGGTTTTGAAACTGACACTTTGACAGGGTTTGATCCATCAACTTCAATGTGGTTTTGTAGCTGACACCTTGATAGCGTTTAATCCACCAACTTCAATGTGGTTTTGAAGCTGACACTTTGATAGGGTTGAATCCATCTACTTCAATGTGGTTTTGAAGCTGACCTTTTGATAGGGTTGAATCCATCTACTTCTGTGTGGTTTTGAAACTGACACTCTGATAGGGTTGAATCCATCAACTTCAATGTGGTTTTGAAGCTGACTCTTTGATATGGTTTAATCCATCAATTTCAATGTGGTTTTGAAGCTGACACTTTGACAGGGTTTAATCCATCAACTTTAATGTGGTTTTGAAGCTGACTCTTTGATATGGTTTAATCCATCAATTTCAATGTGGTTTTGAAGCTTACACTTTGATAGGGTTTAATCCATCAACTTCAATGTGGTTTTGAAGCTTACACTTTGACAGGGTTTAATCCATCAACTTCAATGTGGTTTTGAAGCTGACTCTTTGACATGGTTTAATCCATCAATTTCAATGTGGTTTTGAAGCTGACACTCTGATAGGGTTGAATCCATCACTTTCAATGTGGTTTTGAAGCTGACACCTTGATAGGGTTTAATCCATCAACTTCAATGTGGTTTTGAAGCTGACACCTTGATAGGGTTTAATCCATCAACTTCAATATGGTTTTGAAGCTGACACTTTGATAGGGTTTAATCCATCAACTTCAATGTGGTTTTGAAGCTGACACTTTGACAGGGTTGAATCCATCAACTTCAAAGTGGTTTTGAAGCTGACACCTTGATAGGGTTTAATCCATCAACTTTAATGTGGTTTTGAAGCTGACACTTTGATAGGGTTTAATCCATCAACTTCAATGTGGTTTTGAAACTGACACTTTGACAGGGTTTGATCCATCAACTTCAATGTGGTTTTGTAGCTGACACCTTGATAGCGTTAAATCCACCAACTTCAATGTGGTTTTGAAGCTGACACTTTGATAGGGTTGAATCCATCTACTTCAATGTGGTTTTGAAGCTGACCTTTTGATAGGGTTGAATTCATCTACTTCTGTGTGGTTTTGAAGCTGACACTCTGATAGGGTTGAATCCATCAACTTCAATGTGGTTTTGAAGCTGACACTCTCATAGGGTTGAATCCATCAACTTCAATGTGGTTTTGAAGCTGACACTTTGATAGGGTTGAATCCATCTACTTCAATGTGGTTTTGAAGCTGACACCTTGATAGGGTTTAATCCACCAACTTCAATGTGGTTTTGAAGCTGACACTTTGATAGGGTTGAATCCATCTACTTCAATGTGGTTTTGAAGCTGACACCTTGATAGGGCTAAATCTATCAACTTCAATGTGGTTTTGAAGCTGACACTTTGATAGGGTTGAATCCATCAACTTCAATGTGGTTTTGAAGCTGACACCTTGATAGGGTTTAATCCATCAACTTCAATGTGGTTTTCAAGCTGACACTTTGATAGGGTTGAATCCATCAACTTCAATGTGGTTTTGAAGCTGACTCTTTGATATGGTTTAATCTATCAATTTCAATGTGGTTTTGAAGCTGACACTCTGATAGGGTTGAATCCATCAACTTCAATGTGGTTTTGAAGCTGACATCTTTATAGGGTTTAATCCATCAACTTCAATGTGCTCTGATAGGGTTGAATCCATCTACTTCAATGTGGTTTTGAAGCTGACACCTTGATAGGGTTTAATCCACCAACTTCAATGTGGTTTTGAAGCTGACACTTTGATAGGGTTGAATCCATCAACTTCAATGTGGTTTTGAAGCTGACTCTTTGATATGGTTTAAACCATCAATTTCAATGTGCTTTTGAAGCTGACACTCTGATAGGGTTGAATCCATCACTTTCAATGTGGTTTTGAAGCTGACACCTTGATAGGGTTTAATCCATCAACTTCAATGTGGTTTTGAAGCTGACACCTTGATAGGGTTTAATCCATCAACTTCAATATGGTTTTGAAGCTGACACTTTGATAGGGTTTAATCCATCAACTTCAATGTGGTTTTGAAGCCGACACCTTGATAGGGTTTAATCCATCAACTTCAATGTGGTTTTGAAGCTGAAACCTTGATAGGGTTTAATCAATCAACTTCAATGTGGTTTTGAATCTGACACCTTGATAGGGTTTAATCCATCAATTTTAATGTGGTTTTGAAGCTGACACTTTGATAGGGTTGAATCCATCTACTTCAATGTGGTTTTGAAGCTGACACTTTGATAGGGTTGAATCCATCTACTTCAATGTGGTTTTGAAGCTGACACTTTGATAGGGTTGAATCCATCTACTTCTGTGTGGTTTTGAAGCTGACACTCTGATAGGGTTGAATCCATCAACTTCAATGTGGTTTTGAAGCTGACATCTTTATAGGGTTTAATCCATCAACTTCAATGTGCTCTGATAGGGTTGAATCCATCTACTTCAATGTGGTTTTGAAGCTGACACCTTAATAGGGTTTAATCCACCAACTTCAATGTGGTTTTGAAGCTGACACTTTGATAGGGTTGAATCCATCAACTTCAATGTGGTTTTGAAGCTGACTCTTTGATATGGTTTAAACCATCAATTTCAATGTGCTTTTGAAGCTGACACTCTGATAGGGTTGAATCCATCACTTTCAATGTGGTTTTGAAGCTGACACCTTGATAGGGTTTAATCCATCAACTTCAATGTGGTTTTGAAGCTGACACCTTGATAGGGTTTAATCCATCAACTTCAATATGGTTTTGAAGCTGACACTTTGATAGGGTTTAATCCATCAACTTCAATGTGGTTTTGAAGCCGACACCTTGATAGGGTTTAATCCATCAACTTCAATGTGGTTTTGAAGCTGAAACCTTGATAGGGTTGAATCCATCAACTTCAATGTGGTTTTGAAGCTGACTCTTTGATATGGTTTAAACCATCAATTTCAATGTGCTTTTGAAGCTGACACTCTGATAGGGTTGAATCCATCACTTTCAATGTGGTTTTGAAGCTGACACCTTGATAGGGTTTAATCCATCAACTTCAATGTGGTTTTGAAGCTGACACTTTGATAGGGTTTAATCCATCAACTTCAATGTGGTTTTGAAGCTGACACTTTGATAGGGTTTAATCCATCAACTTCAATGTGGTTTTGAAGCCGACACCTTGATAGGGTTTAATCCATCAACTTCAATGTGGTTTTGAAGCTGAAACCTTGATAGGGTTTAATCAATCAACTTCAATGTGGTTTTGAATCTGACACCTTGATAGGGTTTAATCCATCAATTTTAATGTGGTTTTGAAGCTGACACTTTGATAGGGTTGAATCCATCTACTTCAATGTGGTTTTGAAGCTGACACTTTGATAGGGTTGAATCCATCTACTTCAATGTGGTTTTGAAGCTGACACTTTGATAGGGTTGAATCCATCTACTTCTGTGTGGTTTTGAAGCTGACACTCTGATAGGGTTGAATCCATCAACTTCAATGTGGTTTTGAAGCTGACACTCTCATAGGGTTAAATCCATCAACTTCAATGTGGTTTTGAAGCTGACACTTTGATAGGGTTGAATCCATCTACTTCAATGTGGTTTTGAAGCTGACACCTTGATAGGGTTTAATCCACCAACTTCAATGTGGTTTTGAAGCTGACACTTTGATAGGGTTGAATCCATCTACTTCAATGTGGTTTTGAAGCTGACACCTTGATAGGGCTAAATCTATCAACTTCAATGTGGTTTTGAAGCTGACTCTTTGACATGGTTTAATCCATCAATTTCAATGTGGTTTTGAAGCTGACACTCTGATAGGGTTGAATCCATCACTTTCAATGTGGTTTTGAAGCTGACACCTTGATAGGGTTTAATCCATCAACTTCAATGTGGTTTTGAAGCTGACACCTTGATAGGGTTTAATCCATCAACTTCAATATGGTTTTGAAGCTGACACTTTGATAGGGTTTAATCCATCAACTTCAATGTGGTTTTGAAGCTGACACTTTGACAGGGTTGAATCCATCAACTTCAATGTGGTTTTGAAGATGACTCTTTTATATGGTTTAATTCATCAATTTCAATGTGGTTTTGAAGCTGACACTTTGATAGGGTTTAATCCATCAACTTTAATGTGGTTTTGAAGCTGACACCTTGATAGGGTTTAATCTATCAACTTCAATGTGGTTTTGAAGCCGACACCTTGCTAGGGTTTAATCCATCAACTTCAATGTGGTTTTGAAGATGACACTCGGATAGCGTTGAATCCATCAACTTCAATGTGGTTTTGAAGCTGACATCTTTATAGGGTTTAATCCATCACTTTCAATGTGCTCTGATAGGGTTGAATCCATCAACTTCAATGTGGTTTTGAAGCTGACAACTTGATAGGGTTTAATCCATCAACTTCAATGTGGTTTTGAAGCTGACACTCTGATAGGGTTGAATCTATCAACTTCAATGTGGTTTTGAAGCTGACACTCTCATAGGGTTGAATCCATCAACTTCAATGTGGTTTTGAAGCTGACACTTTGATAGGGTTGAATCCATCTACTTCAATGTGGTTTTGAAGCTGACACCTTGATAGGGTTTAATCCACCAACTTCAATGTGGTTTTGAAGCTGACACTTTGATAGGGTTGAATCCATCTACTTCAATGTGGTTTTGAAGCTGACACCTTGATAGGGCTAAATCCATCAATTTCAATGTGGTTTTGAAGCTGACACTCTGATAGGGTTGAATCCATCAACTTCAATGAGGTTTTGAAGCTGACACCTTGATAGGGTTTAATCCATCAACTTTAATGTGGTTTTGAAGCTGACACCTTGATAGGGTTTAATCTATCAACTTCAATGTGGTTTTGAAGCCGACACCTTGCTAGGGTTTAATCCATCAACTTCAATGTGGTTTTGAAGATGACACTCGGATAGCGTTGAATCCATCAACTTCAATGTGGTTTTGAAGCTGACATCTTTATAGGGTTTAATCCATCACTTTCAATGTGCTCTGATAGGGTTGAATCCATCAACTTCAATGTGGTTTTGAAGCTGACACCTTGATAGGGTTTAATCCACCAACTTCAATGTGGTTTGAAGCTGACACTTTGATAGGGTTGAATCCATCTACTTCAATGTGGTTTTGAAGCTGACACCTTGATAGGGTTTAATCCATCAACTTTAATGTGGTTTTGAAGCTGACACCTTGCTAGGGTTTAATCCATCAATTTCAATGTGGTTTTGAAGATGACACTCGGATAGCGTTGAATCCATCAACTTCAATGTGGTTTTGAAGCTGACACCTTGATAGGGTTTAATCCATCAACTTCAATGTGGTTTTGAAGCTGACACTCTGATAGGGTTGAATCCATCATCTTCAATGTGGTTTTGAAGCTGACACTCTCATAGGGTTAAATCCATCAACTTCAATGTGGTTTTGAAGCTGACACATTGATAGGGTTGAATCCATCAACTTCAATGTGGTTTTGAAGCTGACTCTTTTATATGGTTTAATTCATCAATTTCAATGTGGTTTTGAAGCTGACACTTTGACAGGGTTTAATCCATCAACTTTAATGTGGTTTTGAAGCTGACTCTTTGATATGGTTTAATCCATCAATTTCAATGTGGTTTTGAAGCTGACACTTTGATATGGTTTAATCCATCAACTTCAATGTGGTTTTGAAGCTTACACTTTGACAGGGTTTAATCCATCAACTTCAATGTGGTTTTGAAGCTGACTCTTTGACATGGTTTAATCCATCAATTTCAATGTGGTTTTGAAGCTGACACTCTGATAGGGTTGAATCCATCACTTTCAATGTGGTTTTGAAGCTGACACCTTGATAGGGTTTAATCCATCAACTTCAATGTGGTTTTGAAGCTGACACCTTGATAGGGTTTAATCCATCAACTTCAATATGGTTTTGAAGCTGACACTTTGATAGGGTTTAATCCATCAACTTCAATGTGGTTTTGAAGCTGACACTTTGACAGGGTTGAATCCATCAACTTCAATGTGGTTTTGAAGATGACTCTTTTATATGGTTTAATTCATCAATTTCAATGTGGTTTTGAAGCTGACACTTTGATAGGGTTTAATCCATCAACTTCAATGTGGTTTTGAAGCTGACACTTTGACAGGGTTTAATCCATCAACTTTAATGTGGTTTTGAAGCTGACACTTTGATAGGGTTTAATCCATCAACTTCAATGTGGTTTTGAAACTGACACTTTGACAGGGTTTGATCCATCAACTTCAATGTGGTTTTGTAGCTGACACCTTGATAGCGTTTAATCCACCAACTTCAATGTGGTTTTGAAGCTGACACTTTGATAGGGTTGAATCCATCTACTTCAATGTGGTTTTGAAGCTGACCTTTTGATAGGGTTGAATCCATCTACTTCTGTGTGGTTTTGAAACTGACACTCTGATAGGGTTGAATCCATCAACTTCAATGTGGTTTTGAAGCTGACTCTTTGATATGGTTTAATCCATCAATTTCAATGTGGTTTTGAAGCTGACACTTTGACAGGGTTTAATCCATCAACTTTAATGTGGTTTTGAAGCTGACTCTTTGATATGGTTTAATCCATCAATTTCAATGTGGTTTTGAAGCTTACACTTTGATAGGGTTTAATCCATCAACTTCAATGTGGTTTTGAAGCTTACACTTTGACAGGGTTTAATCCATCAACTTCAATGTGGTTTTGAAGCTGACTCTTTGACATGGTTTAATCCATCAATTTCAATGTGGTTTTGAAGCTGACACTCTGATAGGGTTGAATCCATCACTTTCAATGTGGTTTTGAAGCTGACACCTTGATAGGGTTTAATCCATCAACTTCAATGTGGTTTTGAAGCTGACACCTTGATAGGGTTTAATCCATCAACTTCAATATGGTTTTGAAGCTGACACTTTGATAGGGTTTAATCCATCAACTTCAATGTGGTTTTGAAGCTGACACTTTGACAGGGTTGAATCCATCAACTTCAAAGTGGTTTTGAAGCTGACACCTTGATAGGGTTTAATCCATCAACTTTAATGTGGTTTTGAAGCTGACACTTTGATAGGGTTTAATCCATCAACTTCAATGTGGTTTTGAAACTGACACTTTGACAGGGTTTGATCCATCAACTTCAATGTGGTTTTGTAGCTGACACCTTGATAGCGTTAAATCCACCAACTTCAATGTGGTTTTGAAGCTGACACTTTGATAGGGTTGAATCCATCTACTTCAATGTGGTTTTGAAGCTGACCTTTTGATAGGGTTGAATCCATCTACTTCTGTGTGGTTTTGAAGCTGACACTCTGATAGGGTTGAATCCATCAACTTCAATGTGGTTTTGAAGCTGACACTCTCATAGGGTTGAATCCATCAACTTCAATGTGGTTTTGAAGCTGACACTTTGATAGGGTTGAATCCATCTACTTCAATGTGGTTTTGAAGCTGACACCTTGATAGGGTTTAATCCACCAACTTCAATGTGGTTTTGAAGCTGACACTTTGATAGGGTTGAATCCATCTACTTCAATGTGGTTTTGAAGCTGACACCTTGATAGGGCTAAATCTATCAACTTCAATGTGGTTTTGAAGCTGACACTTTGATAGGGTTGAATCCATCAACTTCAATGTGGTTTTGAAGCTGACACCTTGATAGGGTTTAATCCATCAACTTCAATGTGGTTTTCAAGCTGACACTTTGATAGGGTTGAATCCATCAACTTCAATGTGGTTTTGAAGCTGACTCTTTGATATGGTTTAATCTATCAATTTCAATGTGGTTTTGAAGCTGACACTCTGATAGGGTTGAATCCATCAACTTCAATGTGGTTTTGAAGCTGACATCTTTATAGGGTTTAATCCATCAACTTCAATGTGCTCTGATAGGGTTGAATCCATCTACTTCAATGTGGTTTTGAAGCTGACACCTTGATAGGGTTTAATCCACCAACTTCAATGTGGTTTTGAAGCTGACACTTTGATAGGGTTGAATCCATCAACTTCAATGTGGTTTTGAAGCTGACTCTTTGATATGGTTTAAACCATCAATTTCAATGTGCTTTTGAAGCTGACACTCTGATAGGGTTGAATCCATCACTTTCAATGTGGTTTTGAAGCTGACACCTTGATAGGGTTTAATCCATCAACTTCAATGTGGTTTTGAAGCTGACACCTTGATAGGGTTTAATCCATCAACTTCAATATGGTTTTGAAGCTGACACTTTGATAGGGTTTAATCCATCAACTTCAATGTGGTTTTGAAGCCGAAACCTTGATAGGGTTTAATCCATCAACTTCAATGTGGTTTTGAAGCTGAAACCTTGATAGGGTTTAATCAATCAACTTCAATGTGGTTTTGAATCTGACACCTTGATAGGGTTTAATCCATCAATTTTAATGTGGTTTTGAAGCTGACACTTTGATAGGGTTGAATCCATCTACTTCAATGTGGTTTTGAAGCTGACACTTTGATAGGGTTGAATCCATCTACTTCAATGTGGTTTTGAAGCTGACACTTTGATAGGGTTGAATCCATCTACTTCTGTGTGGTTTTGAAGCTGACACTCTGATAGGGTTGAATCCATCAACTTCAATGTGGTTTTGAAGCTGACATCTTTATAGGGTTTAATCCATCAACTTCAATGTGCTCTGATAGGGTTGAATCCATCTACTTCAATGTGGTTTTGAAGCTGACACCTTGATAGGGTTTAATCCACCAACTTCAATGTGGTTTTGAAGCTGACACTTTGATAGGGTTGAATCCATCAACTTCAATGTGGTTTTGAAGCTGACTCTTTGATATGGTTTAAACCATCAATTTCAATGTGCTTTTGAAGCTGACACTCTTATAGGGTTGAATCCATCACTTTCAATGTGGTTTTGAAGCTGACACCTTGATAGGGTTTAATCCATCAACTTCAATGTGGTTTTGAAGCTGACACCTTGATAGGGTTTAATCCATCAACTTCAATATGGTTTTGAAGCTGACACTTTGATAGGGTTTAATCCATCAACTTCAATGTGGTTTTGAAGCCGACACCTTGATAGGGTTTAATCCATCAACTTCAATGTGGTTTTGAAGCTGAAACCTTGATAGGGTTGAATCCATCAACTTCAATGTGGTTTTGAAGCTGACTCTTTGATATGGTTTAAACCATCAATTTCAATGTGCTTTTGAAGCTGACACTCTGATAGGGTTGAATCCATCACTTTCAATGTGGTTTTGAAGCTGACACCTTGATAGGGTTTAATCCATCAACTTCAATGTGGTTTTGAAGCTGACACTTTGATAGGGTTTAATCCATCAACTTCAATGTGGTTTTGAAGCTGACACTTTGATAGGGTTTAATCCATCAACTTCAATGTGGTTTTGAAGCCGACACCTTGATAGGGTTTAATCCATCAACTTCAATGTGGTTTTGAAGCTTACACTTTGATAGGGTTTAATCCATCAACTTCAATGTGGTTTTGAAGCTTACACTTTGACAGGGTTTAATCCATCAACTTCAATGTGGTTTTGAAGCTGACTCTTTGACATGGTTTAATCCATCAATTTCAATGTGGTTTTGAAGCTGACACTCTGATAGGGTTGAATCCATCACTTTCAATGTGGTTTTGAAGCTGACACCTTGATAGGGTTTAATCCATCAACTTCAATGTGGTTTTGAAGCTGACACCTTGATAGGGTTTAATCCATCAACTTCAATATGGTTTTGAAGCTGACACTTTGATAGGGTTTAATCCATCAACTTCAATGTGGTTTTGAAGCTGACACTTTGACAGGGTTGAATCCATCAACTTCAAAGTGGTTTTGAAGCTGACACCTTGATAGGGTTTAATCCATCAACTTTAATGTGGTTTTGAAGCTGACACTTTGATAGGGTTTAATCCATCAACTTCAATGTGGTTTTGAAACTGACACTTTGACAGGGTTTGATCCATCAACTTCAATGTGGTTTTGTAGCTGACACCTTGATAGCGTTAAATCCACCAACTTCAATGTGGTTTTGAAGCTGACACTTTGATAGGGTTGAATCCATCTACTTCAATGTGGTTTTGAAGCTGACCTTTTGATAGGGTTGAATCCATCTACTTCTGTGTGGTTTTGAAGCTGACACTCTGATAGGGTTGAATCCATCAACTTCAATGTGGTTTTGAAGCTGACACTCTCATAGGGTTGAATCCATCAACTTCAATGTGGTTTTGAAGCTGACACTTTGATAGGGTTGAATCCATCTACTTCAATGTGGTTTTGAAGCTGACACCTTGATAGGGTTTAATCCACCAACTTCAATGTGGTTTTGAAGCTGACACTTTGATAGGGTTGAATCCATCTACTTCAATGTGGTTTTGAAGCTGACACCTTGATAGGGCTAAATCTATCAACTTCAATGTGGTTTTGAAGCTGACACTTTGATAGGGTTGAATCCATCAACTTCAATGTGGTTTTGAAGCTGACACCTTGATAGGGTTTAATCCATCAACTTCAATGTGGTTTTCAAGCTGACACTTTGATAGGGTTGAATCCATCAACTTCAATGTGGTTTTGAAGCTGACTCTTTGATATGGTTTAATCTATCAATTTCAATGTGGTTTTGAAGCTGACACTCTGATAGGGTTGAATCCATCAACTTCAATGTGGTTTTGAAGCTGACATCTTTATAGGGTTTAATCCATCAACTTCAATGTGCTCTGATAGGGTTGAATCCATCTACTTCAATGTGGTTTTGAAGCTGACACCTTGATAGGGTTTAATCCACCAACTTCAATGTGGTTTTGAAGCTGACACTTTGATAGGGTTGAATCCATCAACTTCAATGTGGTTTTGAAGCTGACTCTTTGATATGGTTTAAACCATCAATTTCAATGTGCTTTTGAAGCTGACACTCTGATAGGGTTGAATCCATCACTTTCAATGTGGTTTTGAAGCTGACACCTTGATAGGGTTTAATCCATCAACTTCAATGTGGTTTTGAAGCTGACACCTTGATAGGGTTTAATCCATCAACTTCAATATGGTTTTGAAGCTGACACTTTGATAGGGTTTAATCCATCAACTTCAATGTGGTTTTGAAGCCGAAACCTTGATAGGGTTTAATCCATCAACTTCAATGTGGTTTTGAAGCTGAAACCTTGATAGGGTTTAATCAATCAACTTCAATGTGGTTTTGAATCTGACACCTTGATAGGGTTTAATCCATCAATTTTAATGTGGTTTTGAAGCTGACACTTTGATAGGGTTGAATCCATCTACTTCAATGTGGTTTTGAAGCTGACACTTTGATAGGGTTGAATCCATCTACTTCAATGTGGTTTTGAAGCTGACACTTTGATAGGGTTGAATCCATCTACTTCTGTGTGGTTTTGAAGCTGACACTCTGATAGGGTTGAATCCATCAACTTCAATGTGGTTTTGAAGCTGACATCTTTATAGGGTTTAATCCATCAACTTCAATGTGCTCTGATAGGGTTGAATCCATCTACTTCAATGTGGTTTTGAAGCTGACACCTTGATAGGGTTTAATCCACCAACTTCAATGTGGTTTTGAAGCTGACACTTTGATAGGGTTGAATCCATCAACTTCAATGTGGTTTTGAAGCTGACTCTTTGATATGGTTTAAACCATCAATTTCAATGTGCTTTTGAAGCTGACACTCTTATAGGGTTGAATCCATCACTTTCAATGTGGTTTTGAAGCTGACACCTTGATAGGGTTTAATCCATCAACTTCAATGTGGTTTTGAAGCTGACACCTTGATAGGGTTTAATCCATCAACTTCAATATGGTTTTGAAGCTGACACTTTGATAGGGTTTAATCCATCAACTTCAATGTGGTTTTGAAGCCGACACCTTGATAGGGTTTAATCCATCAACTTCAATGTGGTTTTGAAGCTGAAACCTTGATAGGGTTGAATCCATCAACTTCAATGTGGTTTTGAAGCTGACTCTTTGATATGGTTTAAACCATCAATTTCAATGTGCTTTTGAAGCTGACACTCTGATAGGGTTGAATCCATCACTTTCAATGTGGTTTTGAAGCTGACACCTTGATAGGGTTTAATCCATCAACTTCAATGTGGTTTTGAAGCTGACACTTTGATAGGGTTTAATCCATCAACTTCAATGTGGTTTTGAAGCTGACACTTTGATAGGGTTTAATCCATCAACTTCAATGTGGTTTTGAAGCCGACACCTTGATAGGGTTTAATCCATCAACTTCAATGTGGTTTTGAAGCTGAAACCTTGATAGGGTTTAATCAATCAACTTCAATGTGGTTTTGAATCTGACACCTTGATAGGGTTTAATCCATCAATTTTAATGTGGTTTTGAAGCTGACACTTTGATAGGGTTGAATCCATCTACTTCAATGTGGTTTTGAAGCTGACACTTTGATAGGGTTGAATCCATCTACTTCAATGTGGTTTTGAAGCTGACACTTTGATAGGGTTGAATCCATCTACTTCTGTGTGGTTTTGAAGCTGACACTCTGATAGGGTTGAATCCATCAACTTCAATGTGGTTTTGAAGCTGACACTCTCATAGGGTTGAATCCATCAACTTCAATGTGGTTTTGAAGCTGACACTTTGATAGGGTTGAATCCATCTACTTCAATGTGGTTTTGAAGCTGACACCTTGATAGGGTTTAATCCACCAACTTCAATGTGGTTTTGAAGCTGACACTTTGATAGGGTTGAATCCATCTACTTCAATGTGGTTTTGAAGCTGACACCTTGATAGGGTTTAATCCATCAACTTTAATGTGGTTTTGAAGCTGACACCTTGCTAGGGTTTAATCCATCAATTTCAATGTGGTTTTGAAGATGACACTCGGATAGCGTTGAATCCATCAACTTCAATGTGGTTTTGAAGCTGACACCTTGATAGGGTTAAATCCATCAACTTCAATGTGGTTTTGAAGCTGACACTTTGATATGGTTTAATCCATCAACTTCAATGTGGTTTTGAAGCTTACACTTTGACAGGGTTTAATCCATCAACTTCAATGTGGTTTTGAAGCTGACTCTTTGACATGGTTTAATCCATCAATTTCAATGTGGTTTTGAAGCTGACACTCTGATAGGGTTGAATCCATCACTTTCAATGTGGTTTTGAAGCTGACACCTTGATAGGGTTTAATCCATCAACTTCAATGTGGTTTTGAAGCTGACACCTTGATAGGGTTTAATCCATCAACTTCAATATGGTTTTGAAGCTGACACTTTGATAGGGTTTAATCCATCAACTTCAATGTGGTTTTGAAGCTGACACTTTGACAGGGTTGAATCCATCAACTTCAATGTGGTTTTGAAGATGACTCTTTTATATGGTTTAATTCATCAATTTCAATGTGGTTTTGAAGCTGACACTTTGATAGGGTTTAATCCATCAACTTCAATGTGGTTTTGAAGCTGACACTTTGACAGGGTTTAATCCATCAACTTTAATGTGGTTTTGAAGCTGACACTTTGATAGGGTTTAATCCATCAACTTCAATGTGGTTTTGAAACTGACACTTTGACAGGGTTTGATCCATCAACTTCAATGTGGTTTTGTAGCTGACACCTTGATAGCGTTTAATCCACCAACTTCAATGTGGTTTTGAAGCTGACACTTTGATAGGGTTGAATCCATCTACTTCAATGTGGTTTTGAAGCTGACCTTTTGATAGGGTTGAATCCATCTACTTCTGTGTGGTTTTGAAACTGACACTCTGATAGGGTTGAATCCATCAACTTCAATGTGGTTTTGAAGCTGACTCTTTGATATGGTTTAATCCATCAATTTCAATGTGGTTTTGAAGCTGACACTTTGACAGGGTTTAATCCATCAACTTTAATGTGGTTTTGAAGCTGACTCTTTGATATGGTTTAATCCATCAATTTCAATGTGGTTTTGAAGCTTACACTTTGATAGGGTTTAATCCATCAACTTCAATGTGGTTTTGAAGCTTACACTTTGACAGGGTTTAATCCATCAACTTCAATGTGGTTTTGAAGCTGACTCTTTGACATGGTTTAATCCATCAATTTCAATGTGGTTTTGAAGCTGACACTCTGATAGGGTTGAATCCATCACTTTCAATGTGGTTTTGAAGCTGACACCTTGATAGGGTTTAATCCATCAACTTCAATGTGGTTTTGAAGCTGACACCTTGATAGGGTTTAATCCATCAACTTCAATATGGTTTTGAAGCTGACACTTTGAAAGGGTTTAATCCATCAACTTCAATGTGGTTTTGAAGCTGACACTTTGACAGGGTTGAATCCATCAACTTCAAAGTGGTTTTGAAGCTGACACCTTGATAGCGTTAAATCCACCAACTTCAATGTGGTTTTGAAGCTGACACTTTGATAGGGTTGAATCCATCTACTTCAATGTGGTTTTGAAGCTGACCTTTTGATAGGGTTGAATCCATCTACTTCTGTGTGGTTTTGAAGCTGACACTCTGATAGGGTTGAATCCATCAACTTCAATGTGGTTTTGAAGCTGACACTCTCATAGGGTTGAATCCATCAACTTCAATGTGGTTTTGAAGCTGACACTTTGATAGGGTTGAATCCATCTACTTCAATGTGGTTTTGAAGCTGACACCTTGATAGGGTTTAATCCACCAACTTCAATGTGGTTTTGAAGCTGACACTTTGATAGGGTTGAATCCATCTACTTCAATGTGGTTTTGAAGCTGACACCTTGATAGGGCTAAATCTATCAACTTCAATGTGGTTTTGAAGCTGACACTTTGATAGGGTTGAATCCATCAACTTCAATGTGGTTTTGAAGCTGACACCTTGATAGGGTTTAATCCATCAACTTCAATGTGGTTTTCAAGCTGACACTTTGATAGGGTTGAATCCATCAACTTCAATGTGGTTTTGAAGCTGACTCTTTGATATGGTTTAATCTATCAATTTCAATGTGGTTTTGAAGCTGACACTCTGATAGGGTTGAATCCATCAACTTCAATGTGGTTTTGAAGCTGACATCTTTATAGGGTTTAATCCATCAACTTCAATGTGCTCTGATAGGGTTGAATCCATCTACTTCAATGTGGTTTTGAAGCTGACACCTTGATAGGGTTTAATCCACCAACTTCAATGTGGTTTTGAAGCTGACACTTTGATAGGGTTGAATCCATCAACTTCAATGTGGTTTTGAAGCTGACTCTTTGATATGGTTTAAACCATCAATTTCAATGTGCTTTTGAAGCTGACACTCTGATAGGGTTGAATCCATCACTTTCAATGTGGTTTTGAAGCTGACACCTTGATAGGGTTTAATCCATCAACTTCAATGTGGTTTTGAAGCTGACACCTTGATAGGGTTTAATCCATCAACTTCAATATGGTTTTGAAGCTGACACTTTGATAGGGTTTAATCCATCAACTTCAATGTGGTTTTGAAGCCGACACCTTGATAGGGTTTAATCCATCAACTTCAATGTGGTTTTGAAGCTGAAACCTTGATAGGGTTTAATCAATCAACTTCAATGTGGTTTTGAATCTGACACCTTGATAGGGTTTAATCCATCAATTTTAATGTGGTTTTGAAGCTGACACTTTGATAGGGTTGAATCCATCTACTTCAATGTGGTTTTGAAGCTGACACTTTGATAGGGTTGAATCCATCTACTTCAATGTGGTTTTGAAGCTGACACTTTGATAGGGTTGAATCCATCTACTTCTGTGTGGTTTTGAAGCTGACACTCTGATAGGGTTGAATCCATCAACTTCAATGTGGTTTTGAAGCTGACATCTTTATAGGGTTTAATCCATCAACTTCAATGTGCTCTGATAGGGTTGAATCCATCTACTTCAATGTGGTTTTGAAGCTGACACCTTGATAGGGTTTAATCCACCAACTTCAATGTGGTTTTGAAGCTGACACTTTGATAGGGTTGAATCCATCAACTTCAATGTGGTTTTGAAGCTGACTCTTTGATATGGTTTAAACCATCAATTTCAATGTGCTTTTGAAGCTGACACTCTGATAGGGTTGAATCCATCACTTTCAATGTGGTTTTGAAGCTGACACCTTGATAGGGTTTAATCCATCAACTTCAATGTGGTTTTGAAGCTGACACCTTGATAGGGTTTAATCCATCAACTTCAATATGGTTTTGAAGCTGACACTTTGATAGGGTTTAATCCATCAACTTCAATGTGGTTTTGAAGCCGACACCTTGATAGGGTTTAATCCATCAACTTCAATGTGGTTTTGAAGCTGAAACCTTGATAGGGTTGAATCCATCAACTTCAATGTGGTTTTGAAGCTGACTCTTTGATATGGTTTAAACCATCAATTTCAATGTGCTTTTGAAGCTGACACTCTGATAGGGTTGAATCCATCACTTTCAATGTGGTTTTGAAGCTGACACCTTGATAGGGTTTAATCCATCAACTTCAATGTGGTTTTGAAGCTGACACTTTGATAGGGTTTAATCCATCAACTTCAATGTGGTTTTGAAGCTGACACTTTGATAGGGTTTAATCCATCAACTTCAATGTGGTTTTGAAGCCGACACCTTGATAGGGTTTAATCCATCAACTTCAATGTGGTTTTGAAGCTGAAACCTTGATAGGGTTTAATCAATCAACTTCAATGTGGTTTTGAATCTGACACCTTGATAGGGTTTAATCCATCAATTTTAATGTGGTTTTGAAGCTGACACTTTGATAGGGTTGAATCCATCTACTTCAATGTGGTTTTGAAGCTGACACTTTGATAGGGTTGAATCCATCTACTTCAATGTGGTTTTGAAGCTGACACTTTGATAGGGTTGAATCCATCTACTTCTGTGTGGTTTTGAAGCTGACACTCTGATAGGGTTGAATCCATCAACTTCAATGTGGTTTTGAAGCTGACACTCTCATAGGGTTGAATCCATCAACTTCAATGTGGTTTTGAAGCTGACACTTTGATAGGGTTGAATCCATCTACTTCAATGTGGTTTTGAAGCTGACACCTTGATAGGGTTTAATCCACCAACTTCAATGTGGTTTTGAAGCTGACACTTTGATAGGGTTGAATCCATCTACTTCAATGTGGTTTTGAAGCTGACACCTTGATAGGGCTAAATCTATCAACTTCAATGTGGTTTTGAAGCTGACACTTTGATAGGGTTGAATCCATCAACTTCAATGTGGTTTTGAAGCTGACTCTTTGATATGGTTTAATCTATCAATTTCAATGTGGTTTTGAAGCTGACACTCTGATAGGGTTGAATCCATCAACTTTAATGTGGTTTTGAAGCTGACACTTTGATAGGGTTGAATCCATCTACTTCAATGTGGTTTTGAAGCTGACCTTTTGATAGGGTTGAATCCATCTACTTCTGTGTGGTTTTGAAGCTGACACTCTGATAGGGTTGAATCCATCAACTTCAATGTGGTTTTGAAGCTGACTCTTTGATATGGTTTAATCCATCAACTTCAATGTGGTTTTGAAGCTGACACTTTGATAGGGTTGAATCCATCTACTTCAATGTGGTTTTGAAGCTGACACCTTGATAGGGTTTAATCCACCAACTTCAATGTGGTTTTGAAGCTGACACTTTGATAGGGTTGAATCCATCTACTTCAATGTGGTTTTGAAGCTGACACCTTGATAGGGCTAAATCCATCAATTTCAATGTGGTTTTGAAGCTGACACTCTGATAGGGTTGAATCCATCAACTTCAATGAGGTTTTGAAGCTGACACCTAGATAGGGTTTAATCCATCAACTTAAATGTGGTTTTGAAGCTGACACCTTGATAGGGTTTAATCTATCAACTTCAATGTGGTTTTGAAGCCGACACCTTGCTAGGGTTTAATCCATCAACTTCAATGTGGTTTTGAAGATGACACTCGGATAGCGTTGAATCCATCAACTTCAATGTGGTTTTGAAGCTGACATCTTTATAGGGTTTAATCCATCAACTTCAATGTGCTCTGATAGGGTTGAATCCATCAACTTCAATGTGGTTTTGAAGCTGACACCTTGGTAGGGTTTAATCCACCAACTTCAATGTGGTTTGAAGCTGACACTTTGATAGGGTTGAATCCATCTACTTCAATGTGGTTTTGAAGCTGACACCTTGATAGGGTTTAATCCACCAACTTCAATGTGGTTTTGAAGCTGACACTTTGATAGGGTTGAATCCATCAACTTCAATGTGGTTTTGAAGCTGACTCTTTGATATGGTTTAATCCATCAATTTCAATGTGCTTTTGAAGCTGACACTCTGATAGGGTTGAATCCATCACTTTCAATGTGGTTTTGAAGCTGACACCTTGATAGGGTTTAATCCATCAACTTCAATGTGGTTTTGAAGCTGACACCTTGATAGGGTTTAATCCATCAACTTCAATATGGTTTTGAAGCTGACACTTTGATAGGGTTTAATCCATCAACTTCAATGTGGTTTTGAAGCTGACACTTTGATAGGGTTTAATCCATCAACTTCAATGTGGTTTTGAAGCCGACACCTTGATAGGGTTTAATCCATCAACTTCAATGTGGTTTTGAAGCTGAAACCTTGATAGGGTTTAATCAATCAACTTCAATGTGGTTTTGAATCTGACACCTTGATAGGGTTTAATCCATCAATTTCAATGTGGTTTTGAAGCTGACACTTTGATAGGGTTGAATCCATCTACTTCAATGTGGTTTTGAAGCTGACACTTTGATAGGGTTGAATCCATCTACTTCAATGTGGTTTTGAAGCTGACACTTTGATAGGGTTGAATCCATCTACTTCTGTGTGGTTTTGAAGCTGACACTCTGATAGGGTTGAATCCATCAACTTCAATGTGGTTTTGAAGCTGACACTCTCATAGGGTTGAATCCATCAACTTCAATGTGGTTTTGAAGCTGACACTTTGATAGGGTTGAATCCATCTACTTCAATGTTGTTTTGAAGCTGACACCTTGATAGGGTTTAATCCACCAACTTCAATGTGGTTTTGAAGCTGACACTTTGATAGGGTTGAATCCATCTACTTCAATGTGGTTTTGAAGCTGACACCTTGATAGGGCTAAATCTATCAACTTCAATGTGGTTTTGAAGCTGACACTTTGATAGGGTTGAATCCATCAACTTCAATGTGGTTTTGAAGCTGACTCTTTGATATGGTTTAATCTATCAATTTCAATGTGGTTTTGAAGCTGACACTCTGATAGGGTTGAATCCATCAACTTTAATGTGGTTTTGAAGCTGACACCTTGATAGGGTTTAATCCATACTCTTTAATGTGGTTTTGAAGCTGACAACTTGATAGGGTTTAATCCATCAACTTCAATGTGGTTTTGAAGCTGACACTCTGATAGGGTTGAATCTATCAACTTCAATGTGGTTTTGAAACTGACACTCTCATAGGGTTGAATCCATCAACTTCAATGTGGTTTTGAAGCTGACACTTTGATAGGGTTGAATCCATCTACTTCAATGTGGTTTTGAAGCTGACACCTTGATAGGGTTTAATCCACCAACTTCAATGTGGTTTTGAAGCTGACACTTTGATAGGGTTGAATCCATCTACTTCAATGTGGTTTTGAAGCTGACACCTTGATAGGGCTAAATCCATCAATTTCAATGTGGTTTTGAAGCTGACACTCTGATAGGGTTGAATCCATCAACTTCAATGAGGTTTTGAAGCTGACACCTTGATAGGGTTTAATCCATCAACTTTAATGTGGTTTTGAAGCTGACACCTTGATAGGGTTTAATCTATCAACTTCAATGTGGTTTTGAAGCCGACACCTTGCTAGGGTTTAATCCATCAACTTCAATGTGGTTTTGAAGATGACACTCGGATAGCGTTGAATCCATCAACTTCAATGTGGTTTTGAAGCTGACATCTTTATAGGGTTTAATCCATCACTTTCAATGTGCTCTGATAGGGTTGAATCCATAAACTTCAATGTGGTTTTGAAGCTGACACCTTGATAGGGTTTAATCCACCAACTTCAATGTGGTTTGAAGCTGACACTTTGATAGGGTTGAATCCATCTACTTCAATGTGGTTTTGAAGCTGATACCTTGATAGGGTTTAATCCATCAACTTCAATGTGGTTTTCAAGCTGACACTTTGATAGGGTTGAATCCATCAACTTCAATGTGGTTTTGAAGCTGACTCTTTGATATGGTTTAATCTATCAATTTCAATGTGGTTTTGAAGCTGACACTCTGATAGGGTTAAATCCATCAACTTTAATGTGGTTTTGAAGCTGACACCTTGATAGGGTTTAATCCATCAACTTTAATGTGGTTTTGAAGCTGACACCTTGCTAGGGTTTAATCCATCAATTTCAATGTGGTTTTGAAGATGACACTCGGATAGCGTTGAATCCATCAACTTCAATGTGGTTTTGAAGCTGACACCTTGATAGGGTTTAATCCATCAACTTCAATGTGGTTTTGAAGCTGACACTCTGATAGGGTTGAATCCATCATCTTCAATGTGGTTTTGAAGCTGACACTCTCATAGGGTTGAATCCATCAACTTCAATGTGGTTTTGATGCTGACACTTTGATAGGGTTGAATCCATCAACTTCAATGTGGTTTTGAAGCTGACTCTTTGATATGGTTTAATCCATCAATTTCAATGTGGTTTTGAAGCTGACACTTTGACAGGGTTAAATCCATCAACTTTAATGTGGTTTTGAAGCTGACTCTTTGATATGGTTTAATCCATCAATTTCAATGTGGTTTTGAAGCTGACACTTTGATAGGGTTTAATCCATCAACTTCAATGTGGTTTTGAAGCTTACACTTTGACAGGGTTTAATCCATCAACTTCAATGTGGTTTTGAAGCTGACTCTTTGACATGGTTTAATCCATCAATTTCAATGTGGTTTTGAAGCTGACACTCTGATAGGGTTGAATCCATCACTTTCAATGTGGTTTTGAAGCTGACACCTTGATAGGGTTTAATCCATCAACTTCAATGTGGTTTTGAAGCTGACACCTTGATAGGGTTTAATCCATCAACTTCAATATGGTTTTGAAGCTGACACTTTGATAGGGTTTAATCCATCAACTTCAATGTGGTTTTGAAGCTGACACTTTGACAGGGTTGAATCCATCAACTTCAAAGTGGTTTTGAAGCTGACACCTTGATAGGGTTTAATCCATCAACTTTAATGTGGTTTTGAAGCTGACACTTTGATAGGGTTTAATCCATCAACTTCAATGTGGTTTTGAAACTGACACTTTGACAGGGTTTGATCCATCAACTTCAATGTGGTTTTGTAGCTGACACCTTGATAGCGTTTAATCCACCAACTTCAATGTGGTTTTGAAGCTGACACTTTGATAGGGTTGAATCCATCTACTTCAATGTGGTTTTGAAGCTGACCTTTTGATAGGGTTGAATCCATCTACTTCTGTGTGGTTTTGAAGCTGACACTCTGATAGGGTTGAATCCATCAACTTCAATGTGGTTTTGAAGCTGACTCTTTGATATGGTTTAATCCATCAATTTCAATGTGGTTTTGAAGCTGACACTTTGACAGGGTTTAATCCATCAACTTTAATGTGGTTTTGAAGCTGACTCTTTGATATGGTTTAATCCATCAATTTCAATGTGGTTTTGAAGCTGACACTTTGATAGGGTTTAATCCATCAACTTCAATGTGGTTTTGAAGCTTACACTTTGACAGGGTTTAATCCATCAACTTCAATGTGGTTTTGAAGCTGACTCTTTGACATGGTTTAATCCATCAATTTCAATGTGGTTTTGAAGCTGACACTCTGATAGGGTTGAATCCATCACTTTCAATGTGGTTTTGAAGCTGACACCTTGATAGGGTTTAATCCATCAACTTCAATGTGGTTTTGAAGCTGACACCTTGATAGGGTTTAATCCATCAACTTCAATATGGTTTTGAAGCTGACACTTTGATAGGGTTTAATCCATCAACTTCAATGTGGTTTTGAAGCTGACACTTTGACAGGGTTGAATCCATCAACTTCAATGTGGTTTTGAAGCTGACATCTTTATAGGGTTTAATCCATCACTTTCAATGTGCTCTGATAGGGTTGAATCCATCAACTTCAATATGGTTTTGAAGCTGACACCTTGATAGGGTTTAATCCACCAACTTCAATGTGGTTTGAAGCTGACACTTTGATAGGGTTGAATCCATCTACTTCAATGTGGTTTTGAAGATGACACTCGGATAGCGTTGAATCCATCAACTTCAATGTGGTTTTGAAGCTGACACCTTGATAGGGTTTAATCCATCAACTTCAATGTGGTTTTGAAGCTGACACTCTGATAGGGTTGAATCCATCATCTTCAATGTGGTTTTGAAGCTGACACTCTCATAGGGTTGAATCCATCAACTTCAATGTGGTTTTGAAGCTGACACTTTGATAGGGTTGAATCCATCAACTTCAATGTGGTTTTGAAGCTGACTCTTTGATATGGTTTAATTCATCAATTTCAATGTGGTTTTGAAGCTGACACTTTGACAGGGTTTAATCCATCAACTTTAATGTGGTTTTGAAGCTGACTCTTTGATATGGTTTAATCCATCAATTTCAATGTGGTTTTGAAGCTGACACTTTGATATGGTTTAATCCATCAACTTCAATGTGGTTTTGAAGCTTACACTTTGACAGGGTTTAATCCATCAACTTCAATGTGGTTTTGAAGCTGACTCTTTGACATGGTTTAATCCATCAATTTCAATGTGGTTTTGAAGCTGACACTCTGATAGGGTTGAATCCATCACTTTCAATGTGGTTTTGAAGCTGACACCTTGATAGGGTTTAATCCATACTCTTTAATGTGGTTTTGAAGCTGACAACTTGATAGGGTTTAATCCATCAACTTCAATGTGGTTTTGAAGCTGACACTCTGATAGGGTTGAATCCATCAACTTCAATGTGGTTTTGAAGCTGACACTCTCATAGGGTTGAATCCATCAACTTCAATGTGGTTTTGAAGCTGACACTTTGATAGGGTTGAATCCATCTACTTCAATGTGGTTTTGAAGCTGACACCTTGATAGGGTTTAATCCACCAACTTCAATGTGGTTTTGAAGCTGACACTTTGATAGGGTTGAATCCATCTACTTCAATGTGGTTTTGAAGCTGACACCTTGATAGGGCTAAATCCATCAATTTCAATGTGGTTTTGAAGCTGACACTCTGATAGGGTTGAATCCATCATCTTCAATGAGGTTTTGAAGCTGACACCTTGATAGGGTTTAATCCATCAACTTTAATGTGGTTTTGAAGCTGACACCTTGATAGGGTTTAATCTATCAACTTCAATGTGGTTTTGAAGCCGACACCTTGCTAGGGTTTAATCCATCAACTTCAATGTGGTTTTGAAGATGACACTCGGATAGCGTTGAATCCATCAACTTCAATGTGGTTTTGAAGCTGACATCTTTATAGGGTTTAATCCATCAACTTCAATGTGCTCTGATAGGGTTGAATCCATCAACTTCAATGTGGTTTTGAAGCTGACACCTTGATAGGGTTTAATCCACCAACTTCAATGTGGTTTGAAGCTGACACTTTGATAGGGTTGAATCCATCTACTTCAATGTGGTTTTGAAGCTGACACCTTGATAGGGTTTAATCCACCAACTTCAATGTGGTTTTGAAGCTGACACTTTGATAGGGTTGAATCCATCAACTTCAATGTGGTTTTGAAGCTGACTCTTTGATATGGTTTAATCCATCAATTTCAATGTGCTTTTGAAGCTGACACTCTGATAGGGTTGAATCCATCACTTTCAATGTGGTTTTGAAGCTGACACCTTGATAGGGTTTAATCCATCAACTTCAATGTGGTTTTGAAGCTGACACCTTGATAGGGTTTAATCCATCAACTTCAATATGGTTTTGAAGCTGACACTTTGATAGGGTTTAATCCATCAACTTCAATGTGGTTTTGAAGCTGACACTTTGATAGGGTTTAATCCATCAACTTCAATGTGGTTTTGAAGCCGACACCTTGATAGGGTTTAATCCATCAACTTCAATGTGGTTTTGAAGCTGAAACCTTGATAGGGTTTAATCAATCAACTTCAATGTGGTTTTGAATCTGACACCTTGATAGGGTTTAATCCATCAATTTCAATGTGGTTTTGAAGCTGACACTTTGATAGGGTTGAATCCATCTACTTCAATGTGGTTTTGAAGCTGACACTTTGATAGGGTTGAATCCATCTACTTCAATGTGGTTTTGAAGCTGACACTTTGATAGGGTTGAATCCATCTTTTCTGTGTGGTTTTGAAGCTGACACTCTGATAGGGTTGAATCCATCAACTTCAATGTGGTTTTGAAGCTGACACTCTCATTGGGTTGAATCCATCAACTTCAATGTGGTTTTGAAGCTGACACTTTGATAGGGTTGAATCCATCTACTTCAATGTTGTTTTGAAGCTGACACCTTGATAGGGTTTAATCCACCAACTTCAATGTGGTTTTGAAGCTGACACTTTGATAGGGTTGAATCCATCTACTTCAATGTGGTTTTGAAGCTGACACCTTGATAGGGCTAAATCTATCAACTTCAATGTGGTTTTGAAGCTGACACTTTGATAGGGTTGAATCCATCAACTTCAATGTGGTTTTGAAGCTGACTCTTTGATATGGTTTAATCTATCAATTTCAATGTGGTTTTGAAGCTGACACTCTGATAGGGTTGAATCCATCAACTTTAATGTGGTTTTGAAGCTGACACCTTGATAGGGTTTAATCCATACTCTTTAATGTGGTTTTGAAGCTGACAACTTGATAGGGTTTAATCCATCAACTTCAATGTGGTTTTGAAGCTGACACTCTGATAGGGTTGAATCTATCAACTTCAATGTGGTTTTGAAGCTGACACTCTCATAGGGTTGAATCCATCAACTTCAATGTGGTTTTGAAGCTGACACTTTGATAGGGTTGAATCCATCTACTTCAATGTGGTTTTGAAGCTGACACCTTGATAGGGTTTAATCCACCAACTTCAATGTGGTTTTGAAGCTGACACTTTGATAGGGTTGAATCCATCTACTTCAATGTGGTTTTGAAGCTGACACCTTGATAGGGCTAAATCCATCAATTTCAATGTGGTTTTGAAGCTGACACTCTGATAGGGTTGAATCCATCAACTTCAATGAGGTTTTGAAGCTGACACCTTGATAGGGTTTAATCCACCAACTTCAATGTGGTTTTGAAGCTGACACTTTGATAGGGTTGAATCCATCTACTTCAATGTGGTTTTGAAGCTGACACCTTGATAGGGCTAAATCCATCAATTTCAATGTGGTTTTGAAGCTGACACTCTGATAGGGTTGAATCCATCATCTTCAATGAGGTTTTGAAGCTGACACCTTGATAGGGTTTAATCCATCAACTTTAATGTGGTTTTGAAGCTGACACCTTGATAGGGTTTAATCTATCAACTTCAATGTGGTTTTGAAGCCGACACCTTGCTAGGGTTTAATCCATCAACTTCAATGTGGTTTTGAAGATGACACTCGGATAGCGTTGAATCCATCAACTTCAATGTGGTTTTGAAGCTGACATCTTTATAGGGTTTAATCCATCAACTTCAATGTGCTCTGATAGGGTTGAATCCATCAACTTCAATGTGGTTTTGAAGCTGACACCTTGATAGGGTTTAATCCACCAACTTCAATGTGGTTTGAAGCTGACACTTTGATAGGGTTGAATCCATCTACTTCAATGTGGTTTTGAAGCTGACACCTTGATAGGGTTTAATCCACCAACTTCAATGTGGTTTTGAAGCTGACACTTTGATAGGGTTGAATCCATCAACTTCAATGTGGTTTTGAAGCTGACTCTTTGATATGGTTTAATCCATCAATTTCAATGTGCTTTTGAAGCTGACACTCTGATAGGGTTGAATCCATCACTTTCAATGTGGTTTTGAAGCTGACACCTTGATAGGGTTTAATCCATCAACTTCAATGTGGTTTTGAAGCTGACACCTTGATAGGGTTTAATCCATCAACTTCAATATGGTTTTGAAGCTGACACTTTGATAGGGTTTAATCCATCAACTTCAATGTGGTTTTGAAGCTGACACTTTGATAGGGTTTAATCCATCAACTTCAATGTGGTTTTGAAGCCGACACCTTGATAGGGTTTAATCCATCAACTTCAATGTGGTTTTGAAGCTGAAACCTTGATAGGGTTTAATCAATCAACTTCAATGTGGTTTTGAATCTGACACCTTGATAGGGTTTAATCCATCAATTTCAATGTGGTTTTGAAGCTGACACTTTGATAGGGTTGAATCCATCTACTTCAATGTGGTTTTGAAGCTGACACTTTGATAGGGTTGAATCCATCTACTTCAATGTGGTTTTGAAGCTGACACTTTGATAGGGTTGAATCCATCTACTTCTGTGTGGTTTTGATGCTGACACTCTGATAGGGTTGAATCCATCAACTTCAATGTGGTTTTGAAGCTGACACTCTCATAGGGTTGAATCCATCAACTTCAATGTGGTTTTGAAGCTGACACTTTGATAGGGTTGAATCCATCTACTTCAATGTTGTTTTGAAGCTGACACCTTGATAGGGTTTAATCCACCAACTTCAATGTGGTTTTGAAGCTGACACTTTGATAGGGTTGAATCCATCTACTTCAATGTGGTTTTGAAGCTGACACCTTGATAGGGCTAAATCTATCAACTTCAATGTGGTTTTGAAGCTGACACTTTGATAGGGTTGAATCCATCAACTTCAATGTGGTTTTGAAGCTGACTCTTTGATATGGTTTAATCTATCAATTTCAATGTGGTTTTGAAGCTGACACTCTGATAGGGTTGAATCCATCAACTTTAATGTGGTTTTGAAGCTGACACCTTGATAGGGTTTAATCCATACTCTTTAATGTGGTTTTGAAGCTGACAACTTGATAGGGTTTAATCCATCAACTTCAATGTGGTTTTGAAGCTGACACTCTGATAGGGTTGAATCTATCAACTTCAATGTGGTTTTGAAGCTGACACTCTCATAGGGTTGAATCCATCAACTTCAATGTGGTTTTGAAGCTGACACTTTGATAGGGTTGAATCCATCTACTTCAATGTGGTTTTGAAGCTGACACCTTGATAGGGTTTAATCCACCAACTTCAATGTGGTTTTGAAGCTGACACTTTGATAGGGTTGAATCCATCTACTTCAATGTGGTTTTGAAGCTGACACCTTGATAGGGCTAAATCCATCAATTTCAATGTGGTTTTGAAGCTGACACTCTGATAGGGTTGAATCCATCAACTTCAATGAGGTTTTGAAGCTGACACCTTGATAGGGTTTAATCCACCAACTTCAATGTGGTTTTGAAGCTGACACTTTGATAGGGTTGAATCCATCTACTTCAATGTGGTTTTGAAGCTGACACCTTGATAGGGCTAAATCCATCAATTTCAATGTGGTTTTGAAGCTGACACTCTGATAGGGTTGAATCCATCATCTTCAATGAGGTTTTGAAGCTGACACCTTGATAGGGTTTAATCCATCAACTTTAATGTGGTTTTGAAGCTGACACCTTGATAGGGTTTAATCTATCAACTTCAATGTGGTTTTGAAGCCGACACCTTGCTAGGGTTTAATCCATCAACTTCAATGTGGTTTTGAAGATGACACTCGGATAGCGTTGAATCCATCAACTTCAATGTGGTTTTGAAGCTGACATCTTTATAGGGTTTAATCCATCAACTTCAATGTGCTCTGATAGGGTTGAATCCATCAACTTCAATGTGGTTTTGAAGCTGACACCTTGATAGGGTTTAATCCACCAACTTCAATGTGGTTTGAAGCTGACACTTTGATAGGGTTGAATCCATCTACTTCAATGTGGTTTTGAAGCTGACACCTTGATAGGGTTTAATCCACCAACTTCAATGTGGTTTTGAAGCTGACACTTTGATAGGGTTGAATCCATCAACTTCAATGTGGTTTTGAAGCTGACTCTTTGATATGGTTTAATCCATCAATTTCAATGTGCTTTTGAAGCTGACACTCTGATAGGGTTGAATCCATCACTTTCAATGTGGTTTTGAAGCTGACACCTTGATAGGGTTTAATCCATCAACTTCAATGTGGTTTTGAAGCTGACACCTTGATAGGGTTTAATCCATCAACTTCAATATGGTTTTGAAGCTGACACTTTGATAGGGTTTAATCCATCAACTTCAATGTGGTTTTGAAGCTGACACTTTGATAGGGTTTAATCCATCAACTTCAATGTGGTTTTGAAGCCGACACCTTGATAGGGTTTAATCCATCAACTTCAATGTGGTTTTGAAGCTGAAACCTTGATAGGGTTTAATCAATCAACTTCAATGTGGTTTTGAATCTGACACCTTGATAGGGTTTAATCCATCAATTTCAATGTGGTTTTGAAGCTGACACTTTGATAGGGTTGAATCCATCTACTTCAATGTGGTTTTGAAGCTGACACTTTGATAGGGTTGAATCCATCTACTTCAATGTGGTTTTGAAGCTGACACTTTGATAGGGTTGAATCCATCTACTTCTGTGTGGTTTTGAAGCTGACACTCTGATAGGGTTGAATCCATCAACTTCAATGTGGTTTTGAAGCTGACACTCTCATAGGGTTGAATCCATCAACTTCAATGTGGTTTTGAAGCTGACACTTTGATAGGGTTGAATCCATCTACTTCAATGTTGTTTTGAAGCTGACACCTTGATAGGGTTTAATCCACCAACTTCAATGTGGTTTTGAAGCTGACACTTTGATAGGGTTGAATCCATCTACTTCAATGTGGTTTTGAAGCTGACACCTTGATAGGGCTAAATCTATCAACTTCAATGTGGTTTTGAAGCTGACACTTTGATAGGGTTGAATCCATCAACTTCAATGTGGTTTTGAAGCTGACTCTTTGATATGGTTTAATCTATCAATTTCAATGTGGTTTTGAAGCTGACACTCTGATAGGGTTGAATCCATCAACTTTAATGTGGTTTTGAAGCTGACACCTTGATAGGGTTTAATCCATACTCTTTAATGTGGTTTTGAAGCTGACAACTTGATAGGGTTTAATCCATCAACTTCAATGTGGTTTTGAAGCTGACACTCTGATAGGGTTGAATCTATCAACTTCAATGTGGTTTTGAAGCTGACACTCTCATAGGGTTGAATCCATCAACTTCAATGTGGTTTTGAAGCTGACACTTTGATAGGGTTGAATCCATCTACTTCAATGTGGTTTTGAAGCTGACACCTTGATAGGGTTTAATCCACCAACTTCAATGTGGTTTTGAAGCTGACACTTTGATAGGGTTGAATCCATCTACTTCAATGTGGTTTTGAAGCTGACACCTTGATAGGGCTAAATCCATCAATTTCAATGTGGTTTTGAAGCTGACACTCTGATAGGGTTGAATCCATCAACTTCAATGAGGTTTTGAAGCTGACACCTTGATAGGGTTTAATCCATCAACTTTAATGTGGTTTTGAAGCTGACACCTTGATAGGGTTTAATCTATCAACTTCAATGTGGTTTTGAAGCCGACACCTTGCTAGGGTTTAATCCATCAACTTCAATGTGGTTTTGAAGATGACACTCGGATAGCGTTGAATCCATCAACTTCAATGTGGTTTTGAAGCTGACATCTTTATAGGGTTTAATCCATCACTTTCAATGTGCTCTGATAGGGTTGAATCCATCAACTTCAATGTGGTTTTGAAGCTGACACCTTGATAGGGTTTAATCTACCAACTTCAATGTGGTTTGAAGCTGACACTTTGATAGGGTTGAATCCATCTACTTCAATGTGGTTTTGAAGCTGATACCTTGATAGGGTTTAATCCATCAACTTCAATGTGGTTTTCAAGCTGACACTTTGATAGGGTTGAATCCATCAACTTCAATGTGGTTTTGAAGCTGACTCTTTGATATGGTTTAATCTATCAATTTCAATGTGGTTTTGAAGCTGACACTCTGATAGGGTTAAATCCATCAACTTTAATGTGGTTTTGAAGCTGACACCTTGATAGGGTTTAATCCATCAACTTTAATGTGGTTTTGAAGCTGACACCTTGCTAGGGTTTAATCCATCAATTTCAATGTGGTTTTGAAGATGACACTCGGATAGCGTTGAATCCATCAACTTCAATGTGGTTTTGAAGCTGACACCTTGATAGGGTTTAATCCATCAACTTCAATGTGGTTTTGAAGCTGACACTCTGATAGGGTTGAATCCATCATCTTCAATGTGGTTTTGAAGCTGACACTCTCATAGGGTTGAATCCATCAACTTCAATGTGGTTTTGAAGCTGACACTTTGATAGGGTTGAATCCATCAACTTCAATGTGGTTTTGAAGCTGACTCTTTGATATGGTTTAATCCATCAATTTCAATGTGGTTTTGAAGCTGACACTTTGACAGGGTTTAATCCATCAACTTTAATGTGGTTTTGAAGCTGACACCTTGATAGGGTTTAATCCATCAACTTCAATGTGGTTTTGAAGCTGACACCTTGATAGGGTTTAATCCATCAACTTCAATATGGTTTTGAAGCTGACACTTTGATAGGGTTTAATCCATCAACTTCAATGTGGTTTTGAAGCTGACACTTTGATAGGGTTTAATCCATCAACTTCAATGTGGTTTTGAAGCCGACACCTTGATAGGGTTTAATCCATCAACTTCAATGTGGTTTTGAAGCTGAAACCTTGATAGGGTTTAATCAATCAACTTCAATGTGGTTTTGAATCTGACACCTTGATAGGGTTTAATCCACCAACTTCAATGTGGTTTGAAGCTGACACTTTGATAGGGTTGAATCCATCTACTTCAATGTGGTTTTGAAGATGACACTCGGATAGCGTTGAATCCATCAACTTCAATGTGGTTTTGAAGCTGACACCTTGATAGGGTTTAATCCATCAACTTCAATGTGGTTTTGAAGCTGACACTCTGATAGGGTTGAATCCATCATCTTCAATGTGGTTTTGAAGCTGACACTCTCATAGGGTTGAATCCATCAACTTCAATGTGGTTTTGAAGCTGACACTTTGATAGGGTTGAATCCATCAACTTCAATGTGGTTTTGAAGCTGACTCTTTGATATGGTTTAATTCATCAATTTCAATGTGGTTTTGAAGCTGACACTTTGACAGGGTTTAATCCATCAACTTTAATGTGGTTTTGAAGCTGACTCTTTGATATGGTTTAATCCATCAATTTCAATGTGGTTTTGAAGCTGACACTTTGATATGGTTTAATCCATCAACTTCAATGTGGTTTTGAAGCTTACACTTTGACAGGGTTTAATCCATCAACTTCAATGTGGTTTTGAAGCTGACTCTTTGACATGGTTTAATCCATCAATTTCAATGTGGTTTTGAAGCTGACACTCTGATAGGGTTGAATCCATCACTTTCAATGTGGTTTTGAAGCTGACACCTTGATAAGGTTTAATCCATACTCTTTAATGTGGTTTTGAAGCTGACAACTTGATAGGGTTTAATCCATCAACTTCAATGTGGTTTTGAAGCTGACACTCTGATAGGGTTGAATCCATCAACTTCAATGTGGTTTTGAAGCTGACACTCTCATAGGGTTGAATCCATCAACTTCAATGTGGTTTTGAAGCTGACACTTTGATAGGGTTGAATCCATCTACTTCAATGTGGTTTTGAAGCTGACACCTTGATAGGGTTTAATCCACCAACTTCAATGTGGTTTTGAAGCTGACACTTTGATAGGGTTGAATCCATCTACTTCAATGTGGTTTTGAAGCTGACACCTTGATAGGGCTAAATCCATCAATTTCAATGTGGTTTTGAAGCTGACACTCTGATAGGGTTGAATCCATCATCTTCAATGAGGTTTTGAAGCTGACACCTTGATAGGGTTTAATCCATCAACTTTAATGTGGTTTTGAAGCTGACACCTTGATAGGGTTTAATCTATCAACTTCAATGTGGTTTTGAAGCCGACACCTTGCTAGGGTTTAATCCATCAACTTCAATGTGGTTTTGAAGATGACACTCGGATAGCGTTGAATCCATCAACTTCAATGTGGTTTTGAAGCTGACATCTTTATAGGGTTTAATCCATCAACTTCAATGTGCTCTGATAGGGTTGAATCCATCATCTTCAATGTGGTTTTGAAGCTGACACCTTGATAGGGTTTAATCCACCAACTTCAATGTGGTTTGAAGCTGACACTTTGATAGGGTTGAATCCATCTACTTCAATGTGGTTTTGAAGCTGACACCTTGATAGGGTTTAATCCACCAACTTCAATGTGGTTTTGAAGCTGACACTTTGATAGGGTTGAATCCATCAACTTCAATGTGGTTTTGAAGCTGACTCTTTGATATGGTTTAATCCATCAATTTCAATGTGCTTTTGAAGCTGACACTCTGATAGGGTTGAATCCATCACTTTCAATGTGGTTTTGAAGCTGACACCTTGATAGGGTTTAATCCATCAACTTCAATGTGGTTTTGAAGCTGACACCTTGATAGGGTTTAATCCATCAACTTCAATATGGTTTTGAAGCTGACACTTTGATAGGGTTTAATCCATCAACTTCAATGTGGTTTTGAAGCTGACACTTTGATAGGGTTTAATCCATCAACTTCAATGTGGTTTTGAAGCCGACACCTTGATAGGGTTTAATCCATCAACTTCAATGTGGTTTTGAAGCTGAAACCTTGATAGGGTTTAATCAATCAACTTCAATGTGGTTTTGAATCTGACACCTTGATAGGGTTTAATCCATCAATTTCAATGTGGTTTTGAAGCTGACACTTTGATAGGGTTGAATCCATCTACTTCAATGTGGTTTTGAAGCTGACACTTTGATAGGGTTGAATCCATCTACTTCAATGTGGTTTTGAAGCTGACACTTTGATAGGGTTGAATCCATCTACTTCTGTGTGGTTTTGAAGCTGACACTCTGATAGGGTTGAATCCATCAACTTCAATGTGGTTTTGAAGCTGACACTCTCATAGGGTTGAATCCATCAACTTCAATGTGGTTTTGAAGCTGACACTTTGATAGGGTTGAATCCATCTACTTCAATGTTGTTTTGAAGCTGACACCTTGATAGGGTTTAATCCACCAACTTCAATGTGGTTTTGAAGCTGACACTTTGATAGGGTTGAATCCATCTACTTCAATGTGGTTTTGAAGCTGACACCTTGATAGGGCTAAATCTATCAACTTCAATGTGGTTTTGAAGCTGACACTTTGATAGGGTTGAATCCATCAACTTCAATGTGGTTTTGAAGCTGACTCTTTGATATGGTTTAATCTATCAATTTCAATGTGGTTTTGAAGCTGACACTCTGATAGGGTTGAATCCATCAACTTTAATGTGGTTTTGAAGCTGACACCTTGATAGGGTTTAATCCATACTCTTTAATGTGGTTTTGAAGCTGACAACTTGATAGGGTTTAATCCATCAACTTCAATGTGGTTTTGAAGCTGACACTCTGATAGGGTTGAATCTATCAACTTCAATGTGGTTTTGAAGCTGACACTCTCATAGGGTTGAATCCATCAACTTCAATGTGGTTTTGAAGCTGACACTTTGATAGGGTTGAATCCATCTACTTCAATGTGGTTTTGAAGCTGACACTTTGATAGGGTTGAATCCATCTACTTCTGTGTGGTTTTGAAGCTGACACTCTGATAGGGTTGAATCCATCAACTTCAATGTGGTTTTGAAGCTGACACTCTCATAGGGTTGAATCCATCAACTTCAATGTGGTTTTGAAGCTGACACTTTGATAGGGTTGAATCCATCTACTTCAATGTTGTTTTGAAGCTGACACCTTGATAGGGTTTAATCCACCAACTTCAATGTGGTTTTGAAGCTGACACTTTGATAGGGTTGAATCCATCTACTTCAATGTGGTTTTGAAGCTGACACCTTGATAGGGTTTAATCCACCAACTTCAATGTGGTTTTGAAGCTGACACTTTGATAGGGTTGAATCCATCTACTTCAATGTGGTTTTGAAGCTGACACCTTGATAGGGCTAAATCCATCAATTTCAATGTGGTTTTGAAGCTGACACTCTGATAGGGTTGAATCCATCAACTTCAATGAGGTTTTGAAGCTGACACCTTGATAGGGTTTAATCCATCAACTTTAATGTGGTTTTGAAGCTGACACTCTGATAGGGTTGAATCCATCAACTTCAATGTGGTTTTGAAGCTGACACTCTCATAGGGTTGAATCCATCAACTTCAATGTGGTTTTGAAGCTGACACTTTGATAGGGTTGAATCCATCTACTTCAATGTGGTTTTGAAGCTGACACCTTGATAGGGTTTAATCCACCAACTTCAATGTGGTTTTGAAGCTGACACTTTGATAGGGTTGAATCCATCTACTTCAATGTGGTTTTGAAGCTGACACCTTGATAGGGCTAAATCCATCAATTTCAATGTGGTTTTGAAGCTGACACTCTGATAGGGTTGAATCCATCATCTTCAATGAGGTTTTGAAGCTGACACCTTGATAGGGTTTAATCCACCAACTTCAATGTGGTTTTGAAGCTGACACTTTGATAGGGTTGAATCCATCTACTTCAATGTGGTTTTGAAGCTGACACCTTGATAGGGCTAAATCCATCAATTTCAATGTGGTTTTGAAGCTGACACCTTGATAAGGTTTAATCCATACTCTTTAATGTGGTTTTGAAGCTGACAACTTGATAGGGTTTAATCCATCAACTTCAATGTGGTTTTGAAGCTGACACTCTGATAGGGTTGAATCCATCAACTTCAATGTGGTTTTGAAGCTGACACTCTCATAGGGTTGAATCCATCAACTTCAATGTGGTTTTGAAGCTGACACTTTGATAGGGTTGAATCCATCTACTTCAATGTGGTTTTGAAGCTGACACCTTGATAGGGTTTAATCCACCAACTTCAATGTGGTTTTGAAGCTGACACTTTGATAGGGTTGAATCCATCTACTTCAATGTGGTTTTGAAGCTGACACCTTGATAGGGCTAAATCCATCAATTTCAATGTGGTTTTGAAGCTGACACTCTGATAGGGTTGAATCCATCATCTTCAATGAGGTTTTGAAGCTGACACCTTGATAGGGTTTAATCCATCAACTTTAATGTGGTTTTGAAGCTGACACCTTGATAGGGTTTAATCTATCAACTTCAATGTGGTTTTGAAGCCGACACCTTGCTAGGGTTTAATCCATCAACTTCAATGTGGTTTTGAAGATGACACTCGGATAGCGTTGAATCCATCAACTTCAATGTGGTTTTGAAGCTGACATCTTTATAGGGTTTAATCCATCAACTTCAATGTGCTCTGATAGGGTTGAATCCATCATCTTCAATGTGGTTTTGAAGCTGACACCTTGATAGGGTTTAATCCACCAACTTCAATGTGGTTTGAAGCTGACACTTTGATAGGGTTGAATCCATCTACTTCAATGTGGTTTTGAAGCTGACACCTTGATAGGGTTTAATCCACCAACTTCAATGTGGTTTTGAAGCTGACACTTTGATAGGGTTGAATCCATCAACTTCAATGTGGTTTTGAAGCTGACTCTTTGATATGGTTTAATCCATCAATTTCAATGTGCTTTTGAAGCTGACACTCTGATAGGGTTGAATCCATCACTTTCAATGTGGTTTTGAAGCTGACACCTTGATAGGGTTTAATCCATCAACTTCAATGTGGTTTTGAAGCTGACACCTTGATAGGGTTTAATCCATCAACTTCAATATGGTTTTGAAGCTGACACTTTGATAGGGTTTAATCCATCAACTTCAATGTGGTTTTGAAGCTGACACTTTGATAGGGTTTAATCCATCAACTTCAATGTGGTTTTGAAGCCGACACCTTGATAGGGTTTAATCCATCAACTTCAATGTGGTTTTGAAGCTGAAACCTTGATAGGGTTTAATCAATCAACTTCAATGTGGTTTTGAATCTGACACCTTGATAGGGTTTAATCCATCAATTTCAATGTGGTTTTGAAGCTGACACTTTGATAGGGTTGAATCCATCTACTTCAATGTGGTTTTGAAGCTGACACTTTGATAGGGTTGAATCCATCTACTTCAATGTGGTTTTGAAGCTGACACTTTGATAGGGTTGAATCCATCTACTTCTGTGTGGTTTTGAAGCTGACACTCTGATAGGGTTGAATCCATCAACTTCAATGTGGTTTTGAAGCTGACACTCTCATAGGGTTGAATCCATCAACTTCAATGTGGTTTTGAAGCTGACACTTTGATAGGGTTGAATCCATCTACTTCAATGTTGTTTTGAAGCTGACACCTTGATAGGGTTTAATCCACCAACTTCAATGTGGTTTTGAAGCTGACACTTTGATAGGGTTGAATCCATCTACTTCAATGTGGTTTTGAAGCTGACACCTTGATAGGGCTAAATCTATCAACTTCAATGTGGTTTTGAAGCTGACACTTTGATAGGGTTGAATCCATCAACTTCAATGTGGTTTTGAAGCTGACTCTTTGATATGGTTTAATCTATCAATTTCAATGTGGTTTTGAAGCTGACACTCTGATAGGGTTGAATCCATCAACTTTAATGTGGTTTTGAAGCTGACACCTTGATAGGGTTTAATCCATACTCTTTAATGTGGTTTTGAAGCTGACAACTTGATAGGGTTTAATCCATCAACTTCAATGTGGTTTTGAAGCTGACACTCTGATAGGGTTGAATCTATCAACTTCAATGTGGTTTTGAAGCTGACACTCTCATAGGGTTGAATCCATCAACTTCAATGTGGTTTTGAAGCTGACACTTTGATAGGGTTGAATCCATCTACTTCAATGTGGTTTTGAAGCTGACACTTTGATAGGGTTGAATCCATCTACTTCTGTGTGGTTTTGAAGCTGACACTCTGATAGGGTTGAATCCATCAACTTCAATGTGGTTTTGAAGCTGACACTCTCATAGGGTTGAATCCATCAACTTCAATGTGGTTTTGAAGCTGACACTTTGATAGGGTTGAATCCATCTACTTCAATGTTGTTTTGAAGCTGACACCTTGATAGGGTTTAATCCACCAACTTCAATGTGGTTTTGAAGCTGACACTTTGATAGGGTTGAATCCATCTACTTCAATGTGGTTTTGAAGCTGACACCTTGATAGGGTTTAATCCACCAACTTCAATGTGGTTTTGAAGCTGACACTTTGATAGGGTTGAATCCATCTACTTCAATGTGGTTTTGAAGCTGACACCTTGATAGGGCTAAATCCATCAATTTCAATGTGGTTTTGAAGCTGACACTCTGATAGGGTTGAATCCATCAACTTCAATGAGGTTTTGAAGCTGACACCTTGATAGGGTTTAATCCATCAACTTTAATGTGGTTTTGAAGCTGACACCTTGATAGGGTTTAATCTATCAACTTCAATGTGGTTTTGAAGCCGACACCTTGCTAGGGTTTAATCCATCAACTTCAATGTGGTTTTGAAGATGACACTCGGATAGCGTTGAATCCATCAACTTCAATGTGGTTTTGAAGCTGACATCTTTATAGGGTTTAATCCATCACTTTCAATGTGCTCTGATAGGGTTGAATCCATCAACTTCAATGTGGTTTTGAAGCTGACACCTTGATAGGGTTTAATCCACCAACTTCAATGTGGTTTGAAGCTGACACTTTGATAGGGTTGAATCCATCTACTTCAATGTGGTTTTGAAGCTGATACCTTGATAGGGTTTAATCCATCAACTTCAATGTGGTTTTCAAGCTGACACTTTGATAGGGTTGAATCCATCAACTTCAATGTGGTTTTGAAGCTGACTCTTTGATATGGTTTAATCTATCAATTTCAATGTGGTTTTGAAGCTGACACTCTGATAGGGTTAAATCCATCAACTTTAATGTGGTTTTGAAGCTGACACCTTGATAGGGTTTAATCCATCAACTTTAATGTGGTTTTGAAGCTGACACCTTGCTAGGGTTTAATCCATCAATTTCAATGTGGTTTTGAAGATGACACTCGGATAGCGTTGAATCCATCAACTTCAATGTGGTTTTGAAGCTGACACCTTGATAGGGTTTAATCCATCAACTTCAATGTGGTTTTGAAGCTGACACTCTGATAGGGTTGAATCCATCATCTTCAATGTGGTTTTGAAGCTGACACTCTCATAGGGTTGAATCCATCAACTTCAATGTGGTTTTGAAGCTGACACTTTGATAGGGTTGAATCCATCAACTTCAATGTGGTTTTGAAGCTGACTCTTTGATATGGTTTAATCCATCAATTTCAATGTGGTTTTGAAGCTGACACTTTGACAGGGTTTAATCCATCAACTTTAATGTGGTTTTGAAGCTGACACCTTGATAGGGTTTAATCCATCAACTTCAATGTGGTTTTGAAGCTGACACCTTGATAGGGTTTAATCCATCAACTTCAATATGGTTTTGAAGCTGACACTTTGATAGGGTTTAATCCATCAACTTCAATGTGGTTTTGAAGCTGACACTTTGATAGGGTTTAATCCATCAACTTCAATGTGGTTTTGAAGCCGACACCTTGATAGGGTTTAATCCATCAACTTCAATGTGGTTTTGAAGCTGAAACCTTGATAGGGTTTAATCAATCAACTTCAATGTGGTTTTGAATCTGACACCTTGATAGGGTTTAATCCATCAATTTCAATGTGGTTTTGAAGCTGACACTTTGATAGGGTTGAATCCATCTACTTCAATGTGGTTTTGAAGCTGACACTTTGATAGGGTTGAATCCATCTACTTCAATGTGGTTTTGAAGCTGACACTTTGATAGGGTTGAATCCATCTACTTCTGTGTGGTTTTGAAGCTGACACTCTGATAGGGTTGAATCCATCAACTTCAATGTGGTTTTGAAGCTGACACTCTCATAGGGTTGAATCCATCAACTTCAATGTGGTTTTGAAGCTGACACTTTGATTGGGTTGAATCCATCTACTTCAATGTTGTTTTGAAGCTGACACCTTGATAGGGTTTAATCCACCAACTTCAATGTGGTTTTGAAGCTGACACTTTGATAGGGTTGAATCCATCTACTTCAATGTGGTTTTGAAGCTGACACCTTGATAGGGCTAAATCTATCAACTTCAATGTGGTTTTGAAGCTGACACTTTGATAGGGTTGAATCCATCAACTTCAATGTGGTTTTGAAGCTGACTCTTTGATATGGTTTAATCTATCAATTTCAATGTGGTTTTGAAGCTGACACTCTGATAGGGTTGAATCCATCAACTTTAATGTGGTTTTGAAGCTGACACCTTGATAGGGTTTAATCCATACTCTTTAATGTGGTTTTGAAGCTGACAACTTGATAGGGTTTAATCCATCAACTTCAATGTGGTTTTGAAGCTGACACTCTGATAGGGTTGAATCTATCAACTTCAATGTGGTTTTGAAGCTGACACTCTCATAGGGTTGAATCCATCAACTTCAATGTGGTTTTGAAGCTGACACTTTGATAGGGTTGAATCCATCTACTTCAATGTGGTTTTGAAGCTGACACCTTGATAGGGTTTAATCCACCAACTTCAATGTGGTTTTGAAGCTGACACTTTGATAGGGTTGAATCCATCTACTTCAATGTGGTTTTGAAGCTGACACCTTGATAGGGCTAAATCCATCAATTTCAATGTGGTTTTGAAGCTGACACTCTGATAGGGTTGAATCCATCAACTTCAATGAGGTTTTGAAGCTGACACCTTGATAGGGTTTAATCCATCAACTTTAATGTGGTTTTGAAGCTGACACCTTGATAGGGTTTAATCTATCAACTTCAATGTGGTTTTGAAGCCGACACCTTGCTAGGGTTTAATCCATCAACTTCAATGGGGTTTTGAAGATGACACTCGGATAGCGTTGAATCCATCAACTTCAATGTGGTTTTGAAGCTGACATCTTTATAGGGTTTAATCCATCACTTTCAATGTGCTCTGATAGGGTTGAATCCATCAACTTCAATGTGGTTTTGAAGCTGACACCTTGATAGGGTTTAATCCACCAACTTCAATGTGGTTTGAAGCTGACACTTTGATAGGGTTGAATCCATCTACTTCAATGTGGTTTTGAAGCTGACACCTTGATAGGGTTTAATCCATCAACTTCAATGTGGTTTTCAAGCTGACACTTTGATAGGGTTGAATCCATCAACTTCAATGTGGTTTTGAAGCTGACTCTTTGATATGGTTTAATCTATCAATTTCAATGTGGTTTTGAAGCTGACACTCTGATAGGGTTAAATCCATCAACTTTAATGTGGTTTTGAAGCTGACACCTTGATGAGGTTTAATCCATCAACTTTAATGTGGTTTTGAAGCTGACACCTTGCTAGGGTTTAATCCATCAATTTCAATGTGGTTTTGAAGATGACACTCGGATAGCGTTGAATCCATCAACTTCAATGTGGTTTTGAAGCTGACACCTTGATAGGGTTTAATCCATCAACTTCAATGTGGTTTTGAAGCTGACACTCTGATAGGGTTGAATCCATCATCTTCAATGTGGTTTTGAAGCTGACACTCTCATAGGGTTGAATCCATCAACTTCAATGTGGTTTTGAAGCTGACACTTTGATAGGGTTGAATCCATCAACTTCAATGTGGTTTTGAAGCTGACTCTTTGATATGGTTTAATCCATCAATTTCAATGTGGTTTTGAAGCTGACACTTTGACAGGGTTTAATCCATCAACTTTAATGTGGTTTTGAAGCTGACTCTTTGATATGGTTTAATCCATCAATTTCAATGTGGTTTTGAAGCTGACACTTTGATAGGGTTTAATCCATCAACTTCAATGTGGTTTTGAAGCTTACACTTTGACAGGGTTTAATCCATCAACTTCAATGTGGTTTTGAAGCTGACTCTTTGACATGGTTTAATCCATCAATTTCAATGTGGTTTTGAAGCTGACACTCTGATAGGGTTGAATCCATCACTTTCAATGTGGTTTTGAAGCTGACACCTTGATAGGGTTTAATCCATCAACTTCAATATGGTTTTGAAGCTGACACTTTGATAGGGTTTAATCCATCAACTTCAATGTGGTTTTGAAGCTGACACTTTGACAGGGTTGAATCCATCAACTTCAAAGTGGTTTTGAAGCTGACACCTTGATAGGGTTTAATCCATCAACTTTAATGTGGTTTTGAAGCTGACACTTTGATAGGGTTTAATCCATCAACTTCAATGTGGTTTTGAAACTGACACTTTGACAGGGTTTGATCCATCAACTTCAATGTGGTTTTGTAGCTGACACCTTGATAGCGTTTAATCCACCAACTTCAATGTGGTTTTGAAGCTGACACTTTGATAGGGTTGAATCCATCTACTTCAATGTGGTTTTGAAGCTGACCTTTTGATAGGGTTGAATCCATCTACTTCTGTGTGGTTTTGAAGCTGACACTCTGATAGGGTTGAATCCATCAACTTCAATGTGGTTTTGAAGCTGACTCTTTGATATGGTTTAATCCATCAATTTCAATGTGGTTTTGAAGCTGACACTTTGACAGGGTTTAATCCATCAACTTTAATGTGGTTTTGAAGCTGACTCTTTGATATGGTTTAATCCATCAATTTCAATGTGGTTTTGAAGCTGACACTTTGATAGGGTTTAATCCATCAACTTCAATGTGGTTTTGAAGCTTACACTTTGACAGGGTTTAATCCATCAACTTCAATGTGGTTTTGAAGCTGACTCTTTGACATGGTTTAATCCATCAATTTCAATGTGGTTTTGAAGCTGACACTCTGATAGGGTTGAATCCATCACTTTCAATGTGGTTTTGAAGCTGACACCTTGTTAGGGTTTAATCCATCAACTTCAATGTGGTTTTGAAGCTGACACCTTGATAGGGTTTAATCCATCAACTTCAATATGGTTTTGAAGCTGACACTTTGATAGGGTTTAATCCATCAACTTCAATGTGGTTTTGAAGCTGACACTTTGACAGGGTTGAATCCATCAACTTAAAAGTGGTTTTGAAGCTGACACCTTGATAGGGTTTAATCCATCAACTTTAATGTGGTTTTGAAGCTGACACTTTGATAGGGTTTAATCCATCAACTTCAATGTGGTTTTGAAACTGACACTTTGACAGGGTTTGATCCATCAACTTCAATGTGGTTTTGTAGCTGACACCTTGATAGCGTTTAATCCACCAACTTCAATGTGGTTTTGAAGCTGACACTTTGATAGGGTTGAATCCATCTACTTCAATGTGGTTTTGAAGCTGACCTTTTGATAGGGTTGAATCCATCTACTTCTGTGTGGTTTTGAAGCTGACACTCTGATAGGGTTGAATCCATCAACTTCAATGTGGTTTTGAAGATGACACTCTCATAGGGTTGAATCCATCAACTTCAATGTGGTTTTGAAGCTGACACTTTGATAGGGTTGAATCCATCTACTTCAATGTGGTTTTGAAGCTGACACCTTGATAGGGTTTAATCCACCAACTTCAATGTGGTTTTGAAGCTGACACTTTGATAGGGTTGAATCCATCTACTTCAATGTGGTTTTGAAGCTGACACCTTAATAGGGCTAAATCTATCAACTTCAATGTGGTTTTGAAGCTGACACTTTGATAGGGTTGAATCCATCAACTTCAATGTGGTTTTGAAGCTGACACCTTGATAGGGTTTAATCCATCAACTTCAATGTGGTTTTCAAGCTGACACTTTGATAGGGTTGAATCCATCAACTTCAATGTGGTTTTGAAGCTGACTCTTTGATATGGTTTAATCTATCAATTTCAATGTGGTTTTGAAGCTGACACTCTGATAGGGTTGAATCCATCAACTTCAATGTGGTTTTGAAGCTGACATCTTTATAGGGTTTAATCCATCAACTTCAATGTGCTCTGATAGGGTTGAATCCATCTACTTCAATGTGGTTTTGAAGCTGACACCTTAATAGGGTTTAATCCACCAACTTCAATGTGGTTTTGAAGCTGACACTTTGATAGGGTTGAATCCATCAACTTCAATGTGGTTTTGAAGCTAACTCTTTGATATGGTTTAAACCATCAATTTCAATGTGCTTTTGAAGCTGACACTCTGATAGGGTTGAATCCATCACTTTCAATGTGGTTTTGAAGCTGACACCTTGATAGGGTTTAATCCATCAACTTCAATGTGGTTTTGAAGCTGACACCTTGATAGGGTTTAATCCATCAACTTCAATATGGTTTTGAAGCTGACACTTTGATAGGGTTTAATCCATCAACTTCAATGTGGTTTTGAAGCTGACACTTTGATAGGGTTTAATCCATCAACTTCAATGTGGTTTTGAAGCCGACACCTTGATAGGGTTTAATCCATCAACTTCAATGTGGTTTTGAAGCTGAAACCTTGATAGGGTTTAATCAATCAACTTCAATGTGGTTTTGAATCTGACACCTTGATAGGGTTTAATCCATCAATTTTAATGTGGTTTTGAAGCTGACACTTTGATAGGGTTGAATCCATCTACTTCAATGTGGTTTTGAAGCTGACACTTTGATAGGGTTGAATCCATCTACTTCAATGTGGTTTTGAAGCTGACACTTTGATAGGGTTGAATCCATCTACTTCTGTGTGGTTTTGAAGCTGACACTCTGATAGGGTTGAATCCATCAACTTCAATGTGGTTTTGAAGCTGACACTCTCATAGGGTTGAATCCATCAACTTCAATGTGGTTTTGAAGCTGACACTTTGATAGGGTTGAATCCATCTACTTCAATGTGGTTTTGAAGCTGACACCTTGATAGGGTTTAATCCACCAACTTCAATGTGGTTTTGAAGCTGACACTTTGATAGGGTTGAATCCATCTACTTCAATGTGGTTTTGAAGCTGACACCTTGATAGGGCTAAATCTATCAACTTCAATGTGGTTTTGAAGCTGACACTTTGATAGGGTTGAATCCATCAACTTCAATGTGGTTTTGAAGCTGACTCTTTGATATGGTTTAATCTATCAATTTCAATGTGGTTTTGAAGCTGACACTCTGATAGGGTTGAATCCATCAACTTTAATGTGGTTTTGAAGCTGACACCTTGATAGGGTTTAATCCATACTCTTTAATGTGGTTTTGAAGCTGACAACTTGATAGGGTTTAATCCATCAACTTCAATGTGGTTTTGAAGCTGACACTCTGATAGGGTTGAATCCATCAACTTCAATGTGGTTTTGAAGCTGACACTCTCATCGGGTTGAATCCATCAACTTCAATGTGGTTTTGAAGCTGAAACTTTGATAGGGTTGAATCCATCTACTTCAATGTGGTTTTGAAGCTGACACCTTGATAGGGTTTAATCCACCAACTTCAATGTGGTTTTGAAGCTGACACTTTGATAGGGTTGAATCCATCTACTTCAATGTGGTTTTGAAGCTGACACCTTGATAGGGCTAAATCCATCAATTTCAATGTGGTTTTGAAGCTGACACTCTGATAGGGTTGAATCCATCAACTTCAATGAGGTTTTGAAGCTGACACCTTGATAGGGTTTAATCCATCAACTTTAATGTGGTTTTGAAGCTGACACCTTGATAGGGTTTAATCTATCAACTTCAATGTGGTTTTGAAGCCGACACCTTGCTAGGGTTTAATCCATCAACTTCAATGTGGTTTTGAAGATGACACTCGGATAGCGTTGAATCCATCAACTTCAATGTGGTTTTGAAGCTGACATCTTTATAGGGTTTAATCCATCAACTTCAATGTGCTCTGATAGGGTTGAATCCATCAACTTCAATGTGGTTTTGAAGCTGACACCTTGATAGGGTTTAATCCACCAACTTCAATGTGGTTTGAAGCTGACACTTTGATAGGGTTGAATCCATCTACTTTAATGTGGTTTTGAAGCTGACACCTTGATAGGGTTTAATCCATCAACTTCAATGTGGTTTTCAAGCTGACACTTTGATAGGGTTGAATCCATCAACTTCAATGTGGTTTTGAAGCTGACTCTTTGATATGGTTTAATCTATCAATTTCAATGTGGTTTTGAAGCTGACACTCTGATAGGGTTAAATCCATCAACTTTAATGTGGTTTTGAAGCTGACACCTTGATAGGGTTTAATCCATCAACTTTAATGTGGTTTTGAAGCTGACACCTTGCTAGGGTTTAATCCATCAATTTCAATGTGGTTTTGAAGATGACACTCGGATAGCGTTGAATCCATCAACTTCAATGTGGTTTTGAAGCTGACACCTTGATAGGGTTTAATCCATCAACTTCAATGTGGTTTTGAAGCTGACACTCTGATAGGGTTGAATCCATCATCTTCAATGTGGTTTTGAAGCTGACACTCTCATAGGGTTGAATCCATCAACTTCAATGTGGTTTTGAAGCTGACACTTTGATAGGGTTGAATCCATCAACTTCAATGTGGTTTTGAAGCTGACTCTTTGATATGGTTTAATCCATCAATTTCAATGTGGTTTTGAAGCTGACACTTTGACAGGGTTTAATCCATCAACTTTAATGTGGTTTTGAAGCTGACTCTTTGATATGGTTTAATCCATCAATTTCAATGTGGTTTTGAAGCTGACACTTTGATAGGGTTTAATCCATCAACTTCAATGTGGTTTTGAAGCTTACACTTTGACAGGGTTTAATCCATCAACTTCAATGTGGTTTTGAAGCTGACTCTTTGATATGGTTTAATCCATTAATTTCAATGTGCTTTTGAAGCTGACACTCTGATAGGGTTGAATCCATCACTTTCAATGTGGTTTTGAAGCTGACACCTTGATAGGGTTTAATCCATCAACTTCAATGTGGTTTTGAAGTTGACACCTTGAAAGGGTTAAATCCATCAACTTCAATATGGTTTTGAAGCTGACACTTTGATAGGGTTTAATCCATCAACTTCAATGTGGTTTTGAAGCTGACACTTTGACAGGGTTGAATCCATCAACTTCAAAGTGGTTTTGAAGCTGACACCTTGATAGGGTTTAATCCATCAACTTCAATGTGGTTTTTAAGCTGACACTTTGATAGGGTTTAATCCATCAACTTCAATGTGGTTTTGAAGCTGACACTTTGACAGGGTTTAATCCATCAACTTCAATGTGGTTTTGTAGCTGACACCTTGATAGGGTTTAATCCATCATCTTCAATGTGGTTTTGAAGCTGACACTCTGATAGGGTTGAATCAATCAACTTCAATGTGGTTTTGAAGCTGACACCTTGATAGGGTTTAATCCATCAACTTCAATGTGGTTTTGAAGCCGACACCTTGATAGGGTTTAATCCATCAACTTCAATGTGGTTTTGAAGCTGAAACCTTGATAGGGTTTAATCAATCAACTTCAATGTGGTTTTGAATCTGACACCTTGATAGGGTTTAATCCATCAATTTCAATGTGGTTTTGAAGCTGACACTTTGATAGGGTTGAATCCATCTACTTCAATGTGGTTTTGAAGCTGACACTTTGATGGGTTGAATCCATCTACTTCTGTGTGGTTTTGAAGCTGAAACTCTGATAGGGTTGAATCCATCTACTTCAATGTGGTTTTGAAGCTGACACTCTCATAGGGTTGAATCCATCAACTTCAATGTGGTTTTGAAGCTGACACTTTGATAGGGTTGAATCCATCTACTTCAATGTGGTTTTGAAGCTGACACCTTGATAGGGTTTTATCCACCAACTTCAATGTGGTTTTGAAGCTGACACTTTTATAGGGTTGAATCCATCTACTTCAATGTGGTTTTGAAGCTGACACCTTGATAGGGCTAAATCCATCAACTTCAATGTGGTTTTGAAGCTGACACTTTGATAGGGTTGAATACATCAACTTCAATGTGGTTTTGAAGCTGACTCTTTGATATGGTTTAATCTATCAATTTCAATGTGGTTTTGAAGCTGACACTCTGATAGGGTTGAATCCATCAACTTTAATGTGGTTTTGAAGCTGACACCTTGATAGGTTTTAATCCATCAACTTTAATGTGGTTTTGAAGGTGACACCTTGATAGGGTTTAATCTATCAACTTCAATGTGGTTTTGAAGCCGACACCTTGCTAGGGTTTAATCCATCAACTTCAATGTGGTTTTGAAGATGACACTCGGATAGCGTTGAATCCATCAACTTCAATGTGGTTTTGAAGCTGACATCTTTATAGGGTTTAATCCATCAACTTCAATGTGCTCTGATAGGGTTGAATCCATCTACTTCAATGTGGTTTTGAAGCTGACACCTTGATAGGGTTTAATCCACCAACTTCAATGTGGTTTTGAAGCTGACACTTTGATAGGGTTGAATCCATCAACTTCAATGTGGTTTTGAAGCTGACTCTTTGATATGGTTTAATCCATCAATTTCAATGTGCTTTTGAAGCTGACACTCTGATAGGGTTGAATCCATCACTTTCAATGTGGTTTTGAAGCTGACACCTTCATAGGGTTTAATCCATCAACTTCAATGTGGTTTTGAAGCTGACACCTTGATAGGGTTTAATCCATCAACTTCAATATGGTTTTGAAGCTGACACTTTGATAGGGTTTAATCCATCAACTTTAATGTGGTTTTGAAGCTGACACTTTGATAGGGTTTAATCCATCAACTTCAATGTGGTTTTGAAGCCGACACCTTGATAGGGTTTAATCCATCAACTTCAATGTGGTTTTGAAGCTGAAACCTTGATAGGGTTTAATCAATCAACTTCAATGTGGTTTTTAATCTGACACCTTGATAGGGATTAATCCATCAATTTCAATGTGGTTTTGAAGCTGACACTTTGATAGGGTTGAATCCATCTACTTCAATGTGGTTTTGAAGCTGACACTTTGATAGGGTTGAATCCATCTACTTCAATGTGGTTTTGAAGCTGACACTTTGATAGGGTTGAATCCATCTACTTCTGTGTGGTTTTGAAGCTGACACTTTGATAGGGTTGAATCCATCAATTTCAATGTGGTTTTGAAGCTGACACTCTCATAGGGTTGAATCCATCAACTTCAATGTGGTTTTGAAGCTGACACTTTGATAGGGTTGAATCCATCTACTTCAATGTGGTTTTGAAGCTGACACCTTGATAGGGTTTAATCCACCAACTTCAATGTGGTTTTGAAGCTGACACTTTGATAGGGTTGAATCCATCTACTTCAATGTGGTTTTGAAGCTGACACCTTGATAGGGCTAAATCTATCAACTTCAATGTGGTTTTGAAGCTGACACTTTGATAGGGTTGAATCCATCAACTTCAATGTGGTTTTGAAGCTGACACCTTGATAGGGTTTAATCCATCAACTTCAATGTGGTTTTCAAGCTGACACTTTGATAGGGTTGAATCCATCAACTTCAATGTGGTTTTGAAGCTGACTCTTTGATATGGTTTAATCTATCAATTTCAATGTGGTTTTGAAGCTGACACTCTGATAGGGTTGAATCCATCAACTTCAATGTGGTTTTGAAGCTGACATCTT